>VDFB02270651.1:730718912-731277935 GCA_007258455.2 Sequoia sempervirens | reverse complement strand
TCTTAAAATTCTCCCTCCTTCTAAAGACATACATAAATATATACAAGCATAATACATATGTACATACAATCCTACACCCATACAAGCATACATACATACATGTGTAGATACAATCTTACATACATATAGGCATACATATAATATACATGCACTAATACATACATGCATGTACATACATACATACATACATGACACACCAAAATACATGTACATAGAGTGACATTTAACATAAAGGAAGACATAACATGAGCGTGTTATAACATGCTCGAGTTATGTCTTGCTTGACATGTATCCCGGAGAAGGAAAAAATGTCAAAACTAAGACATAACATGAGTGCGTTATAATGCGCTCACGTTATATTTTTCTTTGGGAATCCTCAAGCCTTAGCATTGGTATTTGCCTTGGAATACCAACCCAAAGGCTTAGAGGGCATTCCCAATGACCAAAGATGTGTTTTTGCAAATTCTACAATTTTTCACATAATCGGGTTCGTGCTCACCATCAGGATTGCATCTAGTTCAATATTGACAAAATCAAACACATGGGTAATGTTAGGTTCTCTCTTAGCTATCCAATGATGTAATTTTTTTCACTTTCTGACAATGTTAAGCCTTTCATCCATAAAATTTTTTTTGTATGTCTCTTTGTTTCCAAAAAGTAGTGTTTGGTGTTTTTTCGTTATAAATTAACAGTTCATTGAAATTTCAAATAAATTACATTTTTAGAAACTAGAATCCATTCTATAAATTAAAAAAAAATCAATTACTTTCCAAAATTTGTATGACAATAAAATTCTACTTCTTCGTAAGGCCCACTAGAAAAATTAGTAAAAAAAAAAATATTCATTAAAATTATCAAAAAAAAATCATGCATCAACTAGAGGCATCGTTATTAACTTCGACCATATCAATTAAAATAATATGCTCCATCGCGTTAGGGTCAAGTACAAGAGTTGCTATGTTATATTTTTTAGAAAAAAACAACACCAATTTGTGTACATCCCTCTTTTGAACCCCTTAATCTCAACCATTTTCAAAATAAATTAGTAGTTTAGAAAGTATACTAGGAGCACTTCAATCCTTGTTTTTGTTCCATCTCAAAATTTTGAGTGTAACTATCCTCAATTTCACAAAAAAGTGGTCACTTAAGCCCCCTTTTTGGGAACCATCTTGGTGCACTTACCCTCCTTCACCTTGATTTGGAGGATTTTTCAGTCCTTCATTCACCTTTCTCTCTTTCGAAGATGAGATTTTCCCATGTGGTTTTCTTCATTTTCTCTAGATTTGAGAGATCTTTTGTTTATACATGGGTACCTCACTAGGCCTTGTTTGTTGGGACCCATCACAAATTCTCTTTTTAGGGTTTTTAGCTAATCCCTAAGTTCATCTTAAGGTGGGTGTTAGAGTAATCATGCATTAGATAATAATTAATTAATTATTGGCCTAAGTTATTCTCATGCACTTAAGCTAAACTTAGGAGTAATTTACTATGTTAACTAGATCTAGCTATTATTAGATCATTCTGTCTCATTGCATGAGATATTGAAAATTGTCATGATCTAATCCCTTTCTCATGTAGGGTTGCTCCTATATAGAACTCAACCCTCACTGTATTATCTTTTCTTCTCTCTCGAGCTTTCATGCCTTTGATAGAACTCTCAACCTTTGAGGACTTTTGTTTTCCTTGAAGATTTCTGAGGTTCATTATGTAGCTTTTTCTTGTTGATAAATATTGCAATTATTTGTTTGCAAATATCTTGCGTGGAAGGTGTCTTTGTTTGTTGTTTGATCCTATGGCTTGTGTTTTTCACAATTCTATCAACCCCGCCACCAAGACCAGTATGGGCTCCAGTATTGTGGCGAAGAGCATTAGAATTGGAAAAACTGAAACCCAAGGGTACTTTGCTTACTTTAACAAGGGGGGTTGGTTGAGGTCTAGAGGTGGTGTGAATAGAAGGGCCAATCTCAGTCATGCATACCAATACCCTAGGCATCAAGACTTCAAACTATCTCTTAGTAGTGGGTAAATGCACAAAAGTGGTTTACAATTCGAATGAGGAAGGAAAACTTGTAAAAAATGACCCCATGCCAAAAAATTTCATTATGGGGGTTCAAACGAACGAAAAGAGAGTTCACTTGAACTAGGGTTCGATCGAGCTCATTTAATGCATGTATAGACCTTCCAGCCAAAAAAATAAATGGAAACCCCGTTTTGGAAGGGGGTTCGAGCGAACCCAGGTTTGATCCAACCCAGGTAAGATCGAACCCCTGGGGGTTCACTCAAATCTCCCTTCTTCAAGTGAACCCCCCTTTTCCCTGATTTTTGATCTTGTTCACAAAAAAATCAAAATTCTTGCACTTCGGAGCTCAGGTTGAAGATGAGAATGGTGGAGAATTTATAGACCCAATTGGAATCAAGTAGTCCTTAGAACGAGCTATCCAATGAATATAATTTTAATATGTTTTAGTTTTATTAAACATAGGTTTTTCACCGAAAATGAAGCTCTCTATTCTGTACATGTGGAAAAATAACAGATTATCAATTTTTTTTTGAAAAATATGAGTGCACAAAATATTGAAGTCCTTGATCCAACAAAAAAAATTTGAATTTCGATACATACAAAAAATGTTACGCGTTATACGGTCTGCCTATATCTGAATTGTAATTGGTTTGACTTTGAAACTTGAATAAAGAAAAAAAAATCAATAAAAAATATCTAACCAAGTGGAAACAATAGATATCAGAGTTACAAATCTAAATTCGAAAGAATTAGAATTTTATCCTTCATGGAAAAAAAGTTATGCTTTATACAATGAGTGTCACTTTTTAAAAATGATGTTTTATGAAAAAAACTAGTTTTCGAGGGAGATGTAAACAAAAGTGCAATATGATTCAAATTTTTTTGAAAAAATATATTTAGAATCTACAAAAAAATTGTCACGAAACTCTAGTTTGCATCATCTTCAAATTCCTCGTGGTTTAGCCGCTATAGGTGCCTGAAAGTGAAGATTTAGTTAAAAAAATTATTTCAGTGCCCAGTTTGGCCAAAAATTGTAAACCACTATTGTGGGATCACTTGGTCTCAAAGCCAAGGTCTCGAGTAGCACCCAAGTTAGGATTGTAGGCCAGGATGTTTGTGTTCACAATGTCTGCAAGGTCCTGGATCTAGACCTATCCGATCCTTGTCCAACATAGCTCTCAATTTGTTAATAGTTGTAGTGGATTTAGCAAGAGTTTTGTCTTTCTCTAAATACTTCTCAAACTCCCCGAGTCTTCTACCTAGGGAAAGAAGTTGCTCTATGGGAACATCAAGAGCATCATCTTCCTCCACAGATGAAGTGAGAGGAGAAGTAGGAGGGGTAGGAACACGTGTAGTGAATTCTCCAAAGGGGCTAGAGAACCCTGTAGACATTCTTGAAATTGCTTTCTCAAAAGTAGGACTGATGAATTTCTTATATTCCATCCCTATATGTTGCAAAATCTTTCTAACCACATGCCCAAAGGTTGTATATTGAGTTGTAAAGCTTCATGAGACACAAATCTATAACACACCCAAGACACAAGAGAAATATTTCTGACATGAAGAAATGAAATCAATAATTTCATGTTGGGTGCCCTAAAAATATAGAGTAGGCAGATTCGTCACCCCAAGGCTCCAAGTCATGGGAGATCCTCAAGGAACGAACTTCCCTAAACTACCTCAAATTGATCAATAGGTAAAGAAAGAAGAAACAAGCTGCAAAGGAAGGATAAATAGGACCCTATCTCCCTTATGCTAATGATAGGTGTTTTGAAAACTGGGTGAGCAGACTGCAAGGGTCTTAGACTGTGAATCAGATAGCTCTCTATTTGAGGATGAAATCATGAGAACTAGAATTTAGCATGCCACATTGGAGTATTAGGGATGTTCTAGTATCCTATATGGACAAAGGGTCAGATGATAGTCATAAGTGCACAAGGTCTGCTTATGACCCAAATATTAAAGTTTTGGATCTTTTTCAATCAATGTTTCAGATCATATTTTGTGATCCATCATCAAGATGGTAGAGAGCATGAGGAGAAGAAAAAATAAGCAAAAATACCCAACACAATCTAATCCAAAAATTACACTGTCTATAATATGAATTGTGGAAACTTGATATCATTATTAGGTTTTACAGTTTAACAATTTAATAGGGAAATGCAAAAATAAAGAGTACAACAAAAATAATACTATAAATCTATTTTAATGATGAAATGACAAAGAAAGGGAGAAAGAGAGAGAGCCAACTCACATACGGTCTAGTTCTCCAGCTAGCTCCAAGCAAGCGAACCTGCACCTACACACACAAAAACAATAAAAGTGTTGGGTTGTGTTTTAAGGTTTTCCTCAATTAGACCCCCGGTTTTGTGTTCCCACCTCCACAAAAAACCAATATACAATGAAATGGAGGAAATAAATGAAAGAGAGAATAGAAATGAAACAAGGAGTAGAGAGAAATGACAACCTAAATGCTACTCTACAAAAATGATGATGCAAGTAAATAAAAAGATATAATGTTACCTTCCTTGCTATAAGCACTCAAGGCCAATAAAGGAAGGGGAAAGATGACATGTAACCACACCAAGGAGGCAGAGCTTCGTAAACCTACAATGGCAATGGCGTTGAAGCAAAAAGATGTACTATAGAAGCCAAGTAGAAAGTTGGTAGCTACAAGAAAGAGTGATGGAGAAGGAAGAATGTTACAAGAATGATCAAGAAGTGTTAGAATGAGATAGAGTGAGCTTGAGAGTTAAAGAACGAGTTAGAGAATGCAAGAGTGTGATAGAATGAAGTTTGAATGGATAAAAGGAGGAAAAGAGTCATTTTTCGATAGTCAAGAGTTGATAGGAGACGTTACCTCCGCAGACAATCAGGAAGCGTAATGTTTTTGTGAATTTTAGATGCAAGAATTTGTTAGAACAATAGTGTGGCATGCATGCTTCCCTGAAAAAAATTCCTCCATCGACACAAAACGAAAATGACACGTGGGAAGATTGCATCATCAAAATTGTAAGGCTAAGGTAAGGGTAAATTAATGGGAAATTTACCTAGGTGAAAATTTACGTCATTACAGTATATTTCCCTAAGGTTGTGCACCTTAGGTTGCAAGTCTTTTGGTAGTGAGCCTTTTTGTAACTTTTGTAAGCAATGAGCTTCATACATTGTGAGTTAACTATCACCGTGGTTTTTCCCTCATTGGGTTTTTCACATGAAGCTGGTGTTATCTTGTGGATGTGTGTTCCTTATTTCATTTTTCATTTTATTTGATTCAGTTAAGGGTTGAATTGTTGTATCTTTCATCGTTGAGCATTGCTAACCTTGTTAAGGAATTGAATTGCTATATCTTTCTTTGTTGTTGATCTGTTTGAGGGTTTCTGATCTAATAAATAAATTTGAATTTGCTAAAGGGTTTTATTTTTGAGGAAATTGATTCACCCCTCTTAGTCTTCAAGTGTGTTCAATAAAATAATTCTCAAATGTGATATGTTGTTTAATAGGTTATGCACTAAGTGCACTTTAGCTACTAGCTTATCACATGCTGAAACTTATATAGTCTAATTGGCTATGATAATAGATGATGGGACACATAAGACTGATGTATAAATATACAATCAACTTTGAATGCATCTTGTGGTCTTATATTTCCATGTGTTGAACTCTAATCAATTTGACTAGTTCACAATTTCTACATTTCATTCCCCTTTGTTGACATGCCCCTAGTGGTATTTATGGGAGGGGAATTAGGTTGGATTCAACAAAATGAAACCTAAATTAAGTGCTAATTACTATTATTTAACCTAAAGTAATTCCCAATCATAGTACATGACACTTGATCTATAACACAAGAAAAATATGTTTGGCTACTAAGGGATAGTTTGCCACTTTAGCTTTAAAGTTTTAGTGGATAGGTGAATACTTAAGGGATTGGATATCACATGGAGTATGGAGGATCATCTTAAGAAAAATGATTGTCTATAATAAAATGAAGTAGATTTATGGAATATGCTTCCTACACTAATCTATGAGAAGAGATATGTGAATAAATTAAACCAATCACACAATAACATGGAAATAAAAGCAAAGGAAATATACCATAACATAGTGGCTTCCACAAGGGAAACTATTTTGGGAGAAAAATCCTACACTTAAAAAGAAACTCAATATATTACTCAACAATCAAATTCTCTAATGCACTTGGAAAGTATAATCCTTTATAGGAGTATCACCAACCAAAATCTAGAGTAATGTTGTTAGCATAGGAATACTTAAAAAATTCACTATCAAAACCTCCATCTCGAGTACCTAATAAATAAGAGATGCATTGCATGAAAACATCAAATAAATCATGAGATAAAACCATCCAAAAATGTGAAACCCATATCCCTAGTTAAAAGTATAACACCCAATCCCAAGATGAGTTCACAAGCTAAAAATAACATATTCCTTCCACCTACCATAAGCTTGTGACAATCCACTCACCAACTTGGGGACTCCACTTAACATCAAATAGAAATTTGGAACCCATGAGGTCAAACCATCCAAAAATGTGAAACCCATCATGGATATCCCTAGTTAAAAAT
This sequence comes from Sequoia sempervirens, assembly GCA_007258455.2. Lineage (NCBI taxonomy): Eukaryota > Viridiplantae > Streptophyta > Pinopsida > Cupressales > Cupressaceae > Sequoia > Sequoia sempervirens. Next base: position 731,271,332 of record VDFB02270651.1, on the reverse strand, counting down.
TTAACACCCAGTCCCAAGATGAATTTACAAGCTAAAAAATAACATATTCCTTCCACCTACCATAAGCTTGTCATAATCCACTTGCAATCTTTGACACTCCATTTTGGCTTCATTATCCCCATTCAAAGATGTCTTATTATGTGTGACAACACACATCATAAGTTGGTTAGCAAGTTTAAACTCTTTTATAATTCATAGAAGATTCTACCTTTCCAATGTAGTAGGCCCAACTTTTGGAGGTCATAAATTTTGATATAGAAGGTTGATTGGGCTCTTTTTTCAACTGAAGAGCTTGGGAAGATCTATGTGCTAGGAATCTAGGAACTATTGTTGAACAATTTAGAGAATTTATTTTGGGTAAAAATGAACTCTATAGCTCCCAAAAATTAGGTTTCTCTATTTTATAATGTGAAAATTACATTATTTAAATTTCAACAATAAGGAGCAATTTAGCCAATCATAATAACCAAAGTTAGAACATAATACTCATTCCTTAAGTTACTTAGGGTCAAGTTTGACAAGTCATCAAGATAAATAGTGAGGAAAAATACATAGCACAAATGACATCATCATAAAGAATCAACAAAAGCTATGCAAGAAAAGTAAGTGTCCAAATAATTGGTGAATCTATAATTTGCATTATTCTTAAGAGAGATTCATAGTATATCGACCAATAGCCAAGTAGGAAGTAGCACATTTTTTTATTGATCAGTAGGTTTATATCCATCTAATGTAGTACAAACATGGCAAATTCTATCACATAAAATCCACATGAAAATTTTGTCACATATTATACTTGCAATTGATCTAGTACACCACCTGTACAACTTATAGTTGAAAAGATGAGTTAAAATTGTATAAACTAGTTTATTTAGCCTTCTCATTGCTCCCCTTTTTAAATTAAAACTAATAAAAAAAGATTCCTCCCACTTAATTTTTACCCTCGATGAAAAAATAAAATATATGTTTAATAAGAATTTTTTAAAATTATATGCTAATTTTAACCCTAACACAATTGTCAAAACAAACTAATTAAAAAAACAATAAAAAGTTGAAAGAAAAATTATTCCATAAATTAAGTAAATTTTAAAATATATATATATTTTTTGAAAATTTTGTATCGAAAAGTCTTGGTCGAAATTCCATTTTTGAGTAAATTACATAGATGCTTAGAGGACAGCGGTTTATAAATGGTTTAAAAAAAAAAAAAACAACAACAACAACAACAAAAAAAAAAAAAACAAATAAATAAATAAAAAGGTTTATAAACCTAAAATTGATAAGATGAAGAATTATAAAGAAATAATGTCAACAAGACTGTAGTCAAGTCTTTGGTGCGACCTGAAAAGCTTTTATGTTTAAGATATTCAATAGCGTTCACGAGTCAGTTAATAAGTATGCGTAGAGATTTACGTTTGATTAGGTGAGGCGATCGAATCGCATGGTGACGTGAAATTCTTATTTTTGTTTCAGAGGGCAATTAGTGGCTCATTTTTAAATGCTTTTTCTATAAATTTCACTATTGTTTCAGTAAATTTCAATTGTTTGAGGACGGGTGATGAATCAAGGTGGATTTCTTTCCATAGGAGAATCACTAATTCTGATTTTTAAAGGCTGTTTCTGTAACCTTCATTTGATCTTAGTAAATGTAAATTGCTTGAGATCTCGTGATGGAATCAGATGGTGAGATGGATTTAAGGCTGTTTCTGTAACTTCCATTTTATTTCAATAAATTTAAATTTCTTGAAGTTCGGTAATGGAATGATATGGTGGATGGATTAAAGGCTTTTTCTGCAACTTCCTTTTTATCTCAATAAGTTTAATAGCTTGAAGTCTAGTGATGGAATCATATGGTGAGATGGATTTAAAGCTGTCTATTCAGTAAATTTAAGCTGCTTGAAGTCAGGTGAGATTGAATCGCATGGTAAGTTGAAAGCTCTTTGTTTCAGAAGGCAATTAGTAACTCCGTTTTTTAAAGGCTGTTTCTGAACTTTCTGTTTGTCTTTGTAAACTTAAATTCCCTGAAGAAAGATAAATAAGAGTCGGATTAGCAGCTAACTTCCGACTAAAAAGTTGTTCAGTATAAGCTGATCGGTCATGGCGAGGTTGATTCGATTGGTGGAGATTGGAGGGGCAGTCTCTTACTTGTCCAGCGCCGCCGCTTTTCTAGCGGTTGTCGTATGCGTGCTCAGCGCGGCGACGTTGGCGGCAGTTCTCTGCGTTAAGGAATTTAAAGATCGGCACAAGAGCCGGCAAAGCGAGGGTTGTACGGCGGCGCCACCCGGTTGTTTAGGAAATTTGAAGGTACCGGCCGAGTCGAAGGGCAGGTCTTTCATCAAGACTTTCAGAAGCAAAAGCCTCCTGTTGAGTAAGAAATGGCGGCGGAGCGAGCAAGAGGAGGCGAAGGAATGTGACGGCGCCTCCACGGAAGATGGCGATTTTCTGTGGCAGAAGAGAATTATGATGGGAGTGCGCTGTAAGCCTCTGAATTTCTCAGGGCTAATCGTATATGACAAGGAGGGAAAACCTTTGCCTCAATTCCCCCTGCGCTCCCCTGTTAATGACACCGGCTTCCTTCCTTCTCCAAAGGTATGATTAATTATATGTTTTTGAGTTTCAAATATAAAATTATGAATGAAATTCATTGAGGGACTAATTATTTTCTCTTCTTCTCAGGTGGACGAGGAGGCAAATCAAGTTTATGTTTCTACTTCACAGAGCAAGAGATTAGACAGCAAAGATCCCCATGATCGGATTAGGAAAAACTGGGTTGAGAATACGAAACCTGTTTCTGGTGAAATCAGATGTCATGAAAACAAGTGAGAATATTTCGAATTAGTATTCAGTAAGGTTGAAATCTTGTATTCAGTAACAATCAATTTTCTTGAAAATATAATATAATTTTCTTTTTGTTTGTTTATACGGATGGATCATACAATATGATCTGATATGTTAAAAATAAAAAATCTTACATAATCTCATCTAAAATTTTCAAATTAACATAAATTATAAATTTTTTATATCTTTAACAATTTAATTTTCCAAAATTTTGATATTGAACAGATTATACAAAACCTTGCAAAAGAGCACAATCTTCTCTCCCTTGCTAAAGTAAGCCTGTTGGTTATGAAGATCTTATCGTAGTTAGATATTTTGAAATTTTATTTCTAAGATCTTTTATCTTAATTATATATATGAAAAAACCAAAAATATTTGTCTGTATGAATAAACTGTGAAAGATTTTTCATTTAAAAAAATATATTTGAAAGTACACTATATATATTATATGTATCCTTCTAATATATTTGGAAGCAACTACATAGATATTATGTATATCCTTCTAATGGATAAGTTTCTGGAACCGATCTGATTACAGTCTCTGATTTATCAGTAAAAATAAATATATAGAATACCTCCAAAGATAACTGGATTAGATTTTTCAAAATGTTGTATAAGGTTATTATGATACGTTTCTTTCAACTTTTTGAAATTTAAAGTTTGTCTGCAATAAAACCGTGACCAAGATAATGATTCTGATATTTTCCCGTCTCTTTTAACATTAATATTAACTTGACAGTCAGTTTGATTGTCACCTTCAATTTTAATTTTCGGTTGAAAATCACTTTCATATTCAAATATATCTTTCCTAAAGGCTGTGACCTATTCTAATAAAAACTCAATTAATATTTGAAGAGGCATTTCCAAATTATTTAAGTTAATCAACAAACTAAAATAATTAATATTCAATTGATTTAGACAAATGAGTGGAGTTCAGATATAGTATTGAAATAGAAAGTTGAGATTGATAAATAAAGAGGTGTTTAGTTTTCTGTATGCCAAGTGGACAATTTGTTATAGTGTAAGCTTTGTGATTCAATTAAGACTTATATTATTAGGTTGGTGATCATTAGGATATAAAATAATGGAAATTGATATAATTGGTTGGTTTAAAATCACATGTATATAATCTTAATTTGAAAAACTATAATCTTAAAGTTTTTGATGTGGCCTTAATCCTTTTATGTAGCCTTGAAATCTGCAATTCAGATTTTCAAATTCGTGTTTGCCTCTATATATCTAAAGATGGTTTGGAAATTTATGCCTAAATCAAGCCCTTTGATCAAATTCAATAATTTGTAACAAGTTCACAAGCATGACAAGTAGAATGTAGATGTTGATTTGACGTTTTCTCTCTGATAGAGTGATGTGTGAATAATAATACTATATAATAATCTCTAACGAAAGGGATTTACCCTTTACACAACACTCTAGCATAGAAAATTGAATATTTTGTGCTTTAGTCAATGAGTAATGACTTATAAATGTAGATGTTGATTTGATGTTCTCTCTATGATGGAGTGATGTGTGAATGGAAATATTATCTAATGATCTATAATGAACTAGAGCTATACCCTTTATACAACACACCAGTATTAGAAGTTCTAATATTTTATGCTTGAGTCAATGAGTAATGACTAGTTGGAGGCAAGTTAGCTTGAGCCTGTGATTAATTTTGACTTTGAGGAAATGGGTCAATGATACATGTGTAGTCTTAAACTAGGTTCAAGGTCACACCTATGGTCTTAAATTAGGATTAAAACAACATATTTGAGTGTTGGATTTAGACCAATAGAGAATAGTATATGATGGATGCTAAATTTTGCATAGAAATATATGACATGCAAGGATATTAGACTATTATGTACTAGAGACAAAAGCTCAAAGAAAATTTAAAGCAAGTGGAAAGGGTGATAGGGATGCACTTTTCATCTCTACATTTTTCCCTCACTTTGAATTGCATGTGAACTACCATGAATCATTCATGTCAAAGTAATTAAGTACCTGGAACATAAAAGTGAATGTCAAAAAAATATAAAAATGATATGGATACAGATGATGATCTACTCATGCTTCATGTAATGATAAATATGTCTTTAGAGCTACTTGCATACAATTCCATGAATAACATCTAATAAAAATATGAAATACATGAATACCAACTTAGCGATGTCAAAACCCAATGTTGTGTAAATATAAAAGATGGTTGTAGGATTGTAAAATGGATAATTACAACCAAAGAGAGGGAGAGGGAATATATATGAAACATTGAAAAAGGGATCCCTATAATGTTTAGCAGTATAAACACAAGGGTTGAGTTACACCCCATTGTTAAATTGCCATTAATTACTTTAACCTTTATGTTCAAATACAATTTTGATGCATGACTATGTCATGATGGTATTTGATGGTTGAATGAAATGAATGGATATGCAATATGATGAACCTAATTTTAAATACTTATATGATGCTTAATCTATAGTATGAATGTGTTTTGTATGTTATCGGTTCTAACTATGTATATGTTGCTCTAAGTTGGATGCAGAAAAGTTCAAGCCCTCCAAAGGGGGAGGGAGAGTATCACCCAAGAGAGGAGTTGGTATTTGGAATTGTTGGTGTAATTAAATGTCTTGTACCTTGTCCTAGGTCATGTTTACACCTTAGTTAAGTTTACTTAGGGACCACATAGGAGATTGTTGGAGATTTCCACCTTTGGTGGAGTTGACATCTCATTACCACATCACTTCCACCTCTTGTGGACACATCATGTGATTATCTTTCCACTTTTTGTGGGTGATCCACCTTTTGTGGAGATTATCACATTATCCTTTCCCACTTTAGATGGAGTGATAACTTTTCATTGTTGTCTCATGTCATAAGATTACGACACTTGTCATAATCTTATGCCCTCCTATGTTCTCACCTTGGCTATATAACCAAGGGGTCTCCTATGCATAGCATAGCATTGTACTGCATCTCATATTATTGACATTGAATACAGTTTATTCTTGTCATATTCTCTCTCTTTTGTGCTTTCTATTAGGCCTCTAGATCTTGGGTGGCTATCTTCATAGCCAATTCTTACATGGTATCAGAGCCATTGGAGCGTCTTTCGATTGCTATTTTGGAGAGATCTTGGTGCATTTGAAGAATGATGTATTTCAGATCTATGTTGCAGCAGCATTTTGGAGCATCCTACTCCAAATATGAGCCCACCATTGCATTCGAGAGGCTATTTCTAGTTGAGATCGCCTTTCGTTTCATCCAAATAAGATATCAGGAGCTCCAAATCTGAAAAAAATTCGCCAATTTGGTAGCTGCGCAGACAATCCGCAGACCTGTCGGTACGCGGCAGGTACAGGAGACACCCGCGGGCGCCACGTGGCCTCCCTGCGGCCCCCATCGGTGGCTCCCATTGTTTTTTAAAGTTTTTTAAATAAAAAAACTTTTATTATTATTTTAAGTTTTTTAATAAAAACTTTTTTTTATGAATTTTTTAATAAAGTTTCTAAAAATAAAACTCTTAATAAATATTTTTGTTAAGGTTTTAAAAAAAAATAAAAATAAAACTTCTAATGTTTTTTCTTAATAAATTTAATTAAAGTTTTTAATAATTAAAAAAAAAAATCATGTTTTTTCTTTATTAATTTTTAATAAAGTTTTTTCAAAATTAAAAATTGTTTTTCTTTATTATGTTTTAATAAAGTTTTTTATCAAAAATAAATAATTTTCTTTATTATTCTAATAATAAAGTTTTTAATAATGTTTTTAAATTAAGCTTGTAATTAAGTTTTTAAAACAAATCATGCATTAAATAAGCAACTGAAAATTATTTTGCCTTCCAATCGAGCCTTGCCTTGGATCATTTGTTCCTCTAATCGGCAAATAAATGGGGGTCGCCTGCTCCCTACCGACATCCACGGAGGGCTTTCTTCACGGTCTTCACTTTGGGTTTCTTTGGTTGGCTTCTTCATCGGCATTTCTAGATTTGCATCATGTTGATTGTAGTTCTCCTCTTTGTAATGTTGTAATCGCACTAAAATAAAGTGCCACAATCTTCTATTTCGGTGTACTATGTCATGTTCTCAGATGCTTCTTTGGATTGATATATGTATCTAGTGTTAGTTCCTATATACTCAATGCACCGCCGGTTACCCATGCATTTCATTGAGATGGACTAATCACCATATAGACTCCTATTTTGGCAAGCTTTCTCATGTAAGTTTGATTCTACATCCAGACTTGGTGCATGGCTCGGTGAGACTTGATTGTACAAATTGTGCATGGCCGGTGAGACATGGATTGTACCAATATGCTATTATTGAGCATTCAGTTGATGCTCACACAGCTTGTCTTCTTGGTTTGACCTTATTCCCTGCAGTGTGGATTCTTCACGCCTTCATGACAGATTCTCTGCTACTCTTGAGTTGACAGATTCCCTACCACCAGCATATGGCATCTTAGCTTGTACCTAACCTTCTATCTGCTTTGCAATGTTTGGCATTTTTTGGAACAACATTTGAGGACTTATCATCATCCTTGGTCCACTCTACTCAACTTTCACATTGTTCTACATTCTCTCCTTCTTCACTTAGATTGGGGACTCTTGACATTGTGACATTTGAGCAAAGGACTCTCCATTGAGGGGGTTGCATGGACTATCTCTTATGGGGGGGGGGACTTTTTCCTCACATGAGGTTTTATCCTTCCTAGAGCATGATTCTTATTTTGTATCTCTCTTTTGGGGGGTAGTTTTTTCCCACTGGGTTTTTCTATCTTTACTCCACTTGTGAGAGATTTAATTGCATTGCATTTGTACATGGGTACCTAACATGGCCTAGTAGCCAGGACCCATCTTGCATTGTTTGCTTTTGTGTACATTCTCCCTAAGTTGCACTTAAGGGGGGGTGTTGGTGTAATTAAATGTCTTGTACCTTTTCCTAGGTCATGTTTACACCTTAGTTAAGTTTACTTAGGGACCACATAGGAGATTGTTGGAGATTTTCCACCTTTGGTGGAGTTGACATCTCATTACCACATCACTTCCACCTCTTGTGGACACATCATGTGATTATCTTTCCACCTTTTGTGGGTGATCCACCTTTTGTGGAGATTATCACATTATCCTTTCCCACTTTAGATGGAGTGATAACTTTTCATTGTTGTCTCATGTCATAAGATTATGACACTTGTCATAATCTTATGCCCTCCTATGTTCTCACCTTGGCTATATAACCAAGGGGTCTCCTATGCATAGCATAGCATTGTACTGCATCTCATATTATTGACATTGAATACAGTTTATTCTTGTCATATTCTCTCTCTTTTGTGCTTTCTATTAGGCCTCTAGATCTTGGGTGGCTATCTTCATAGCCAATTCTTACAGGAATGTTTGGTATTGTTATCCGAGTAGATGCACATGCTCACTCATTTAGGTTATTTGGGATCTTGTTAAGTTAGTTCAAGTATTGAATCGGTAAGGCTTATTTACCTAAGTGGATAGGGAAATGAGCTGATAGGGAAAATTATGCTTTTGTCATCTTTGATCCTCCTTGACCGTTAAATTAAATTAAATTAAATTGCTAACATCTTTTGTAACATATATAATGCAAGGATGGTATTTGTTAGTATATATGAATATATATATATATATATAATATTTTAACTGATTTTGAAAGCAATGATAAGTGGTTGATATGCCATGTGTATACAAGGTATATGGTAGATATAATTGAAAGTAGAGTGATCACCCAACATGTTGGAAGTTTGGAAGTCTATCATTGTTGATACAACTTGGCAACATGAGCACGAAGTGTACATACATAGGTTGATTCGGCTGACCCTGTGTTGTCATTGATGCTAACATTATGGGGAAGCATTTTTGGTATTATTTATACAATACTATCTATACCGGAAAGGTGATCTATTATAAACTTTCCTTAAGTGTTCTCTATTGATGGTGTTGTGGTTCAGTGCTGTGGGTTTTAGGTCTACACTTCATCGCAAGGAGAGGTATAACTCTATGCTTTTAACCATATCATTATGAATAGCTCATATAGCTATATTGAAGATCTCGAGAAGTTTGTTGAAGAATATTGGAAGATATCAATGATAGAGTTCAACTCTGTATATTATTGACATCTCTTTTTTATTATAACAACGTAGGAGATTTCACATTTTCTTATGAAGAATATTTTAATGCTACAGTTCTAAAGGTAGTCTCACTAATGTTGGCGAAATGAGAAACTGACTTGAAATGTCAAATCTAAAATGTGCATATGTTGGGAAGCGTGTGTATGTTTGGAAGTTTTTGTGATTAGGTCATATTCCTAGTAGACCTAATACATAGTATGTGTTGAGAAGATTAAACCCACTTTTTGGATGTTAGTCGAATCTATTTTAGACCCATTCTAACCTAAATTAAGTATTATACGAGTTGTTTGAGTGAAAATATGATTTTGAATCTTGTGTGGTTCCCACAAAAGCTATTTTGGATTATTTTGTTTACATCTAATTAGGCCGACCTAACTGATGTGTGCAAATGTAATTGGGTATATATAAATGAGATTTTGGAATTGAGGGTATAGAAATAGGTGGATGAGTGAGAAAAAATAACATATCAAGTGCAAGTGGTGTTGTATGATGTAAACATGTGAATTTAGTGGTAAGGGTTCATATTCAGAGCAGAGTTGTGCAACTACTAAGTAGAGTAGTAATTCATATTCAAAGCTTCAAAAGAACAAAAATACAACATAAGGAAGGTGTACTTTGTATCAGTTAATACTTTGTAGTGAGTCACTTTTGTATTGTACTTAACTCTGGTTGTGAGCCTTATGAGGACATCATGTCTTGGAAGTGAGCCCCTGTAATATACTATATCTAGATATAATATATTGTGAGCTAATCCTTACCGTGGTTTTTCCCATTTTTGGTTTTCCACATAAAAATTAGGTGGTGTTTGTATGTCTTGTGGCTTTATGGATAATCCATGCTTTCATTTCTTATTTCAATTAATATGGTTTGGTGATTAAATATGTTGTGTTCAAAAGTTATAATTTAATACTGATTCACCCCCCTCTTAGTATTCTAAATGTTCAAAAATTCATATAAGAGTGCTTGGTTCCTTCAAAAAATCCTAATAGCTTTAGGAAGATCTTGGAAGTTTGAACACATGGAAGACAAGAAGTGTCCTATTCCTCCAGAAAAAATTTCTACAATTGAATATATAGAAGATGATTGCATGTTTGAAAAAGAAGAACTAAAAGCCACTCTTAAAGATCTTGACAAAGTTAAAATTGAGAACAAAAGCTTCAAGGAAAGTCTAGGAGAAGAAAATGAATGCATCAAGAAGTTTAGAGAAAGAAATAGGGAAGTTAATATACAGTTGAAGCAAGCAAATGAAGAGTTCATCAAATTGAAAGTACAAATGGAAGAAAAAAAGAGGATTGGGGAATGTCTAAATGAAGTGGTACAAAGCAAGACTGAAGAATGCTCTAGAGACTTGAACAAGAAGTGGTAAATCTCATATTTGATCTAAAAAAGGCACGAATACATGAGAAATTCAAAATAAGTACTACATTGCTTGATGAATTACTTGTAGTACAGAAACCCTCTAAGGACAAAGGTGGCTTGGGACTTGAAGAAGGCCAAAGTTCAAAGGAAAATTAGACATCTAACAAGGTTGACAATCAAAAGAATATTCAAGGCAACATGAATCAAATAAGCAATGTTGGAAGACCTACCAGAAAACCAAATTCTCAAAGGTATCCATCTTTCAATGGTATTTATTTTTCATGCAATGAATATGGACATAAAGCAATAGAATCTAGGAGTAGAATGAATCAAAATGTTGGATTCTTCTTGGGACAATGTTTTGCATGTAAGAAAATTGGACATAGAAGTACTAAGTGTAGAATTCAAATGATGATAGATATAATAGAGGGAGAATGTTTCAATCTTTCAATGGCTACTGTTATTCATGCAATATATTTGGACATAAGACTAACCAGTGCATACCAAGAATGGATAGAAGTCAGTTTAGTCAAAAAAGTGTTGTACGCTACTTTTGCAACAAACCTGGACATATTTCAAAAGTTTGTAGAAGAAAAGATAGAAGATAGTCTAATCCAGTAAGGAGGAAAGAATCTGTGAAGAAAGTCAATCCTACTGATGTTAAGAAGGAACTGGAAAAGATATGGAAAAAGAAAGATGAATCTATGAACCAAGATGATTCAAGAACTACAAATACATCTGTACCTTCCTTTGGTACAAATAATTCTTCTAGAAACTAAGCCCATGCTAAGGCTTAGGGGGAGAAATAATAGAAAATTATAATAACCCCTTGGAGTATGAGATGCCATGAATTGGCATGAAGATATGTCTTGGAAAAGGAATTTTTGAAGCTATACAAGAAATTTGTGGAAGGAAATATTGCGATGTGGAAGTTTGCGGAGCATCTGTAAAATTAATTGTGATACAAGGTTTCGAAGTTTGACAACTTTTTCTAAAGCTTTTATTGTTGACACACTTATTGATATGGGTCAAATCATGGAGTTAAAAACATATTTGAGAAGAAAAATTCATCTGATGCGAAGGAAATGAAAATTGAAGAAGAGGAAGTAGATTTGAGGCATCTTCCAGAAGCAAAACATCAAAACACTAATATTTATTGAAGCAAATTCAAGAGGTATTCTTCTTACATAATTCTTTTCCAAAATTTTCATCTTTAATACAATGGATGGTTCGAAGGTAGTAAATGTCCTAGATAGACCACAAATTAAATTGAAGAGGTATTTTTGGAAAAATCTATCGAAATACTCAACAAGTGCATTTTCTAGCACTCCCCTTAGAGTTTAACCTACTGAGGATATCTATGCATACATATATGGAAAAATAGAAGAAATGTCCTCTATTGGATTGATTATTTTATGGACAAGAAAATTGGAAGAAAATTATGATGCATACAAAACCCTAGTTGAAAAGAAATTGGATGTATGGTAGAAGTTTCCACTGTTGAATTTGACAAGTACATTCAAATTGTATTGATTAGGATTAATGATGAGTTTATTTGGATTGACAATACACACTCGATAACTACAAAAGCAATAACAGATGTGATTGGTTTGTGGTCCTCCAGACTAGTACCAAGGTAGAAGTTTTTCAATGACCAAGAATTAATTGAAAAGACTGGTGCAACTCTCCAAGGAAAGGAACTCATCTTGAGTACAATTGGAAATCTGACTATCTGGTATGCTGCAATGCTTGTTGGACATAAAATTTGTCTACCTAATGATGGATATATAGTCTCTATTGTTGCTCATATTGCATGACATGATTGAGAATAGTGTGGAATATGATCTTTGTGAGTTACTTCAATAACACTTGATGAAGAATAAATGTTCAAGAAATAAAAAGGAACAAAAAGAGTAATGTATTTAGGTATGGTACTTTGATAGTTTTCTTACTTTTCTAGTTCATGAAGGAGATAAGTTGGTAATTGAAAAAGTGGAATGGTCAAATACAGAACCGGTTGCACACTAGATAAGAAATCTTGTGATGAATCTTGGTGGATCGGATGCTCAAGAAGACACTCTTGCAACATTCTTTGGAATGTTTCAGATGAGGATGAATAAGAGAATAAGAATTCTAGAGAGTGTGGTGGAAAGATACTCTAGAGACATTAATTTCCTTGTCTCTATAATTTTTGTTACATGGAAGCAATTAAGCATAGACTTGTGTGGATTTTTGAGTTAGATTATGAAGTATTTGTGTCTGGAAGTTGGTCATTATGCATAAGTGCTTCTAGGAAGCCCAAAGGACCCCAAAGGACCCCAACATAATAGGTTTAGAAGAAAAGTCTATGATTGAAGCCTCTGGTAGTTTAAGAAGAACAAGTAAGAAAAGAAAAAGTGTTGAGCTATCAAACAAGAGGTTACATAACAAGAAGGAAGTCAATTTGATGTGACTCAACATGAGCATGAAAGTGGAAGTACACAAGACTTGGATGAAGCAATATAATATTTACAAGAATTAATTATCGGTGCAAGCATTAATCCATCAGAGTCCACTATAGAAAATCTCAGAAGTATGGTTGATTCATTAAAAGTGTACATCTCCAGATTAAGAGAAAAAATAGGAAATGAGTCAAAAGCAAGAACTAAAGAGGAAAATATAGAAGACATCAGAAAGAAATGTGTAGATGCACATCACAAAGTATTAAATGAATTGAAGGATGTTCAATATTGTGAAGGAGAAGCACAAGAATTAATATCTTATTGTCTAAATTGGTCTAATTGGACAAAAAATACAAATACAAACTATCATAAATAAATCTTAGCCCCAACACTGTGGAAGAAGGAATAGAGTCTCTAACAAACCTTGAACTATTATACAAGACTCTTGTAGATGCAAAAGGTTCTTGGAAAGAAGGAAAATCTACTTGACATGATACTCTGAAGAATCTGAAGGGATCTTCATCTCCAAGTCAATATGTTCTTATCTTTTTGATCAATTATCCTTTTTGATGATGCATACATACATATATCCAAAGGATGTATACTAGACCCATGCATGACCTTTTCCATTGATGTCAAAGAGGGAGAGATAATGTGAGAAATAATGGGAAGGAAATATATTTTTTTTGTCAATACATTTTAGATGATTGGAAAAATCCTTTTGGAAACTCAAGGTTAATTTTGAAAGGGGGAGTTAAGGTTAGAAAGAAATAAGTTTTGATTCATGATATGGAAATTTTTTTTTGATATGCATGTTGCCATCAATGAAAAAGGGGGAGATTGTCGGAAGTTTGGAAGTCTATCATTATTGATGTAGCTTGGCAAGATGAGCATGAAGTGTACATACATAGGTTGATTCAGTTGACCTTGTGCTATCATTGATGCCAACATTGTGGGGAAGAATTTTTGGTATTATTTGTATAGTACTATCCATACTGGAAAGTTGATCTATCAGAAAATTTCCTAAGTGTTCTCTATTGATGGTGTTGTGGTTTAGTGTGGTAGTTTTTAGGTTTACACTTCATCGCAAGAAGAGGTATAACTTTGTGATTTTAGCCATATCATTACATATGTCTGGATCATACAACTATATTCAATATCTTGAGAAGTTTGGTGAAGAGTACTGGAATATATCAATGACAGAGTTCAACTTTGTATATTTCTGACATCTCGCCATTTAGTATTTAACAGTGTGGGAGATTCCATAATTTTCTTGTGAAGAATTTTTTGATGTTTCCGTTCTAAAGGTAGTCTCACTAATATTGGAAAAATGAGAAACTGAAGAAATATCAAATCTAAAAGGTCTGCATATTGGGAAGCATGTGTATGTTTGGAAGTTTTTGTGATTAGGTCTTATTCCTGGCTAACCTAATACATGATATGTGTCGAGAAGATTAAATACACTTTGTAGATGCTAATAGGATCTATTTTAGATCCATTCTGACCTAAATTAAGTATTACATGGGTTGTGTGAGTGAAAAGATGATTTTGAATCTTGTGTGGCACCGAAAAAAGCTATTTTGCATTATTTTGTTTACATATAATTAGGCTGGCCTAATTGATGTGTGCAGATGTAATTTGGCATATATACATGAGATTTTGAAATTGAGGATATAAAAATAGGTGGATGAGTAAGCAAAAATAGCATATCAGGTGTGAGTGGTGTTGTATGGTGCGAACATGCGAATTCAATGGTAAGGGTTTAGATTCAGAGTAGAGTTATTATGCAACTGCTAAGCATACAAATACTTCATATTTAGAGCTTCAAAGGAATTGAAATATAGCACAAGGAAGGTGCACTTTGTATCAGTTCATACTTTAGCAGTGAGCCACTTATGTATTGTACTTTACTCTAGTTGTGAGCCTTATAAGGACAGTGTGTCCTAGTAGTGAGCCCCTATAATATACTATATCCAAATTATAGAATATATTATGAGCTAGTCCTCACCATGGTTTTTCCCATTTTGGGTTTTCCATGTAAAAATCCTGGTGTTTATGCGTCTTGTGGCTTTGTGGATAATTCATGCTTTCATTTCTTATTCCAGTTAATATGATTTGGTGATTAAATATGTTGTGTTTAAAAGTTATAGAATACTAATTCACCCCCCCTCTCAGTATTCTGAATGTTTAACACAACATAGGTGCCACAATATGCATTTATCAAATTATCATCAGTGCCACATAGTGGCTAAACATTACACTTTCTAAGTTGTTTAAACATGCACATAAAGGTGGTGACATGGAGGATATTATTCATGTGCTCCTATTATTGGACAACCCATGAATCAGGAAGTTGGGAAGAAAGTAGGTTTTAATGGCATTTGACTGCCTATTGTGCCAATAATAAGACTTTTTCTACAACATTAAACTGCATTATATCTCAAAATATTAATCACCAAGCTAGCCATGGCAATAAGGGGAGAAGTTCAACTAGTTTTTGAGGACTATTTCAAATAGAAATTTATACACCCTTTAATTGAATTTTTTAGTGGTGAGTTGTGAGTGGCATTGAATTAGTCAAAGGCTAGTGGTGGTGACTATATGTGCAACATAGAAGTCTATTTTGTTCGGTCTTTTCTCATGCTTGGCAACATAGAAAAATCATGGCATTTTGAGAGACATTTGAGCCTCCAAGTTAAATTGATTTCTATCTTTAGAAAACCATTTTTAGCATAAATATAGATCAGTTGCTCATTCTTCAATTTGTTCATTAGTTTTGTAATCTTTGAGATAGTTGCATATGTGAGATTTGAGGGAAGAATTAAGCACAGTGAGAAGAGCATTTGAAATCTGCATATCAATACACCATATATTGGGATTAGTTTGATTGTATCAAAATTTGATTATTCAATAGTTTCATATTGGTTGTAATAGAATGAAAATTACGGAACAAGGATAATGATGTGCATTGAAGTTGATAGGACAATGGGTTCAAAGACGAGTTAAAGTGAAGATTTGAAGCAAGGAATACGATAATCAAAGCTAGGCTATTAAATTCTAGGCATGATTTAAATGATTCTCCTTATTTCTGTTTTAAAAATATGATAAAATCTCTTTTATTATCCTGAGTTTACTTTCTCCATTGCTATGTGCAAAGTGTGGTTCTTCGAGATAGTATATGAATGCATGTACAGAAATCTTAGCTTATTTATACAAAATGCCAATAAGAACTAGTGAAACCAATTAGTTAGATCAAAGTAGTTTTATTTAAAAAAAAATGAAAATCACGTTTGATTTACATGATACTGAGTTAATATATATTTGAGATAGCTTCAGTGAAAAGTTAAGACTCTAACATGCATTTAACCAAAATGACTAGCTTATTAAACCAAAGTAGTGAAAAATAGCTAATTATAGGAATATGATATTTATTCCAATAAGGAAGTGTCTTATATATATATATTTTACCAAAATAAGTTTATGTTGTACTTCAATGATAAGGTTTGAAAATGTAATATAAGTGATAATATCCTTATTATCTTTGAAAGTTATCATATTACATAATAGACTAAGAGCTCCATTATTACTATCTACTAATTTTTAATCACATATCTTGAATAAAGGACGTTATGTTCTCATTGTAAGCTAAGGGCCATAATGCTAGGAAATTTTGAGGTGTAGAAGAAAAGATCTATCTCTCAAATAGAAAATATTCTCTAGCATTGATATAAAATTTGTATACATTTAAATATGAGAATATGTGTGTTATAGGGAAGGATAAATATATGATTATCTATATAGAAAAAAATGATGGTACCTTATATAATTATGCAAAGGATAAATTGGAAGAAACCTGTGAGGAATCTGGAGATTAGTTGAATGGTTCTCAGTTGAGTTATCAAAAATATAAATAGACTAATTTACTGAATTATTAAAGGACATTACTATGAATATAAATTTTTAAATTGAATCAAACTAAATGATATTTAATATCATGAATAACCAAATTGGTTATGGAATTCAAGAAGGACGGAGCCATACCTGGTATAACAACATGAAGAGTTTGAACCATTATTTATGAAGATGATTTTCTATTTATGTTCACTTCAAGATTAACCATATTTGGTATGGAGTTCTTTAGGAACAAGAACCATAAGAGTAAATGATGGACATCTAAAAGTTTAATAAGAAGTATTCTTAACTTTAAGTTTATTAATAGATTATTATATATATCAACATATTGTCGGTACTTTTAGATTGAGACCACGTGTGTCTAGTTGATGATATTATATCATCAATATTAACTAATTATGCATAAAATAGGAGCGTAGTTTCTCTTATGGTTAAAACTAAGGACTCAAATAAGAGGCAATTTCCTAGACCTAAAATGTTACATGAACATAATCTAGGTATTCAAGTCAGAAAATATAACCAGTCAAGTTGTTTATCAACTTAGAAGAAAGGACTTGGACAAGAAGCAATTTCCAAGGCCCAAGATGTTATGTGAACATAACATGGGTGTTCAAAGTCAAAGAATGAGTAACCAACTTAGTTGAATAGTCGACACTAGTGAAGTCATCACTATCGAAATAGTATCTATTTGAGATAGTTAACCTTTGGGTCAAACCAATAGTTAAGTTAACCATAGGTCAGTAAGATTTCCAAGTCGAGGTAGAGGTGGGTGAACTTATGACACCACTTCCTTAGAAAGTGGATGATTATATATATCAAAACTTTGGCTAAAGTAAGTGTAAAATTTTCTACTTGCACTTTTAAGCTCGTTGTGCTCCAGGTTTGCATAACTAGTTAGTAGTTTCATGCATAGTTGGAAGGTATCCATAGTTGTATGATCGTACGTGTTATGTAGGGCACAACACTAGATACTCAAATAGAAATACTAGATAGTTCCTATACTAAACTCTTCATTGAAGGGTAGTGCCACTTGCAAATGGAAAGTGTCCTTGGGACCACCAATTTGTGGTTGGAGGTAAAGCACTTGGGTGATGCTCTCCCTCTTGCAGATAACATGTTCAGTCTTGTGAAATAGAAGAGTACTCTAGATAATGATATCTTGACCTTGTTCTCTTCAAGTAAATTATGAAATTTTTTATATGATCATGAATTCTATTTATAAACTATATTTGAAGAGGTGAGTTTCATTTAGATGAAGTTTAAGTTATGCTATTTTTATTATGCAATGTTATATGAAATTCTTATGCAACATGCAAAATATGTTATTGAAAAATAATTTTTTTATTTTCCTACTTTTGAAAGTATTGAATTATTTACTTCATGAGTTAAAACTTAGATGAAAGATATAGAGTAAGGATTGGGTGTGTTACAGGTTTCTTAGTCCATCCCTTTTCCAAGTTACATGTATTAGAAGGTGTATCAACAAGGTGAGAAGATTGACTATCTACCAAAAAGGCGAGCCAATCAGACTTGGATCCAATTTCTTAAGGCCTTGAAGATGGATGGGAAATGATTTTGAATGATTAACCTAATTGAGCTATATGACCTAATGTGATAAATGCAATAATTTGGAAATACACAAACTAAAACTGTAAATTGTAGGTGGATCTGGGAGGTGTCAGATGATGTGTACTTGTCACCAAAAGCTAGATCTGACATGTAGAGGAGGACATAGTTACCCAGGGGTGTATGGAACCCTGATAGGGGCCCTAAAAATAATTTTTCAATCCTCTAATGCTGGATTTTACCTTTTGTTTCTCGGTTGCAAACTTGTTAGAATGTCATCAATTTAGGTGAGTTTTTGAGGTTTGAAAAGATATATGACAAAAAATGCAACAATGGAGAATTTTCCTTCAATATTATTTTAATCCTCTTCAAACTTGTAATCTACACATCCATAAAGAGAGGAAATGTTGGACCATTTAGGGGCTTGCCTTAGTCAAACTCTGTGTAAGTGTTTCCACTTCCACAACATGAAAATGTCAACGATAGGAATGATAATTGAAAGGAAGGAATGATGAATGAAAAAATTCTACAACTCACCACCCTTCAATGGGTTCCTTGAAGGACTGAAGTCATACACATCACCTCAAGGATCTTGGATCTTGCTTGATAGAATTTCTTGAATGCTTGAATGTTTGGAGACCTACAAAAATGTTAGTCGGATTCATAAAACAATAACATGAACACACATAGAATTTAACATGATGTTGTATCTTCACTTGATGCTCTTGAATTAATCTTGATAATAGTTTTTTCTCTTGAATGCTAGATAATGTGTGTTCTAGATTTCAAATGATAAAATAACTAGGTATTTATATGCAATTGTTCTAATTTTCTAAAAATCAAATTCCAAAAGCTAACAATTGAAATTTGAATTCTAACTGTTAAAATGACACCAACAACATATTAAAAATTGGTCCTCAGCAAAATAGGAGGACCCATGCACCCATGGGTGTATGAGTGTCAAGATCATAAAATTAATTGTTTTCTTTTAGTCAATGCTTGCAACTTTGTTAGAAAATGATAAAATAGGCCTTGGAATGCATAATTTAGGAAATTAGGGACTTAATTAGGTCCAATAATTTAGGGGGCCAAAACATAGTGTGAAATTAGTAAGGGTGAAAATTTTCTAAACTGCATTTATCCCCCACTTTAGTGAGAGTATGGACTTATGTGAGAAAACTCACACTAAAGTAGAAAAATATGTGTCAAGAGGGGTTTGATTATACAAATTTTAAAGAAATAGGATGACCAAGGATCAAGAAGGGTGATCAAACCTTGAGGATCTAAGATCTCATGGCAAACCAACATAAGCACAAAGGAACACACATGCACATGTATGATATGTAGCAAGACAACATACACATACATGTCGGAAGACACGATGACAAGACATGACATGATGGAACATAAAGATGAAAAAAAACACATGAACAACACATAACAACAAACAAAACAAAAGGTTAGTACTAAAAGGATTTAAGTCAATAAGGAGAAGATACATCATTCTTAAATTATCTCGAATATCAAACATCATCCATCAAATAAAGAAAAATGCTTCATGAGGACTGAAGTTATACACATCAGTCATGGAACGCGTGGCTCTACTGGAAAGCAAACTGCATTATGTTAAGTGTCGATATTAAAAGGTGTTCATGACTCACACAATAGAAAAGTTTGATATTTTCTAGGTGAATCACAAACCAGGAGACATACAGGCTAGTGAAGTCCGATATTCACTAGGTGAGCCCCCAAGACAAGGTAAAATGAGAGAGACACATTATGTCTACAAGGTGTGCCCATAACAACCATACCAAGAGCTATACTCCCTAATAACCTTGATAAGGTGTTATAAGATGCTATGTCAATGCTAGACTAAGTTCAACTCAGGTGTGAACAAAGTGGAGAAAAAATTCCAAGGTTTAATGTTGCAAGGGATGGATATGCCAAGGTTTAACATCATAGGGGATGAATATGATATAGTTTAATGTCACAGGGGATTAATATGATAATGTTTTAAAAGCCTTAGGGGATGTTGTAATAACATCACCAAAAGGGTAACAGTCAAAGGGACTTTGCTTAATACATGGAGGTCACACCTTAGGTAACATTGTACATGATATCACCACCAAGAGAGGACTAGTCAAGGGAAGAGTAATTCATGCCAAGTAGAGAATGCTAGATATAGTATTACTAACTGTAGACACTAAAAATTGTCCTAGGCCCATGTCTTATAAATTCTCCATCATTTCCCCTTTTGTCTTTCATAATTAAATATTTTTTAATTATTTAATTATTTTCTAAAGTCATAAGTCTTCTATTAATTAAATAATTTTAATTATTTAATTAATTCATTTATATCTTTATTCCTCCTTGATTAATTAAATAATTAATTCATTTCTATCTTTATTTATTTAATTGTGTCACTAATTGAGTCGTCTTTCTAAAATTAAATAGTCTTATTTATTTAATTTCCATCCACTTTCCACTATAATTAAATAATTATTTTAATTATTTAATTATTCATTAGCCTCTTCTATCATAAATTAAATAAATTTTAATTTATTTAATTTGGTCCACTCTCTAGAATTTTGAATTAAATCATTATTTAATTTAAAAGGTCTTCTTTGTCACATTCCTCTATGATTAAATAATTATTTTTAATTATTTAATTATTCATTGGCCACCTAGATTAATTAATTTTATTATTATATAATCTCCTATCACCTCTTTGTCCATGCCAATCGTATCTCCCACAACAAGTCCTTATCTATCCATGTCTCAATTAACCTCCACCCTTGATTAAATTATTTATAATTTAATCTTGACCCTCAATCCTTATGATTTACCCTAACCCTAGTCCATACTACATCTTTCATTTTTGGCCATTGATTATTGGCATTTAATCTTAGCCTTTCATTCAAAATTGTCTTTCCTATAAAAGACCTTGTCATTTTCATTTGTCACCTACCTTTTGCTATCTAGTCTATTCCATCCACAAGCTATCTAGAGTCATATTGCTATCAAGTCCACTATCAAGTCAAGTGCATCGATAGTCATATAGAATCATCAATATTTTGCTTAGTCATTGTCATTAGGCCTATTTGCATACTCAAAAATCTGAGGGAAATTATAATATTCAAGCAAAATGGAGAAGTGCAATGAAGGTGAATTAATGGTGGCATGACGATTTGCTAATATTGCTTTAAGTTTTATGTCTTTATTCTTATTTGTGCTTCATTGTTTATTAGGGTTTGATTTATATGCTTTATTGTATAACATTGATGATTTTTAGCCCTGATTATATTGGTGAACCTGATGTGAAAGGAAAAAATTGTAGAGATCATACAAACATTTAGATTTTGTAGGTGACAGGTATGAATCGACAAAATTGCAAGTCGAAACGACGCAATCATGAAGCCGAATGATGAAACTATTTTGCATTAGGGCATACTTTAATTTTGTCTAATTCCTTGGTTTTTCTTGTAGTTGGGTCATCTGGTTTTTCATTTCATTAGGCTATCCCTAGTTGCATGTCATATTGGTCATTAGATTATTTGGATTTGGTAGATTTTTTGTTGTTTTGCAGGTTCAGGTTCCCGTGCTGCAACTGACTGTGTTTGGATGCAATCAACATTCCGGTTAACTACATCTGACATTGACTCTAGTAACAAGCATTTTCTTGAGCCACAGTCAACATCCAAAATGACATAGTTGTTGTTCTTGAGATGCAATCGCTTCGATTTATGAGCTGCATCTGTGATTTCTTGTGATGCAATTT
Organism: Sequoia sempervirens; assembly: GCA_007258455.2. Lineage (NCBI taxonomy): Eukaryota > Viridiplantae > Streptophyta > Pinopsida > Cupressales > Cupressaceae > Sequoia > Sequoia sempervirens. The sequence goes on along the minus strand of VDFB02270651.1, from coordinate 731,249,285 downwards.
CCCATTCCTTTAAAATGTAGGCTTTCATTCAAAATTTCTAGTTTAGATCTCTTGCATTTCATAGTCGAGTGGTTTTTTATTATTGATATTTGATTTCCAAAGTGTGGAACAGGTGGAAAGGAGGAATCTCACTTGACATTGCTCATTAAACTATCTTGTATTCTTTTCATTCACTCATTGGGATTAAAATTAACCTTGCATTTACATGTCATTGGGCTTAAATCTACCTTAATTTTCATTTCACTCATTGGTCTAAAATTAACGTTTGCATCAAGTGTCTTTTTCACATATTTCTTTGAGGGTTAAAAAGAACAAGTGTCTTTATTATCTTTTGGTTTGCATTTTTCTTCAAGGTGTGTATGCTCTTCTCTCACACCACTTGGTGATCTTGAGAATCAAAAACATATTTTAGCATTTTGTATAATCACCCACATATTTGGTTTTGGACTTAGAATGAAATCATGCAAGTGTGAGAAAAAGGTGTTGTGTATGCTCTCTCCTCTCACTTTGTGCGATCTTGGAGATAAAAAATAACATACTTGTCTTGCTTTTGTTACCTTTAGAGGGGATTTCCTCACAAGAGGGAATGAATCCAACTGTTTTTTCGCATGGGTTGGTATATAAAAGGACTAAACTGTGAATTCCTCATGGTATGTAGGCCTTAGCCATACAGTGTCACTCAAAATAGGGTACCTACCGTAAAACATATAAGAGCCCCTAGTAGAGTGATTAAATCCTTAAGTGGCTTATTGGATGCTCGCGAGGTGCCATGTCCCCAAGTATTCACTAAGAATATTTGTTTTAGTGGCAAAAATCCCTTTCACTTGCTAGTACAGGAATGGTCATTCTGAAGCTGCCCCAAGTTTTCACTATTCATGTGTAGAGGTAGAAATTCCTCTTTGGGGAATTGAGCCTTGGTGTGCCCAAGAAGTGTGTGCCATACAAGGGGGAGTTAACGCCACCAAGTCTCTAGTTTTCCACCTTGTTTGGTTGGATGGAGAAATCCAAGTGGGGATTGAGTGAGTGGTATCTCTTGAGAAGCCTAGGTTGTGTATTTTCTATAAGTGTCTTCTTACACATTCAAACCAGACAAAGACAAGTGTTTTCAGACTATTTTCTATGTTTTTCAAAATTAGACTTCACAAAATCACCTCAAATTTGGTCAAAATTCAGTCAAAACCCAAGCAACACACATTGTGAGCTATAACTGGTTGTCCTTTGATACAACTGTGACATTGAAAAACCACAATCACCATTTCTAGAAAACCGCAAGTGACTGCCATTCACCACAACTGAGACCTGAAATGATGCAATTTCCTGTCACCAAAATTTTTAGGGGAAACTAAAACAAAGCCATTTTTTGATCAATCCTGAGCATTACCTAGTCCTTTAATCATAGAATTGCAGCCCTGTCATTCACTATTCAACCATTTATCCATCATTGCATATCTTGCATTCAGTATAGGAAAACCATTAGCACATCCTTTAGTTTGCATATACCTTGTTGTAGAACTTAGTCTTGGAAACTTATCAAACTTGAGACTATTCCATAGTGACCAAATCATATTTGTCTTGAATTCAACCTTTTCCACCATCTTTAGTCCTTTGTCATTTAGGTTGGCTCCTCAACTCACAAGGCTATTTTAGCTCATCATAAGGTGCTTAGTAGTCATACTTTAGTCATTACCTTAGTTCATATTACCACTTTCACCCATCATCCTTTTACACTTGCATTCCATTTGGCATACCTTAGACATTGCTTAAGACTTTGATCTCATTGTGGCACTCTTGACATTTGACTATTGTCACTTTGATTTTTTGTCTTGACACCATCCTCAGACATCATACATACCTTAAAAATCCAAAAAAATAGACACCTTGCATAGACGTTGCCATAACTTGGACCTCATTGTGACACCATCCTATTGACATCTTGACACCTTGTCACTTTGAATCCATAACTTGGTATTGTCCTTAGACATATCCTTCATCTTGCATTGTGTTAGTATTAGTTTCACCTTGATCATCCATAGGAATACCCTTGCATAGTTACCTTAGACCTCACACCAAATCATCTCCATATCCATTCCCTTTTGCAAGTCTTACATGGTTGACACTAGGTCGCAAAGGAAACGAAAATATATGGCTTTCCCACAAGACAATGAGTTTTTCAACCCATTTGCAAACTATTCACATGGGACACCTAGACCATACAAATCCCTATAGGAAAAAATTTTCACTAGAGACCAAAATGGAAACATTGTCATAGACGAACTAGAGGATGTTGCCCAAGATCCTAAATTTTCCTCTTTTATGGTTGAATTCTTGGCACAAGACCCTCAACGTTACCTAGCTAAACTATTGACATAATGTGCCACATTACCTCTCAGTTTTGATGTCAATACACTACAAGCATCATCCACAACCATCAACGAAACTCAAGGAAACAATAAAATTGTCTCTAGTAGCTCTATCCCGCAAGTTAATACATCTATGCCATTAGGAGGAAGCACACAAGATGCAACAACAATTCACACCTCCTTATTTGGTACATAAGACATTACACAAGGCATGACACAAGGAATGGCCTTTAACATGACACAACCTATGTCACAACCCTTTTGTATGTCATTTACCATAGGGGCATCATCCTCAAGTCCATTCGACACAAAAAATACAACTAAGAAGCCTAAAATCGCCATCAACACAACAAATTCAACACCAAACATAGGGGCTTCTCAACACAACACCACATCACAATCAGGGCATATCCCTCATGGATTTAAGGAAAGCTTGGGTGTGGAAAAAACTCTCCTAACGTCAAGACCTCAGAGAAGAATGCAAAAGTGACTTTTAAACTTTTTCAATTACAGTCCAATTAAGATATTCATGAAAGAAATAATAGAAATAGAGAAATGAACATACACAGATGAACACCATATTTACGTGGGAAAATCCTTACAGGAGAAAAACCCACCACACCAAGAAAAACCCCTTTGTATTACAGTAAAAAAATTACATACAAAGTACGGGCTTCACTCTCTAATGTCAATTTACAGAAACATAATATTCACTGATCAACCTTACACGGAAATGCTCTAAAAAAAATCCTACGAATTCACTCAAAATAATTCATATTCAATCGAGCAACACTTCGTTATCACACACTGTTACTCATCCAAATGTTCGTAGAACCAATCATCATCTTCGATTACAGAGTATATCCATGTTGTTCACAGTTTGTTGATCTTCCTCACAGGAACGGTCACAACGGTCTAACTGCTAACGGTTCATCTTTCGCTTCTCTGATTGGCTTAGAACAGACCATGTAGGATAGTCAAATGGTCAAGGCATTCAAACTATGTCGCATGTCAATGAGACACTAAGCCATGTCTCCTTGATGCCACAAAGCCCAACTATCTTTATCGGCTTGAGTCACCACCTTTGGCAAGAGTCATTTCAAGTTTGAAATTGTCACTCAGACTCACCCTATCACTAAGACATCATATCGATATCCATTTTAGAACCATTGACTAGATAATCACTATTGGCGAGAGGTCATACCAAACGCAAATTCAGCTTGTGCAGATCTATCGGCAAGAGTTCCGCTATCGCCAAGATTCTTATAGATCCTCTATGTTACATTGATGTTCATCGTGGAGAGTGGTCGATGAGACAAGTGCTATCAGAAAGAGTTCATACCTAAACCACCTAATTTTCAGCGAGACCATCAGTCATTGGTAGGAGATTACATTATAGACATACCTGACAGTTCACCAACAATTCTGTCGGTCAGAGAAACACTATCGCTAAGAGGTCATAACAAATGCACCATCCTATCGGCGAGACCACATCCATCAATAAGAGTTCTTACCGAATGAAAACTTGTCAGCTAAGAGTCTCCCCGATGAAATCCTTGTGAATAATCATCGGCGAGACATACACTGTCGGGATGAGTTATACCGAATGTTCATGCCTCTCCCCGATGACTTCAGTCACCACGAGTCTTCTCGATAACCACTAGGAATTAAATAGTCGGCAAGATAGAGTCAAAGTCTTGGCAACCCAAGCACTTCAAGGATTTAGAACGCTACTGCTAGTCGGGAACACATTCAGAGAGTCTCACCTACTTTTCTCTTTCAGGAGTTTACATGCTAGTAAGATTGAGGCACATTTTCCAACAATGGACATACATAATACAATACTCAAGGATCCATTTCACATGACACACAACTTGGTAACCAAAACTCCTTCACGCAACATGGTAACCAAGAACCTTTCCCACAATATGCCAACAAATATCCACATGGTCAAACTTTTACAAACTCATGGAATATACCATCCAATTCACTTCATAACATTCATATCCCAACACCAAACCAAAACATACCAAACCAAAATCTATCTGTATGTCCCAAACAAAAAATCAAAATCCATCCCAGACACATACCAAACCAAAACCCATCCCATAACATTGGATTGCAAAATGCCAATATAGACCCTCACAATACACAAAATATGTCATTGAATCAAGTGGATTTCCTACAAACTGAAATGTTGGCCTTGCAACAAGAGATGGAAAATATACAAATGTCTAACAAGAAGACCTACTCGACCAAGGACTTATGCCCTTATCTATTTGACAAGATTCTATACATGCCACCCTTCCCACATGGCTATGTCATACCAAAATTTCCTAAGTACAAAGGGAGGAGTAACCCATTTGAACACATAAGAGAAATTTCCACAGTTTGTATAGATGTTGCATATGACCCTACATACCTCATGAGACTGTTTCCATGAAGTCTTACTGGAATAGCACTTGAGTGGTTTGCAAATTTACCAACTGGCATAAGAACATGGGGTGAATTGGAAAACAAGTTTTTTGAACACTTTTCCTTCAACATGGACAATTAAATTACAATTGCAACCTTATGTCATACTACACAAGATGAAGGAGAAAATTTTGTCACCTTCTTATAGTAATGGAGAAGTTTGTCTAGTTGATGCCCAATTGAGATAAAAATAAAATAAAAGGTTTTCATGTTCATAGAGAACCTTAACTCCCACTTGAGACATGAGCTAAGGATGCAATGTTGTACTTCATTTTCTAATCTAGTGGAAAAGGCATTATCCTTGAAAAGTCTCTCATTGACAAAGGTGAAATCAAGATGCCCAACAAGAACACCAACACACAAAACACCTCAAACGACAAGAGAAAATATTAGGCCTAAAATAAGAATGTGACTACTGATGGAGTTGTCGATGCTAAAGCCGTATAGGTCCTACTATTACACTTAGAGGACCTAACATATCTAACAATACACCAAGAACTCTTGACCATATCCAAAACACACAACAACCAAGAACCCAAAGGAAGTTTCCAACAAAATATCAATACACTCCTTTAGGGGAGCCAATTGAGTCAATCTTTAAACAACTCTTGCAACATAATTCCATACAACTTCCTGAACCAAAACAATATGATCCTGGATAGTTTAAACCATCTTGGTGGGATGACAAAACCTTTGTGACTACCATTGAACCAAAGGACATAACTTATCACAGTGTCGACAACTAAAGAACTTTATACAAGACCTTATGGAAAATGGAATCATTGAACTCAATGAATAGCAATAATAATCTTCAAATAGCGACCATAAAATTTTTAGCGATCCTTTACATGACCATGGAAAAGGAAAGGCCTCCAATTTGGGCAATAAGACCAATAACAATTCAGCCAATTACACTAATGCCAAATATGACTATAATCATAACACTATCATAAATCACATTCGAGCCATTGATGAACATGTCAATACCATTACCATTAAGAAACCTCTCAAATGTGTTGTCAACACTCATCAAACCAAAGTAACCATTCAAGGTCCTCCTCCACAGCAACAAGAACTCTCAAAGCCCCAATATAACTTGCTTGACCAATTGGGGAAGACTCCTATGTAGATATCTATCCTAGAGTTACTGCATATATCACCTGACAATCCTGCCACTCTTGACAAAGCCTTACAAGACACAACCATCCCCACTAACCTTGATGTCAATTGTTTTCAGGAGATGGTAAGCTATTTGACCAATTCCCATCACACCACTTTTTCCAAAAAATACTATTCAACTAAAAAGACAAACCATAATGACCCATTACACCTTGAAGTCCTTATCCATAAAACAAAAGTTAGACGAGTCCTGGTAGATGGTGGAGTAGGATTAAAATTTTTTACCTTAAAATTAGTTAAGATATTGGGATTTTTAGAAGTATGTGTAGACACCAATAAGAGCATTGTCATCAAGGCATATGACAACGAAGAACGATGATCTAAGGGAATCATAACACTACCTATCAGAGTCGGTCCCACAGTCATGGACACCAAATTTCAAGTCTTGTACCTTGACCTTCCATACAACCTTCTCCAAGAAAATCATGGATTCATGCCATGAAAGTCGTACCCTCCACATACCACCAATTCCTTAAATTCCCATACAATGGCAATGAGATCATAATAGTTGGTGATCTCGATCCATTCCAATATTGTACCAACCTATGTGGAATACCCCAGCAACAAGTTCCCGTCAATCAAGAGGCTTCTTCATCCACCTCATCCTACTACATTAATTCTTCCACCCTCTCTAAAGCATCCACATCCAAATCTCCACCCTCTGATCCTAAGGTTGAGGTCCAAGACAAAGGTTGTGGGGAATATCACATGAAAACATCCTATTGTATCAGCAAGCTAAATCCTCCTAAGTCATATGGCAAGCCGATGACAAATAAGAGACAACCTAAGGTCACTATTCATTTTCCTCCCACAACCACATTCACAAAATGGGGAGAACTGAGTAAAGAAGCTATCAATGAAGAAGATGTGACTTCCTAGCTCTATAAATAAGACAATGAGGAAGCTCCTGTACTTGCACAAATACCTACAAAACACTATGGAAAATGCTTCAAAAACATGTAGGATAGAGGCTATGATGGACACAAAGGACTTGGACTAAACAAAAATGGAATGACCGAGCCTTTGTCCATGTCCAAATGACCAAAAGGCCTGGGGCTTGGGTTTAAGCCAATTAATATTGGCGCTTCTAGTATCATGGAACCTTTACAAAAGGAAGTGAATGCTTCTAAGGTTATCAATAAATCTTCCTTAACTGACATCTCTCAACCACCCGACACACTTGATGATGACTACATAGAGACTGATTTCGATTAGTACAAATGGGATTCCCTTACCTCTAGTGAGTACAATATAGCTGAAATTATTTTTGAGCTTGACCTATCTGATACCATGATCCACGGCCCTGACGAAACCTCTATCTTTACCTTTTCTTCCTTAAAATTTGATACTTTCGATGATGTAATTCCCTTAGTATATCCCCAACTCATCAATTGGGATCAATAAGAACCTCCTGTCTTGGACATATTTGAGAATGACAAAGCGATTGTTGAGTTCATGGGACTGTGCAAAGGAATCCCTACTGGTGACCATAAGGTTGGATTTTCCATTGACTTGGATCATATGGCATACTTTGGGGAGTCCATCTACCCCTCTAGTCGCAAAAGTAAAAATAACAAAGAAAAAAATAAAGAAAAAAGAATGACAAGTCTCTAGGTGAAAACCGAAAGGTTCCTTTAGACCATGAAAAAGTAAAAAGAAAGGGTGTATCTGAGGGAGGAAACCTCTTCAAGGTACCCAAGGATGGAGGTTTGGATGTTATCCTCATTTACCAAGAGAATTCATTGATGCTAATTGAAAAATCTATGAAAATCAACATTGGCACAAATGACAATCCTAGAATAATTCACTTCACCACATCTTTGACAAAATCAGAACAGCTAGAATTCTTGGTTTTCTTTGAAGAGAGATAGACCAACTTTGCCTGGTCATACACTGACATGCTTGGCTTGGATATTAGCCTGATATTACACCATTTTCCATTATATCTGGATGCCAAACCTATCAAGAAAAAACTAAGAAAGATGCATTCACGGATTGCTTTATTGGTCAAGGTCGAGCTAAAGAAACTACTAGATGTTGGCTTCATCAGGTCAATTGACTATGCTGAATGGATTTCCAACCTTATGCCAGTGAAAAAACTGACAGGTGGCATCTGCATTTGTACATAATTTTGAGATATAAACAAAGCATGTCCTAAGGATTACTTCCCTTTGCCGAACATTGACATAATTATGGATTTGACAGCTGGATATGAGATGTTGTCCCTCATGGATGGCTTCTCAGGATATAACCAAATTAGAATTTTTCTTGAAGACCAACACAAGTCAAATTTCACTTGTCCATGGGGAACCTATTGCTAGAATGTCATGCCTTTTGGACTTAAAAATGCAAGAGCTACATATCAATGTGCCATGACTACTATTTTCCATGACCTCATGCATACCTTAATGGAAGATTAAATGTGGATGATCTACTGGATAAATCATTAACAAGAGATGACCACTTGCGAGTCTTGGATAAGATTTTCAAAAGGCTGGAAGAATACAAAGTAAGACTCAATCCCAAAAAGTGTGTATTTGGATTGACATCAAGAAAACTCCTAGGAGACATAATTTCTAGATGAGGCATTGAAGTAGACCTAGCAAAAGTCAAAGCTATAATGGACATGCCTCCACCAGCTAATATAAGTCAACTATGGACAATTCAAGGATGACTACAATCTATCAAACGATTCATAGCACAATTGGAAGATAAGATACATCCCTTTCAACACTTACTCAAAAAAGGGGTACCGCTTGTATGGATAGATAAATACCAAGAATCTTTTCAACAAATCAAGGATTCCCTACTAACACCTCTAGTCTTAATGCCACTTGTCGATGGAAGACCTCTCATTCTCTATATCTCAGCAATCATATCGACATTGGGGGCATTGCTTCCATGGAATGATGATGAAGGCCATGAATGAGTAGTATATTATATCAGTTGCACCTTGGATTCGTATGAACTAAAATTCAGTCCAATAGAATGTGCTTGTCTTGTGTTAGTTTTCACTACTAAACGACTAAGGCACTACATGTTAAACCATCAAACAGATTTGGCCACAAAAATAGACCCATTAAAATATCTTCTCAGCAAAGCAACATTGATAGGACGCCTAGCCAAATGGGTCATGATACTCAGTGAATATGACATCTAGTATGTCAAAAGAAAAGCCATAAAAGGATAGGTTATTGTTGATCAACTTAAAAACACACCAACCAAGGTAGATCATCCACTAGTCTCTAATTTTCTAGATGAATCCATCTTCATTTTAGAAACAAAAATGGCATGGAGACTATACTTTCATGGGTCACACACAAATCATGGTTCAGAAGCAGGCATACTATTTATCACCCCTCAAGGTGATACTATTCCCAAGTCATTCAAAATTGCCTTTCCATGTACAAACAACATAACAAAATATGAAGCCCTCTTAATAGGACTTCACATACCAACTTTATACTCCTAAAGGGGAACCCTTGTCAAAATCGATTAATAGTCTACATTTGTAGAGGTTCTACACATACCTTCCAAAAGTCCTCTTTTAACCACAAAAAAAAAAAAAGTTACCTTGATGAAAACCTAGCAAATAGGTGTTTTTGTAACACCAAAAAAATCAAGAAAATAGTAAGGGTATGTGTAGGATCATGATGGGCCAAAAAGTGTAGATATGATGGTTATTTGCAGGGTATGTGGTTGATGACTTTTCTTTTACCCAAAATTGATGAAACGAAAAGGGCTTTTAAAGGAGATTCTTAGGTTTCCACCAATATAAATTATGCTCTACTTTAAATTTAATAAATAATTATTATTCATTTTCTATTTGAATTACGAGTAAAGTCCTGATTGATAGGTTGATTGAAAAACATCTGTAGCTTTCAATGGTATCACATTTTTTGAATCCAAAATATTCATCACATTCTATGCTTCACATACTATAGGATTAAAAAAAACTAAATTGCATGAAGTTTTGACCAAGTTAAGGCGTTAGACATACGAGTTTTTATATTTTTGAAAATTTGTAATAAAAAATTCATAATTAATTATTTACTTGGAAATAAATTACAAAAAAATATGCATCACATTGAGACATGAGTCCTCTACTTATATCTAAAATCTTATAAAAATGTTATCATTTTATTGTGGTTAGAATTATCCAGACTACTTATTTTTCCACTGAAATTTAAGTACTAATGCATTGAAATTTCTAATTTCACCAATTTTTTTTTAAAAAACCTAGTATTTTAGAAACTACATTCAATTTGCTACATATTCTATTCTTACATATTTTTGAAATAATATAGATAACTTATTCAAATTTTTACATCAAGTTGCCTAACTCTGATTTTTTTGAATTTTTCACCACTTAAGGGCCTGTTTTTTCTATGATTATCTTGCACATACCCATAAAGAGAAATAATTCATCCAATAGTGAAAACCACTTTGGTGGCACTTTGGATAAGTACCATGGTGAAAACCTAGCAAACAAGCACCATGTATAGTTGACTTTGCTTCGTTGTCTACCATCATTCCAATTTGACTTCTCCCCATCATTTTCCCATCCATTTTCACCTATAATAATGATTGGTTGTCGTTTCCATAGCCTGGAATGATTGACATCATACCACCTTTCACCTTTCATATCCCCTCCCATTCCACTCCTAATAAATTGGTCTTATACTCGACTGGGGGAAAATAATGGACCTACATCATTAGATCTTACATTTACTATCAGAGGTCGCTATTATCAAAAAGACAAAAAAAACATAAAATGGTAAAAAGAAAAAAAATCATAAAACCTCAAAAATAAAAAAAACCAAAACATCTCAAAAATACAAAAACATCTAAATAGCTTGCAAAAAATCTCAAAAACAGAGTCAAAGTTAGTCGTGTCAATTCATATCATTGTTGAACTATGTTGCCTCTATGACTTAACGTAGGAAAGGCCATATATCAATGTGCCCCCAAGGCATTAGGTTAGTTCTTTTAGGTTTTTCAAATAAAAAAATCATGACTCAGTCCTTTGTAAATAAAACAAGGCCATGTCATGTTGAACTACGAGGTCTCTACGCATTATTACGTAGGCAAGGCCATCTGTTGATGATCCCCCGAGGCCACCTAGGTCGGTCATTTAGGGTTTGTCACGTCAATCATAATAAATCAAACATTGTCAACTTAGACACAAATGGTCATAAAAAAATTAGACAAGTCACTCATCAACAAGACAGAAGCCAACAAGGTCACTCAGTCAAACCAAATGAATTGTCAAAATAGTTAAACAATCAAAACCATTAAAACAGTGAAACAACTTAGTCAAACCTATTGAACACAAGTTACAAAATAAATTTTATCTTAACATCGCATGCTTTTGCAGATGCGTCATAGGAGTTCAATTGTGTGCAACCCCCAATCACTTGCAGCGAAGCAGAACATTTACATCATTTCCTAATCATTTGCATCAAACTCTAGACACTTGCATCGCAAGCTAGCAGTTGCATATTGGTAAACCGCTGATGCGTCATTACTTAGCAATTGTGTTGCAAAATTGAAAATATTAACCTACCCTAGGAATTTTTTTATCAGTTGTGTCATTTTCCAGTCAATTGCGTCATTCGCGATGGCACTTGCGGCGAATGAGAAGTGACACAATCAACTACTAAAATTATCTAAGGCCTAGAAATGCATGAAATAAAAAATTGCCTAAGTGGATTCATAGGTACTTACTGGCTCTCTTGCGCCCTCTGCTCAACTAAATGTCCGCACATGATATCCTTGTTGCTCAATGTAGGGAACATGTGACATCTTGGTAGCTTCTCTCTTTAGAGCTCCTCAATTTTCAATCTCTCAACGCACAAATGAGCCCTTTGACCTTGCAATTTCTTATTTATACCTTCTAAATATTAGGGTTTTGACTAGGGTGTATGTTGGTTGCACTCTGTGAGAGCTTTGAATCCTAATTTTGATGACCTCGAAAGTCTTGAAACTTATTGCTTTTGTCACCTTGGTATTTTTAGCTATCATTTTGACTATTCAAAATAATTTTCAATTTTTTAGAAAATTTTAGAAAATTTTTCGAGGGGGCATAGGTCTACCCTGTTGTTATCGGGGCATGTTTTGACTAATTTTTTTTGACACAACACGATAAACTACATTGTATCAAAGAGAGGAAAAATGTTGACACTGAAAATTGTCCTAGGACCATGACTTCTAAATTCTCCATCATTTCCCCTTTTGTCTTTCATAATTAAATAATTTTTAATTATTTAATTAATTCATTTCTATCTTTTTTTTAATCGGTAAAAGTAGGGAAACCCTGCAAATATTTTTTGTTAATATTCAACAAAGTTGTACATCCTTTAGAAAAATTAAAAAGAACAATTTAACACCCTTAAACAACAACCATGTATTGCAGAAAACCTCTACAACCCTTAATATCCTTCACCAACCCCCATTCAGCCACCACCCCTTCACCTATGACTACCCTAAACAATCCCACATAACTTCAAATACATTAAATATTTTCAAACATTTCAAAAAACTACTACTACTTTTTCCACTTGCCATGGGAGTTTGAAGATGCATGTTGAAGGCCACTTCTCTCTGCTTCTTTTTCCTTTGAACCTTATGCCAATTCTATTCCTGGTCATCTATCCATGTTGGTTCCCCTAAATAATCCTCTAGAATGATTTCTCCACCAGATGAAGCCATGCTCAAGCATTTAGACTGTCCACCCAACTCTTCTTTTAGGGCATTACCTTGCCCAACCTTACCCCCTTCTTTTGCTTGAGACTTTGAGCGTTCTTTGCTAATGGCAGTACCAATTGGATCCTCAGTAGTTTCCTTACCTCCTAAAGTCCTTTTCTCCATTGAATAATGTTGAGGAGAAACCTCTTTCCACCAGGTTGCTTGACTCACACTCTTCCATTTGGAACACTAGTCAACAACATGACTAGTACTAAAACATCTTTGACATCAAAATGGAACTCCTTCATAGTCAAGAATTTTTCTCCATTCACCTCTTGGAACTTTCAGGACAACATCTACAGGGAGGTCTTTTGACAAATCCATTTCTACCAATATACGTGCATTGGTGGTGTGCAAAAAATTTAAAGAGCCCTCATCAACCCTAGAAACTTCCCCAACGAGTTCCCAATGGCTTCGAAGCACAATTCAAACTAGAAATGCAAAGGAAGATGTGGAAGTCTTACCCAAAGTGGATCCAAATCAAAAGATTTTGTGGTAGGATTAAAATTTGGGTGCCATGGCTTCAGTATCAACAGATGTTTATCTTCCTAACTCCATTGATAATTGCATAGAACCCTATTTATGTTTTGCTCATGCTCAAACACCACCATAAAAAAGCCCCTTGCATTGGGGTAAATCTGCACTTCACCCTCCAATATCAGACACCAGGTTTCAAAAATCCAACCATGTAAATCAACCAAACCTGGCCAAAACCCTCAAAATCTCCTAATCAGTTTGAGTTATGCAAAATACTTCATTTTCTCAAACACTTCATTTGCAATTTCCCCTTCTAATATAACAAAAGGGGTCGATTCAACACAACACACAACTCTGTGTGCTTGTTCTTCTTCCGATGACCTTCCCTTTTCCCCAACCTTCCTTGTGAAATCCCCCTTCATGTATCGAGCCTCCATTACACCATATGTGTGCCCACACTAAGCCCCCTAGAAGCTATGCCGAATTAGGTCAGAACCCTCTTCTTTCCTAACCACAAAGCACTCACAACTCGCAAAATCTCCTTCTGAGACTTTACAATGTTCCTCCCTTCTCTCCCTATGCGTCACCTCCACAAACGAATCCCCTATTTGAACATATGCCTAACTAGAAGGAACCCCACTAGAGTGTTACAAAGATTGGTTGAGCCCTCCATACGTCCCTCCAAAAGAATCTCTCCCACCCTGCTTTGAGTGTTGCCTCGCAATATCCGTAAAAGGAGTTTTCCATCTACCTATAAATCACTCAGAAATAGAAAAACCACGTGAAGTTTAATCGTTACAAACCCTATAAGCTTCTGACAGCGATGGGCGTAGAGGCGACATCGTGCTCACGTATTTACCCCTTCATTTCTGTCTTTATTTCTCCTTGATTAATTAAATAATTAATTCATTTCTATCTTTATTTATTTAATTACATCACTAATTGAGTCCTCTTCTTTCTAAAATTAAATAAATTTTTATTTATTTAATTTTCACCCACTTTCCACTATAATTAAATAATTATTTTAATTATTTAATTATTCATTAGCCTCTTCTATCATAAATTAAATAAATTTTAATTTATTTAATTTGGTCCACTCTTTGGAATTTTGAATTAAATCATTAATTAATTCAAAAGTTCTTCTTTGTCACATTCCTCTATGATTAAATAATTATTTTTAATTATTTAATTATTCATTGGCCACCTAGATTAAATAATATTATTATTATTTAATCTCCTATCACCTCTTTGTCCATGTCAATCTTATCTCCCACATCAAGTCCCTATCTATCCATGTCTCAATTAACCTCTACCCTTGATTAAATTATTTATAATTTAATATTGGCCGTCAATCCTTATCATTTGCCTTAACCCTAGTCCATACTACATCTTTCATTCTTTTCCATTGATTATTGACATTCAATCTTAGCCTTTCATTCAAAATTTTCTTTCCTATAAAAGACCTTGTCATTTTCATTTGTCACCTACCTTTTTCTATCTAGTCTATTGCAACCACAAGCTATCTAGAGTCATCTTCCTATCAAGTTCACTATCAATTCAAGTGCATCCATGGTCATATAGAAAATTCAATATTTTTCTTATTCATTGTCATTAGGCCTATTTGCATACTCAAAAAATTGAGGGCAATTTAATATTCAAGCAAAATAGAGAAGTGCAATAAAGGTGAATCAATGGTGGCATGAAGATTTGGTAATATTGTTTTATGTTTTATGTCTTTATGCTTATTTGTGCTTCATTGTTTATTAGGGTTTGATTTATATGCTTTATTTCCTAACATTGATGATTTTTAGCCCTGATTACGCTACCAAGGGGAATGCTATATGCCAAGAAAGGTCCCACTCTTATGGGACATCAAGTCCAATATCACCACAAAGTAGAGACATCACATGTATTAAGAAGACCACAATTTGGTTGACAAGGTCACGCTTCCTAAGATATGTATGCTATCATCACTAAGAAGGGATAATTTCTTATGTAACAATGAGTGGGGGACTATATGCCCCCCTTAAAAGCTTAGTGTACTTGCTACACTATCATTTTAAGGAGATGGAATGAGATCCCTTGCTAGAAAGAATACTCCTAGGAGATGGATAACTAACCCCTCGCCCCCAAATTGTAGGGACAAGGTGAGCCTAATATGGTGCTCCTTGCAAGATAAAAGATGATTGCATAAAGCCTAGTTTATACCCTCATGAATGGTAGTGAATATGTTATGATATTGCAACTACCACATGTAAGAGGTTCCTATAGTTTTGTGAATCATAAGAACTACCAACCTCTATGTCAACTTCTTTTCTTGGTCTTAGCCATTGGTTTCCTCATCAAGATCCTAGCGCAGGACTGGAACCTATCAGGGTTTCCATCTATTTTAATAACTTGTGGAACCTATAGTGGCTTACCTTTATTTTATTTAACTTTTCTCTATATGATACTCACCTTTGGATCCCTCTAGTATACTTTGACCTCAGTCTTAACATCTTTCCTTAGTTTATTTTGAGTTGGGGCTTAGATCTAAATCAGGAACTGAGAAACTTATAAAAGGTTCCCTTGGTTTCAAGAACCATGGGAAGCTCTAATACCTCTTTGTCTTCTCTTTTTTCTTCTTTTGAAGGCTTGCAAGCTCCTTGTCCTCATCTATTTATCAAAGGTTGTAGGTTCACCTAGAACCAAGATCCTCATAAAAGGTTCTCATGGTTTTAGGAACCATAAGAACTCCCAACCTCTTATACTTCTTTATTTTTTCTCTTTGTCTTCATTCCTAATCAGGGAGTCACTCAAAATCAAGAATCATCAGCAATTACCATGGTTTAGGGAACCATTGAAGACCTTGAAAACCCTTTCTATTAAATGGCTAAGAAATAAAATTGGTGGGTCAAAGGAAGATCATGTCCATCTCTAATGCCCTAATGAGGTAATCATTGTTATACATCGAGCATTATAAATCCATCATGATGCTTGAAAATGAGGACAAAGGGAATGAGGGACACTGAAAGTCCGACCTCCAATGAATGGAAAAGTCTCAAGGAATGAAGAATGGATGGAAGGTAGAAAGGTATGAAAAACCTTAAAATATGATAGAATGACTTAGAGTAATTTTATGAAGGGAGAAATTTGTGGAGGTGAAGGGGACCATTCCCAGAATGGATAGAGGTATGGAAGAAGTTGAAGGTTCAAAAAACTTAGCATTTAGACATTTTTAGAGACTTGGACTTTGGGGGTCATAGGGTCAAAGAGTTGGGGAGCAGTAGGGTAGATAGGTGATTACAAATATCACCAATGGCCCACTAGACAGATAAATTCCATACTTAGCATATTTTCAAATGGAATCAAGGTGGACCTCAGATTTAATAGAGATGGCATGTTAGTAAGAGGTAAGAAAAATTATAAAAGTTTGACAAGGAATACGTAGACAATTTTTAATATTTCAAACTTTGATGATTGGGGAATCTTGATGAAGGGGACTTAACTTGGCATGAATGGAAGAGAAACCCTAATGGTATAAAACTTCAATAAACCAACACTTAGCTAAATTTGTAAGGTTTGGCATGGGGAATCAAAGTTGAGGAAAGGTATGATGGCATGGCTACCAACATAACTCCAAAACTTTGACAAGTCTAACACTTAGTCAATTTTGGATTTTTGTAGCTTGGGTATTTTACTAAGACATGGAAAAAGAGGGTTAATGCAAGGTCCCTAAGGAATAAAATCATGCAATATGACAATAGTAAGCTCTCTTAGATTAGTTATATTGATGAGATATAAGAGGCATGAAATGACAACATAAATATACTGCTAAATTTCAGGGAAAACTTTAAGAAACCCCCCCCTCGACGAAGGTGTAAAATCCTAGTGAATCTTGTATACTTCCCAATAAAAATATTAATTATAGTGGCCAATTTTTTTTGTTTTTCATTAAAAAAAATTCCATTGGCGATTCTTTTCTAATTGCTAGAAGTCTGTGGAAAATCCTAGCGAAATGCAATTTTTTTAAAACCACTAGAAATTTTCCATTGGAGATTAAAATCTATTTTCAAACCAATAAAATATTTTGATTAGCGAATTAAACCTATTTTCAAACCAGAAAAAGTAATTTTGTTGGCGATTAAAACTTTTTTCAAACTAAAAAATAAAATCCATTGGTGAATTAAACATAATATCAAACTAATAAAAAAAATGCAGTGGCAAAGTGTCAGTGCAAATTCACCAGTGTCATATTTGTAGTTAGTGGGTTAGAGGTTTCAAAAACTTTGAAACTTCAGACTTTGGTTCTAAGGTTTCGAGTTTCAGTGACCATGCGACATTATGGACCATTACTGTTCGATAAATTTTTGATGGACAATTGTAGTTGCATTCTGGAAGTATATCTCTTAAGAACTAGATTTGTGAATTGAAACCTCCGGAATTACACTAGAACCGTTAGATTTTTAGAAATCAATGGTTTATATTTTTAGAAATCAATGGACAGTTGTAGTTGCATTCTTGTTTACCGTTTATTATTTCCTAAGTCAGACCAAAAATTTTTATGATAAAGCCTTAGATCTTAACTCTTTAATCCTGAGGGTTGAGTCTTGTCAACCTAGTGATGTCCCCATTTTAAATTACACACATGCATAAAGTTTGTTTTGAAAGAGGAACCATTCAATTAATTTTTGATGGACAACTATATATGCATTTCGAAAGTAAATCCTTGAAGTACTAGACTTGAAAATTGAAACCTCTAGAATAACAGTGGAACTATTACATTTTCAGAAATCAATGGTTGAGAATTTTATTAATGATTGGTTTCAGAAATCAACATATAGTTCGATCATAAGTGAGCAAAATTTATTGTGACTAATTAGTTAGGACATTGATAATCATTAAGGTAAAATGAGACATTTAATTCTCTCTTTTCAATGCATTGAAGTACTCTACCTTTCATTTATTCTATTGAAATTCTCAATTTGGCTATGGTACTGGGCGGTGGCACAGATTAATACCATATGAATAGAAAAATTGATTGATTGGATAGCTTTATATTGAAAACTACACAAAGTACTATAGAATCATAGATGATGATGTCAATAATCTAGTGATTTTGACAATTGACTACTTGTGTGGCACTATCAATTTTGACAACTGATAGCTTGTCAGCTTGAGCTACAGTTTACAACTTTGCATGTAGCTAGCTTGAGGTACCGATTAAGTTGGATTTTTGGCTTGCGTGAATAGTAATTATTACTAAGTAGTTAGTAGTAATTATACACAACCTCAAAGCTCACACATGACACGTGTGGTGTAAAAGGTACTAGGCTGGTAGTGGTACTTTTGGTGGCACTTTTGGCCCATAAATAAGGATAGTGAGGACAACTAAAATCATTCGTTGAATTGTCCTAAGGGTTTTCATTTGTTAGGGTTAATAACTTAATAAGGATTCAGGAAGATGATGCGGTATTATTGGGGATGCTCTAAATTATCCTACCTCCAGTTATGTAGTTACAGAGTAAGAGACCAATTTCCTTCAAGTTTAGAATGGGTGGAATTGGAAAGAAGTTGATTTGGTTCACCTGACTTCTTAGATAAGTTTTGAACTAGGATGAGGAGCTTTGATGGACATAAGTGCTATCCCAATGCATGGAGGCTGCAAGTAGAAGATGGGAGCAGTTTTACTACCCCTCATCATCTGATTTTCTAGGAAATTCCCATGCATTTAATTTCAGTGCTCATCTTCTGCATGGGAGTAGTTTTACTAGCCCTCATCTTTTGCATCAGTTTGGTTTTGAAAGGGGCTAGGTACATTTTGTATCTTTATGACTCCCATTTCCCCAGTTTGATCGGGCCCCCTTTCCCCATTGCATTTATTTTCAGAGTGTATGGATGACTCGACAAGTCCCATGTGTTTATTTTCAGAGCTCATGGTTGACCTAACAAGTTCCATTTATTTTTAGAGATACATGTATCACATTTATGTTTTCAAATTTTCACCAACGGTCCAACAGAAGCTTGGCACTTACACTTACATTTGCATTTGTACTATGTAATAATGTGAAATGGTTGTGCTATTAATGTGATATTGTAATTCATTTTAATAAGTCCTTTGCAAGTTAAGTTCTATTAATGGTTGTGCAATGTGCTATTAATGTGACATTGTAATTCATTTTATTAAGGCCTTTGAAATGTTAAGTTTTCAGCCCCTTGGCCTTGATGTCAATCCTAGCGCATTAAACTTTAAAGCAAATTTAAAACACATGTTTTATGTTTATTGTTTATATCATAAATTACTCAACCGTTTACTGAACATTTGATGTATGGTTGTAGTTGCATTCTAGAATGAAATTCATAGAGTGCTACGCTTGCAAACTTAAACCTCTGGAATCACCCTATAACCGTTAGATTAATAGAGATCAACAATTTATAATTTTTTGTCAATGCATGAGTAAATTATTGTTTTTAATTGCTTGTTTTAAATGTTGTCTGCCATGTACATTGTACTACCTATTTGTGTACTATGTAGTCTGTAAGTAACGAGTAGACGTTTCAGTGTCATTCAGTTTGCTCATTGTAGTGCACCACCCTATTTTGGGTTCCATAGTTCCACTTCCAACAAAGCCATTCCAGTAACCTAGTTTCAAGCTTCAACATAGTTTCAACTTCAAGAATCAAAATTCAAAATCTAGGTAAGTTAAGGAATTCCGATGGCTACATTTCATCACTTGACATTTCTTAAAATCTTATTTTGTCAAACTTTGAAGTTTTGCTTTAGGGTTAAGAGGCTTAAGAATTAAGAAAAATTAAGGACTAATAGAGAATTCAAAAATTTCATAATATTGATTGTATCAGTTGTCTACCACCAATACCACTAGAGCAATGTCGGCTAAAAAAATACATTATGCAAAATTTCTTAAAACCCCAGGTTTCACTGATGAATACCATGATATTTATGATCCTGAAACCTATGGTAGGAGTACCTTAGAACTTCGCTTTTCATCTGAGAATAAGGATGCAAAGAAAATGCAATTGCATAGTATCAGTGCACCATGGGTAACTGGATTAGGGTGCATGATGTTACATGAGGTTTTCCCTTGCCCAAAATTTATCATATGCCCTAAATTATGATGATAACAAAAGAGGAATTGTTAATAAAGATAGTAAAGAAGAATTGTTATCCATTAATGCAGAAGAACTTGGAAAGTGTTGGGCTTAGGGTTTACAACCAAAGAATTTGGAAATGTCCACATTGACCTAGAAAAGCTTGCTAGTGATTATGAAGCAGTGGATGAAATGGAGACAAATTCTTTCTTAAATAGAATAGTTCAGGATAGAAACAAATTGAAAGGTGATCATAAGCCTCCTTATGATTTGGATATTTTTAAACCATGGGTTCAGGATACTATTTCCATGCTAGCATTTTGCCTTGGATTGGATAGCATTTTGGAAGTGGGTGCATGCCTCCTTGAAATGGTGTATAATATCCATTATGATCCACATGCCGAATATAATTTTATTGAGCACATTGTAGAATCCATGCATATTCAATTTTTAATGATTAAAGGAGGTTCCACCAAGACATTTAGGTTAACAACCTACTTTTGCTATCTTTTTCTATTCAAATTCAGAGGAATGTTTCAAACCAACAAGCTTTAGATTCAACCCTATGGTAATAGTAATCCCGAGAAAAGGAAAATGGCTCCAGTATATGAATGACCACAGTTATAAGGTTGCATGATTCTCGAAGGAACTACAGTAATTTTGTAGACTAATTTTTGGCTCCATTGCATCAAGCAATTACAAATACTCCAATGCCTAGATTGCCTATGTCATGTAGAAACTACATTCAACTAGGAAAAGAAATACAATTGGCTGATTGGTACTTAATGGAAGAATATACTGTGCTAAGATTTTATGGATCAGAAGTACAACCATACAAACTTCCAATACATGTGACATAAATGGTTTTTTCTTTGGAATATGTAAGGTAGATGCAGAGTACTGATGAAAGACACTTTACAAGTTAGGAAAAGAAGACCTTATTTCCTTCTTTACATTTTTCATGTGGAAGGATCACATTCAAGAGAAAAGCATTTAGTGTGGCACATGATCTTTTGATTTTTTATTATTTTGATGCTATCTGTCACTAGCAATATGATCCATGTGACACCATTAAATAAATGATTGTGCTCAATAATAATGTTGGAAGTAGAATTCAATATCAAAGTAAACCCTCGCTTAAAAACTTGAGAAACAAGGATTCTTGGGATGAGGTCAAAGTAGCAATGGAGAAAAGTGCTACTGAGAATGGTATTTATTTTGAACAATTGTTAGCAAGAATTATGGCATTGCATCGAAAGACAATTAGAAGGTACAACATTTTTTATGAAAAAAGTCATAAACCATCTAGTAGAGTAAAAATGCTAGATTCTCTAGAGAAGGAAGTTACAAAAAAAAATGGTCACAATAAAAAATTACTACCTTTTGGTCTATGAGGAAGGACCTAGGTGATCAAAGAGCTCTTGCAAAGTATGGAGCTAACAAAGAAGATATTGAGTTTAGAAAATTATGGAATATAGAGCATCTGAATGAACAAGAAGATGAAGAAAGTGATGATGATAGGAAAGAAGAAAGCCATTTCAATTTCAAACTTGGTTTAAGTGAGGCCACAAAAGAAGAATTTACTATAGGAGCAACCATAGCTGAAAAAATGGGCTATGAAGGTGGTCCTTTGGTGTCCCAAAGACAAGGCCTTTGGATGGCAATATATTTAGAGCATAGAAAACCAGTTGATAAATCTGGCCTTGGGTTTGGAGGTGAAAAAGTAGACCTAGGGTATACAGGTCAATTTGTTAGAGCTTCAAGTTCAAATCCTCATCCTCATGGCCAAACACAATAACAACTAGGACATGCCCATGGTGGAGGGCTTAGTGCAACTGGCATTTCCTCTGGTGGTGATGGTATGGGTAATAGTACTAGTAGTGGTCAACATGTGCTACAACAATAAATTACACACAAGAGGACAACACAATATAGCATAGAAACACCAAGCAATCAAGGCATACAAAAGAGGCAAAGGATTTTGATAGGTCCAACTCCAAGTCACACTACTAGTGGATCCACCACAAAGGAGTTATTTCTAGGAACTCCCCCAATGCCAGTTAGTCTAGCTGTGACATCATTAGAAATTGCAAGTACTCCTATTCCTTTTCCATTCAAGCATTCCATTGTTCGTGCATCCTTGGGTTTTGATTACATTGCAGAGTTTAAAAATAAATTAGAATTGAATAAAAAAGAAAAGAAGCAAAGTTGATGGAGAGTGTGTCTACTCTAAATTCAGAGCCTGCAACAACCATGGTATTACGCACATTTGACACAAGTAAAGAAATCATGGAGTATACATTTCTTGTTCCCACAGTTCAAAACAAATCAACAAATCAAATGGCTCCATTTGAATTCTAGGTGAACAATTTTTAATTGGATTTTTCTGGACTCAGAAATACTGACAAAATTAATGTATCAAAGAGAACAATGAATTGGTGTACACATCATTTTTGAAGCGAGATAGAGAGAAAAAAAGGTTGCAGACTCAAATTGAAAAGTTACAGGTAGACCTAGCAAATGAGAAAGAAAAGAGGAAAGCAACAGATAACAAGAGCAATGAATTAGAAAAAAGAATTAAAATATCTGCCTCTACATTAACAAGCAAAGAGGATAAGCAGAATGAGACTGCAGTGAATGAATTGAAGCAAAGGCTAGATGAGAGAAACAAGAAATATGATGAGGAAAAATCCACTTTAGAAAAATTAAGACTAAGCATTGCAAATGGAAATGCACAGTGGGAACATAAATTTGAGAAGGAGATTAGAGAAAGAAATGAAAGATTGGAGGCAGAGCTACAGGAAGCAAAAAATGAAATTAAGTCTTGTCAAAATAAGTTATCTTTATTTTATAGAGAAACAATGAGGCATATGAAACAAAAGATCTCGGATGAAATAATGCAGGGGATTGATCATTTGTGTGACATGTTTCAATTGATTGATGCTATCAGACAACATTATAAGAAGCTCAACAAATATTTAATGTAGAACAAAAATGTGTTGGCATTAGGGAAATCAACAAATCAAATTCAACAAACAGTCTACAAAGCTAGTGAAAATGTTTTGAAATAAAAAGGGATTACTAATCGGCTTGCTACATCAATTGTCATCTGTCATTGAAAAGTGTTTGAGAATGCGTGAAACAGATAAATATTTGCATTTGGCTGAAAAGAAGATGAAGAAGGTGGATGAAAAGTTAAGGAACTTCACAAAGCTTGGTTTACCAGAGGCTTTTGACATAAATGAGTGATTCATTGGATGGAATGATTTCAGAAAGGTGGAGGATGCAAGGAAGATTGATTTGGACCAATTTCCTTAGAATCCAGATGTGGTGACCTATTTGGATTCCATCAAACCATTGCTAACCCTGAATGCAAAATTGACTAAAGAATCCAAGAAAGGTTCCAATTTGAATCATGAATTGTTAACAAATCTTCAAGTCAAATAGCATCAGTTAGAACAAATGACAATTCCAACACCTGAAGAGTGGAAGTTCCTAGAAAAGGTGATGCAGTGATTTAATTTTTGATAATATGAGTTTCCAAGTTCCAACTCAGCTCTGTACAGGGTTGTATTTGAGCAAGATTTTGCATTGCCAATTCCTCTACGTATTCCTTCATGTGATATTTAATTTAAAAGCTCAAATTCAAACTTCAATAATGTGTTGATGTTCAATTATTTGTATTATTTGTTACATCATTTGAAGAAAAAATTTGGAAGTGGTTTCAACTTCTAGATACACTTGTTATTATGTTCATTGTTGTTAATATGTTATTAAGAATTGAGTTGAGTGATGAATCACTGAGTACATGTTCAAGTTTTAGTTTTAACACAATTAAAATATGAACTATAAGATGCACTGATTTTAATTCCAGGCATCCATAATCTTAGTGAAATTGCATTACAATTCACACATCAATACTCAATCTCCATGACTACTTAGCATATACACTAAACATTTATATGAATTCACGTAATTGATTATCTATTATTGGAATTGGAATGGTGGATTTTTGGTTAGTTTCATAGTTGTGGTTACTATCACTCAAAGTCGCGGTTTTGGTGCTTTTCCTAACCTTATTTGCTAGCCCTCAGAGTTTTATAACCTTGTCGCAGAGATCTAAATTTTCATAACTCCTTGAATCCCCAACATGGTTGATGGTTCACTTTGTTGAGTTGGAATTCCTTCTTGGTCATCTTTCTAGTCGGTGGGTCGGAGGTTTGGAAAACTTTGAAACTTTAGACTTTGGTTCTAAGGTTCCAAGTTTCATCGACCACACAACATTATCGACTTATCTTGCCTTAACTTTTCAAAGGCGCCATCATTTGACACCTCATTGAATACTATGTACGGAATAATGTAAAATATAAATACAATATAAAATATAAATATCACAATTTCATGGAATACAACATAAAATATCATCAACTACAGTTAGAATTTGGAAAATGATTCATGAAGTGCAATATAAAATAAAATATCATGAAGTGCAATGATTCACAATTTCATTGAATACAATATAAAATATCATCAACTACAGTATGGAACAATGGAATCTAATCCTGGGATACATGAAGTGCAATATAAATACCTAAAAGTTGCTAATTCTCTTGAATCTCTTCCATTTACCAAATGGACCAGGGGTCCTCAATCTGATGTTCATCATCAGATAAAGTAAAATAGTCATCTTGAATTTGATTCCAAGTCTTCTCTTCATTTTCTTTGGCTTGTGTCTCAAATTCAACATTCATTGTGTCATTTTTGTCAATGTGTCTGAGTCCCATTGCCATTGCCAGTGCCACCAATACTAGCCTTTGGAGTTGGAGTGTTGCACAACCCGACCCCTCTTCTTTCACATGTGGACCTCCAGATTGCAAGTGCCCTTTCAAAAGGAAATTTTTTGACATTATACACAGTTCCTTTTCTTCCCCAAGCAATTTTCCAAATTCTTGCCTAATTTGTTTCTTAACTTTGATTTCAAAAACCCCAATTTACTAAAAACTCTCTCATCCTCCACCGACCCCAATATCATTGTTTGACATAAATCAACAAGTTTGAAATATTTTTATATCGAACCACACAATATTTCACTCTGACCTAAGCTTGTCCAAACCTTTTTTATTGATCTTGATTCCTTTCCCATGGATTTATACTTGTCCCTCATAGCTATTGCAAAACTCCCACATTGTTTTCTAAGCTTAGCTTCATCTAAAATTCCTTTTATTTTCTACTCATTGTATGTTACAATTTTCAAAAATTGTTTGATCAAGATTTTTACCTAAGCATGAAAAAATGTGGGGTTACCTCGGTTTGCCCAAAATTGAGGATACACAATACTCATGGCTTCAAGTATTTCATGTTGAGGGAATCTTTCAGGAATCTCTGAGGAAAGATATTTTGCAATTTCCTTCAAATTATCACCAACAAATTTAACAATTCCTTGAAAATCTTCCTAGTTAACAACTACTTCTCTACTAGAGCACCTGGATGTCTTACATTGGTACATTTGTATCTCATATCCATGTACACAGATGCATAAGTGTTTGCTTGCATTAAACTATAAATAATTATCATGATCATTCAAATCAGTAATTTTCCACCACATGAAATAATTTGGGCCATCTTGTGTTAGATCTAGATATAGATGATCGAGGGCCAAGCATGTAAGTTTATGTAGATTGGGATATTCATTAATATACATAGCTCTATCTTAGGATTTCTTCACAAGCTCGTTCATCACATCCAACATAGGGAGAAGACTAGTTAAAGTCAAGAGTGTCTCTATATTTCTTAACCTGTGTAAGAGGTCAAGATCTTTATCTATATTGTTGTGATGCTCGTACATCACTCCAATCAAAGATTGATATTTTAAAAGAACTCGTTGTGTTGGTCCATGCAAGGAGATCCATCTGGTATCAACATCCTTGAGAAGCTTGTTTCCTAGTTTTATTCTCTCAACAAAATTTTGAAATTCTGTGAAATGTTTAGGACTTCAACAAAAGTATGTATGGATCTCGTGGACTAGATTTTTAACTTTTGATACTGTAGGAAACTTGCTAACAATTTTGAATGCTAAATTCATTTTGTGGGCCATGCAATGAATGCCAAGCATGTATGGTGCACAAGTAGTTTGTAACTTTTTGCAAACACTGGTCCTTTGACCTTGCATCACTGCAGCTCCATCAGCTCCTACACACACCAACTTTTTTGGAATTGTCAACTCATCCATACCTGCAATTTCATTCAAAGATTTTTTGACTAGCTCAAATATATTTTGCGATGTTGAATTTTTCTTCATTTTATGAACCTAGAGAAGATGAGCTTGGCGAACATGTTTTTGTACAGTATACAAATGCATACAAACCCAAGAAGTATTGCCTATCATAGTAAATTCATCTATAGATAATGCAATGAAATTTGACTCTTTTACTTTATCCTTTAAATCTTCCTTTTCCATTGCAGCAAGATAGTTTTCTCGATCCCATCCAATATTTACTGACCAATGTGAGTAGGGATAGTGAGGAACATTCAAATAAGATAATAAACAAGAATATCCTGGGTAGTCTATCATAGGACACCCTCTGGAAAAAATATGGAAAACAACACTCATCTGAACAACTTTTGACAGATTTGCTCCTTCCATTGCTTTTCTAAATTGAGCCTCAAGTGTACCTTTACATGCAGCAATGTTTGACATTTTTTTTTCATGCTCTTCATAATCTGCAACATACCTAACATGAAGACATTCTTCCTTTGATTTCCATCGTACAATTGATTCTTCCTTTATGTCTATGATTTTTTTTCATAAACTTTACCGATATGCTTTCCTCTAGTGTCAATCTTAGCTGCAATGTCTTGGATTTTCAACTACAAATCTTACATTTGGCCAATGTTTCCTTTTCAATATCATTTGCATTTCCAATCCCCATCGGTACCATGAATGGGTATTTTGACAACCAACCAAGTTGAAAACTCCTTGTCATTTCCCATTCGTGCCCCCTTTTTGGCTTATTTTTCTTTTTCTTGCTACCAACATCATCATCCTCATCCAAGTCAATTATCTCATTCTAGCTAACTAGGCCCAGGGTATCACTTGGAACACCTTCTACAGTATAGCTATCTTGATTTAATACATTTTAATTTAAATCAATGGAAATCTCAACTTGACCTTTCAGTGGCGGTGAGGTATTGGGAATGCTACCAATATTTGGTGGAATAGTTGATGATGTAGCTCCATCTTGACCTGATGGATCAGAAGCTTTGGTAATTCCAAATTAAGGCTATATGGTAAGTCTAAGTTTTGGAAATTTTGATGGCCTCCCAGTCTCTTCACCACCTTGAGGAGCGACAGGAGTCTCTTCATCACCCTTAGGAGCTTGAGGAGTGGTAGGAGTCTCTTCACCACCTTGAGGAGTGGTAGGAGTTTGAGGAGTGACAAGAGCCTTACCACCCTGAGAAGTGGAAGGAGTCTGAGAAGTGGCGGGAGTCTCTTCACCACCCTGAGGAGCAGCAAGAGTCTAAGGAATGGCAGGAGCCTTACCACCCTGAGGAGTGGAAGGAGTCTAAGAAGTGGCAGGAGTCTCTTCACCACCTTGAGGAGCGGTAGGAGCCTTACTCTTGTTGCTTAAGTCACTCGACATATTGATCTCTAATTCGCTCGACATATTCATCTCACTTCGAATAAAAACTAGAAAAAAATGTCTTCTTGTTTAAGGATAGAGAATAATAATATAGATCCCATTACCTACTCAATATCATCTTTAAGATTGAAGCAAGAATGGAAAAGAGATAAAGAAAACTTATTATTATAACTCATAACACTATGAAGAAATGATCACTCACCTTTAAGTCTATGTTTTCAGCTTTGGCTGACTTCCAAATAAATGACACTTTCGATTGTATTTATTTGTGTTCATGGAATGGATTAATAATAAATCACATATCAAATTCAATAGCATGAAATATAATATAAAATTTTTGGCTTTTCCTAAACTTAGTCGCTAGTCCTCAAAGTTATATAACCTTGTCGTGGAGTTCTAAATTTTCATAACTTCGCTATTCGCTGACTTGTTTGATGGTTAACTTTGTTGAGTTGCAAGTCTTTCTTGGTCATCTTTCTACTCGATGGGTCAGAGGTTTCAAAAACTTTGAAACTTCAGAGTTTGGTTCTAACTTCTAAGGTTCACTTTGTTGAAGCAAGAATGGAAAAGAGATAAAGAAAACTTATTATTATAACTAATAACACTATGAAGAAATGATCACTCACCTTTTAAGTCTACATTTTTGGCTTTCGCTGACTTCCGAATGGAGAAGTAGAACCTTAGAACTGGACAAAATGTGTAAGAATAAATGACACTTTTGATTGTATTTATATCAATCCATGATTCCATATTTGGAGAATTCTGTGGGATTTTTAAATGGTATATTAAATATTTGGCGAATCTCGCATGCTTATACAACAATACATTGTAATTTTCAAGGAAAAATGTGTCCTCAAATGTAATTATTTTTTAATGTTATTGGTGAAATAGGTCCTCATAAGCAACTATTTATAAATTTTAGTTGGTGAAATGGGTCTTCACAAGCAACTATTTGTAAATTTTAATTGGCAAAATGGGTCCTGATACAATGTTGTTTTAATAGTATTGGCGAATATATAGGTGTTCTATTAAATGCTTTTGGGATTCCAAGCGAAAATATTAGTCGGTCCAATTGAAACGCGTAGTTTAACAATGGTGAATTTTTTGCTTAAATATGCCTCACAAAAAAACTCATTAGCGAATGGACATGCATTGGACCTATACTTCGTAAAATTCGGGCGATTTGGACACCCTGTTCGGAGTGAGAATTCACCAATTTCGACTTGGCCAATTCCTAGAATTCACCAATTGACAAAGATTCACCACTAAAGTTTTCTCTGGTAAATTTCTATGAAAAACTACTAGTTTCTATTGATAAGAAATGCAAATTTAATTTCTTGTAAGATGATTTTACATATTTTTTATTCCAATATTAATTATATTTATCTTGTTAGGTACTAATTTTTATTTACTTTTTCATCTATTTTAATTTCTTACATAGAATTGGCGTCTTCTTCTTATAACATAGAAAACAAAATTATATTATTCTCCCACCTTTATCTTTCCTTTTATATGTTTGATTTTCTTTTGGAATTTAGTTTGTCTTTTTATTTTTATTTTTAAATTACTAGAATTCCTTATCATCTTATAATCATGCACATTCAATATGTACCATTTTATGAGGTTCAATACCCTAGAAAAATCCTTTTCACATACTTGATCATAACAAATACATCATAAGGGTATGTTTTCATGATCCAATTAGTGTTTGAATTTGATACAATTGAATATTTCATGCTAAATATGTTAGTTATATTATTTTTAATGAGGGTTTCCCAAGATCGCTTGAACATAAATGCATAGCAATATAATTTGTTGTTAATAAAATATGAGGAAAGACATGTAAACATAACCAAAGTAAAGTTCCTTAAAGACGAATCATACATCTCATCCAGATGTGGATGGGTAAATTGTATAAATCTTATTCAAACTAGAGCTATCTTCAAATTTTCCTGTGAAAAAAAAAAAGATTAGAGCCATAGGGTCACAATAAATAAGTTAGTCTTTCCCTCTTACCATGTTCATCTTCAAGATTGTGGTTATCTTATATTTCAAGTTTAAAATAATCATATGACAATTATAATCTAAATCATAAAAAAATCTTATAATAAATTTTTTAAACATATATTTGAATGATATTATTATTTTAAATTAATTTGAAGCATTTTTTGTACTATTGAGACACCCATTTTTTGAAATAGAATTCATTATCAATATACTTCTAAGTTTAAAGATTATTATTTGGAGAATTTTTAAATAAGAAGGGTTCTTCAATTTATACAAATAGAAAAATTATGCTACAAAAATTTATTTCTATATATATATATATATATATATATATATATATATATATATATATATATATATATATATAAAGCCAAACCAAATGAGGAAAAACATAAATCTAAATAAATATTTACTAGCACCTTAAGATTTTAGTTAGAAACTATTTTTTTTATTCAAGAATTTTAATTGAATAAAGTTATAATTATATTTTTAAAAGAATAAAAATTAGTAAAATCTATATTAAATTATTGATCATAAGATATACAAATAGTTCATTATTTTATATTAAAAATATTAGTATTAATATCAAGTTTGCTAGCCATCTTATAAGTAACATGATAAATATTCAATTGAGATGCAGATGTAGCTAGGGCTATCACACACACACATTTACAAAAATAATGAACAAAACTCCCACTACAACATAAAAAACCTCCACAATTCCACCCAAGAAATAAAGCTAGCTATACTCTAATGCCAAATGTTAGAAATGAAGGTATAATTACAATATGAAAATATTAAATTTAGTGTGTAAATCTAAATCTTAACAAGTATGATACTGTAGACACCTAAGAATGTCTTGAATGATATACACACTCAAATCAGGTAAACTAACACCGTTTCATCCTTGAACCCATCCTTTTTTTGCTTAATTGATTAAATTTGTCTAGCTATTGAATTAATTATATCATTTGCATCTATTAACCTAATTAATCTAATCAGGTTAATTCACCCCCTTTCATGCTAACATTTCATCTTATTAAATTAAATACATTAACTTATTTAATTCGAATCATTAAGACCTCTTATTTAATTAAATAACCCTAAGTTATTTATGTTGGCAACACAAGGGAAAACAACTGAGAGGTGGGGTGAATCAGTTGTCATAGAAATCTAAAACTTATTAATTTTATTAACCTTATTCTTAGATATGATTAATAACCATGAAAGCATAGATCAACAACACATCAGAAACACACATATAACACTAAGATTTTTTTACGTGGAAACCCTATTAGGGGAAAAACCACAATGGAGGTCAGTCCACAAGTTTATACCTTGTTAAAAGTATAAAGAAATATGAAATGGGGAGTGCACATGCATTCAGGTGCACTTCCTAGAGCTCACTACTCAATTGTACAACAATACTCACAACCCAAAGGAAGACACACTGTCTTATAGAAAGATGCAGATTACATCCGCCCGGATTTGAACTGATAAAATAGTATCTGCTAATGCCTGAACATAGTTCTGGTTAAGTACATGAATACTTCTTCACTCTTCTTAACTCTTCTTCACTCTTCTTCACACTCTTCTCTACCTTTGAATGATTTAGGACATTATTCACACACACACACATTCGACATACCCCAAATGAAGTAAACGATTTCTTATATATATCCACAACAAGAAATTTCATCGCTACATGTCGGCCTCAATAAAATAATAAAATGAATATAAATTGTTGGCTCAAATCAACATCAATCATTAATGTTGATCAACCAAGGTTGGCCACAACTTAGTGAAGACCCAAATCAACATCTTTGAACATGAACCACCTTCAAAAATAATTCCACAAGGATCCACAACACGTTATCACACCTTGTTGGCCAAGAACATGAAAAACATGAACATGCAAGAGAAAATCACCAATCATGAGCACAATGATCAATGCAGACATGCAACAAAGATAGAGGATGATCTAGAACATCCAAAAACATCATGAATCACCAAAGAAGCATTTGCAACAACTGAACTAACTGAAATCACATCATCTTCAATCAGGAACACCAACTAAAGCAACAAAAAAATTGTCAGAATATAAGTCTTCATAGCTCGATAAAATCTTCATGCGGATCTCTAAAACTTGACATGGATAAATAATATATACTCTAAAACAAACCCTTTAGTCCAAAACCTCTGATTATCAGCGTACAAAACTCACCAACTTACTGAACTTCACTTCACCACTGACAACTTGCAACTCATTCCATTACAATTTTATCAATATCCTCGACATACACAGCTTCTAATGCATTAATGCTAATAGTGTTTATTGGATGATGTGATTGTGTTTCTGATATGTGGTTGTCATTGATGTCAATACTATTAGAATTAGTGCATTTGAAGTTGTATATGTCGAGGATATTGAGAAAATTGTAATAAATGAGTTGCAGGTTGTCAGTGGTGAAGTGATGTTCTGTCTGTCGATGAGTTCCATACATTGTTGATCAGATGCTATGGACTAAATGGTTTGTTGCTAAGTGTATCTATTTTATCCACGTTGAGTTTCAAAGATCCGCATGAAGATTTACATTCTAACAATTTTTTTGTTGCTTCAGTTGGTGTTTCTGATTGAAGATTATGTGATTCCAGTTAGTTCAGTTGTTGTGGATGCTTCTTTGATGTTTCGTAATGTTTTTGGATGTTTCTAGATCATGCTCTATCTTTTATGCACATCTGCATTTATCGTTGTGCTCATGGATAGCAATTTTCTCTTGCGTGTTCATGTTTTTCTTGTTCTTGACTGACAGGTTGTTGAAGCATGTTGTGGATCTTCGAGGAGAAATTAATTGAAGTGTTTTTGTGTTGGAAATGTTGATTTGGGTTTTCACTATGTTGTGGCCGACCTTGGTTGATTCAAATTGAAAATTATCTATTGTTTTGGGCTGACAGTTTGTATTCATTTTATGATTTCTTTGTGACCAACTTGTAGTGAATGTAATTTCATGTTGTGGATATATAAGAGCGATTGTTTATTCGAATTGAAGTGTGCAAGGGTGTGCTTCTGTGTGTGTGCAAATATTGTTCAAATCATCCAAAGGCATAGCAGAGTGTGAAGAAAAGTGAAGAAGAGTGAAGAAGTGTTCATGTGCTTAACTAGAACTGTAATTAGGCATTAGCATATGCTATTTTCTCAGTTCAAATCTGGATGGTTGTAATCTAAATCTTTCTGTAAGATAGTGTGTATTCCTTTATAATTGAGTAGTGAGCTCTAGGCAGTGTTCCTAAATGCATGTGTATTCCCCATTTACTCTTCTTATACTTTTAATAGGGTATAATTTTGTGGACTAACCTCCATTGTGGTTTTTCCCCTAACAGGGTTTCCACGTAAAAATCTTTCTACGTAAAAATCTTGGTGTTATGTGTTCTTTTGATGTGTTGTTGATTCATGCTTTCATTGATATTGATAAGATCTGAGAATAAGGATTAATAAGTTTAATAAGTGTGAAATTCGGTGACAATTGATTCACCCCCCCTCTCAGTTGTCCGCCCTTGTGTTGCCAACAATTAGTATCAGAGTAGGTTCCTTGGAAGAATTTCAACAACTTGAGGTGATCTGGGATGGCAACATACAAGAAGGATAGTCTGAGATTTGATGGAACAAATTATTATTTATGGAAGACTCGAATGGAGTGACATTTGAGATGCATTGGTGAACCCTACTTGAGCATTACAAGTAATATGTATGTTATACCACCGAATGGTCCTACTACTTCTGCTATGATTAGGGATGTTAAGTATAATATTCAGGATAAGGAAGCATTGTTGAGTGCTTTAACTGATATTGAGATGACAAATATTATGGATTTGAAGACTGCTTATGAGATTTGGAAAAATTTGGAAATTGTGTATGAAGGAGATGCTAATGTGAAGATTGCTAAGTTGCAGAGTCTTAAAGGGAAATATGAAATGTTGAGAATGGGTGATGATGAAAATGTTACTAATTTCATGCAAAAGAGTAAATGAACTTGTGTGTGGTATCAAATGTTCTGGTGGAAAGTAGGAAGAATTAGAGATTGTTGCTAAAGTGCTTAGATCCTTGCCTACTGCTTATAAAGTCAAAGTTAGTGCTATTGAAGAGCTTCAGACTGTAATGAATGTAACCAGTGATATGTTGGCTAGTAAGCTGACTATTTTTTAGTTGAACAAATTTGGTGATGCCCTTCCTAAGGTTGAATATGCATTTAAGGCTACTACTTCTAGAAGAGATAAACAAAGATATGATCCAGGTGAGAGTTCATCTAGAAAGACATTCAAGTATGAGGATGAAATCAGACAGATTGAAGAAGAAGAAAGAGAGCTAGAAGAGTTGGAAGCAATTATTGTCAAAAGAGTATTGAGAGGAAAAGGTAAGTATGAAGGAAATTTTACTCTTAAATGTTTTTCTTGCAATAAGATAGGTAATTTTGCATCAAGGTGTCTAGAAAGAGATTCTAAACCAAGACATAACAAGCATAAATTTCAAAAGAAGTGTTATTATGTTGCTAATGAAGGTGTGACATATGATGAATCTGATAAAGGTGAAGATGAATGGGTATTTATTGCTATCAAGGAAAATAATCATGTATCTACTAAATCTACTAGTCGTACATATATGGAGAAAGCCCTAGCTGCTCAAGTTGAAGAGAAAGATGAATGGGTGATTGATAATGGATGTTCAAATCATATGACAGGAGATAAAAGTAAGTTTGTGAGCTTGGAAAGGTATGATGGTGGTGTTGTGAGATTTGGTGATAACACAACTGGTGTGATCTGTGGTAGAGGAAGTATTTCTCTTGATGGTATGAATAATACTGATGATGTTTTGTATGTGGAAGGCTTGAAGCATAATCTTTTGAGTTTTAGACAGATGGTTGATAAGGGTTACAATCTTTAGTTCAAGGATGGAAAGTGCAGAATATTGGGATGTTTTGGAAATGTGATTGCATTAGGTACAAAAACAAGAGGCAATATCTTTCATTTGAATGCTTCTAGTAAAAGTTGTTTGATTGCTCAAGTTGATGAATGTTGGTTATGGCATAAGAGAATGTGTCATGTTAACTTTGATAACATTGTCAAGATAAGTTCTACTAAGGCTATGAGAGATCTAAGTTGGTAAAACCTAATAATGCCATTTGCAAGGAAATTCAATTGGGAAAGAAAACTAGAATTTC
Source organism: Sequoia sempervirens (assembly GCA_007258455.2). Taxonomy (NCBI): domain Eukaryota; kingdom Viridiplantae; phylum Streptophyta; class Pinopsida; order Cupressales; family Cupressaceae; genus Sequoia; species Sequoia sempervirens. Next base: position 731,214,095 of record VDFB02270651.1, on the reverse strand, counting down.
ATTTCAAAGAAAACAACATTGTTCAAATGAATTGTTGGAGCTTGTGCATATTGATTTGTGTGGTCCCTCTAGAATCAAAATTTTACAAGGTTACAGGTATTTCATGTTGCTTATTGATGATTATTCAAGAATGATGTGGGCTACTTTCCTAAGGGAGAAATATGAAGCACTGGAAAAGTTCAAGATCTTTAAGGCTATGGTTGAGATAGAGACTGGTCTAAAGCTTAAATGTCTGAGATCAGATAGAGTTGGTGAATTCACTTTTGATGAGTTTAATTCTTTTTGTGAAGAACATGGAATAAAGAGACAATTATCTACACCGTGGACCCCTCAGCAAAATGGAGTTGTGGAAAGAAAGAACAAAACAATTCAAGATGTTGCTAGAACCATGATGCTAGAAGGAAATGTCCCTCTTATCTATTGGAGAGAAGCTATGAGTACTATTGTGTATATCCTCAACTGGGTACAAATCAAAGGTGATATCGGTAAGACCCCTTTTGAGCTATGGACTAGTCATAAGCCTACTGTTAGATATTTTAAAATATTTGGGAGTAGATTCTATATCAGAAGAGATGAAGACATAGGAAAGTTTGATGCTAGGAGTGATGAAGGAATATTTTTGGGTTATTCTACTAAAAGTAAGGCCTACCAATGTTACAATAAGAGATTGAAGAAAATGGTTGAAAGTGAAAATGTTAAGGTTGATGAAGACATTGCTAGACCATCTAGAACCTATGGATATGATTCTGATGATCAGAATGAAAGTACAAACAAAGGTTAGACTTCAAATCAAGTGCAAATCATTATGATGAATCAAGAAGATCAAGAGGAAGAAAAAACAATTGAAGTTGTAGAAGAGAGAACACAATAGCCTAAAGTTCAAGAACATTCTAAGAAGACTCTAAGGTATGTAATATTGAATCATTCAGAAGATCAAATTATTGGTGATAAGAGTAAAGGTGTCCAGACTAGGAGAAAAATTATAGAAGAATATTGCTTGATTTCAAAGACTAAGCCTACTAGTGTGAATGAAGCATGCAAAGATGAACATTGGGTTGAAGCAATGAAAGAAGAACTACAAAAAATTGAGAAAAATGATACATGGATTCTTGTTCCTAGACCTAAGGATAAAAATGTAATTGGAACTAAATGGGTCTTTAGAAACAAATTGAATGGGAAAGGTGAAGTGGTTAGAAACAAAGCAAGATTGGTATGCAATGGATATTTATAGACGAAAGGAATTGATTTTGAAGATACTTTTGCCCATGTTGCTAGAATTGAAGTTGTGAGACTGTTTCTTGCTTATGCTTTATCTACTGTAGAGGCTGAATACATTGTTGTTGCTAACAATTGTACTCGAGTATTGTGGACGAAGAAAATACTGAAAGATATCAGAGTTGTGGATAATGAGCCTATTGCTATATTCTATGATAATTCAAGTTCCATTAATATTTCTAAGAATTCGGTGTTGCATTCAAAAACTAAGCATATATCCATCAAGTTTCACTTTTTGAGAGAAAAGGTAAGTGAAAATGAAGTCAGATTGGAGTATGTACCTACTAAGGAGCAGATTGTAGATATCTTTACAAAGTCGTTTCGTAAGGATACTTTTGAGTATCTTAGAAGGAAGTTAGGGGTGATTACCCCTCCTTATCAAAACTAAGGATGCATTTCATTGCATCAGTCCATGCATTTCATAATCATATCTTGTTTCAAATTGATTTTGTGGTGGCTGCTACTTAGGGGGAGTAGTTAGATGGCTCAAAAATTCAGATATGTGGTTTAGAGCTTAGAGATCTTTGCCATTGATGTCAAAGGGGGAGAAGAGTAATGTGAAAATCTGGTGATTATCTAGGGAAAAAAGCCTTCTGGAGAGAAGATCATGTGAAAGAGTTAAGGAGAAAAAGAGTCAGAACCTAAGGGGGAGTAAGTGTTAAGAGATAGTTACGTTGATGGTGTTTTTTACATCATGTGTTGCCATCAATTCCAAAGGGGGAGATTTTTGGATGTTCTGATTATTTTGTTGATATGTGGTTGTCATTGATGTCAACACTATTAGCATTAGTGCATTTGAAGTTGTATATGTCGAGGATATTGAGAAAATTGTAATAAATGAGTCACAGGTTGTCAGTGGTGAAGTGATGTTCTATCTGTTGGTGAGTTTCATAAATTGTTGATCAGAGGTTGTGGACTAAATGGTTTTTTGTTAAGTTTATCTAGTTTATCCACATTTAGTTTTAGAGATCCGTGTGAAGATTTGATTGAGTTATGAAGATTTACATTCTGACAATTTTTTTGTTGCTTCAATTGGTGTGTATGATTGAAGATTATGTGATTCTAGTTAGTTCAGTTGTTGTGGATGCTTCTATAATGTTTCATAATATTTTTGGATGTTTCTAGATCATGCTCTATCTTTGTTACATGTCCACATTGATTTTTGCGTTTGTGGATGGCAATTTTCTCTTGTGTGTTCATGTTTTTCTTGTTCTTGGCTGATAAGATGTTGAGGCGTGTTGTGGATCTTCGAGGAGAAATTAATTGAAGTCTTTTTGTGTTGGAAATTTTGATTTGGGTCTTCACTATGTTGTGGTCGACCTTGGTTGATTCACATTGAAAAATATCTATTGTTTTGGGCTGACAGTTTGTATTCATTTTATATTTCTTTGTGGCTGACTTGTAGCGAATGTAATTTCATGTTGTGGATATATAAGAGCAATTTTTTATTCGAATTGAAGTGTGCAAGGGTGTGATTCTATGTGTGTGTGTGAATATTGTTCAAATCATTCAAAGGCAGAGCATAGTGTGAAGAAAAGTGAAGAAGAGTGAAGAAGTGTTCATGTGCTTAACTGGAACTGCAATCAGGCATTAGCAGATGTTATTTTCTCAGTTCAAATTTGGATGGTTGTAATTTGAATCTTTCTGTAAGATAGTGTGTCTTCCTTTTTAACTGAGCAATGAGCTTTATGCAATGTGCCTAAATACATGTGCATTCCCTATTTATTCTTCTTATAATTTTAACAAGGTATAATCTTGTGGACTGTACTCCACCATGGTTTTTCCCCTAACAAGGTTTCCACATAAAAATATTGGTGTTATGTGTGTTTTTGATGTGTTGTTGATTCATGCTTTCATTGATATAGATTAGATTTGAGAATAAGGATAATTAATATGTTTGAAATTCGGTGAAAAATAATTCACCCCCTCCCTCTTAGTTGTTTTCCCTTGTGTTGCCAACAGTGTTGACATCAATGATAACCACATATCAGCAACACAACCACAACATCCAACAATCTCCCCCTTTGGCATTTATGGCAACACATGATGTGAAAGACTCCATCAATGCAACTATCTCTTAACACTTACTCCCCCTTAGGTTCTGACACTTTTCTCCTCAACTCTTTCACGTGATCTTCTCCCCACAAGGCTCTTCTCTCCTAGAATTTTTTCACATTACTCTTCTCCCCCTTTGAAACCAATGACAAATATCTTTTTTCACCACACAAGCTCTAAACCACATATCTAAACATCTAACTACTCCCCCTGAGTAGCAGCCACCACAACTTCAATCCAGATCAAGATATGACTATGAAATGCATAGACTGATGCAAATGCATTGCATCTTAGTTCTAATTAGGAGGGGTAATCACCCATAACTTCCCTATGAGATACTCAAAAGTATCCTTAGGAAATGGCTTGGTAAAGACGTCTGCAACCTACTCCTTAGTAGGCACATAAACCAATATGACTTCCTTTTCACTCACCTTCTCTCTCAAAAAGTGAAACTTGATAGATATATGCTTGGTCTTTGAATGCAACACAAGATTCTTAGAAATATTAACAGCACTTGAATTATCATAGAATATAGCAATAGGCTCATCATACACAACTCTGATATCTTTCAGCATCTGCTTCATCCATAATACTTGAGTACAATTATTAGTAGCAACAATGTATTTTGCCTCTATAGTAGATAAGGAAATGACATTCTGCTTCTTACTTAACCATGAAATTAACTTCTTACCCAAGAAAAATGTGCCACCACTAGCACTTTTCTTGTCAGTCACATCTCCTGCCCAATTAGCTCCAGTAAAGGAACTCAAGGTAAGATCATCATCTTTAGGATACCATAGGCCAAAATCAACTGTTCCCTTCAAGTATCTAAAAATCCTCTTCACAACAATCACATGAGATTCTTTAGGATCATCTTGAAATCTTGCAACAATACATTCAACATTCATGATGCCAGGCCTGGTTTGAGTTAAATACAACAATCCACCAATCATTGATCTGTATCTAGTCAGGTTTTCTTTCAAAGAATCATCATCTGTTGTCAACTTACATCCAGTCACCATGGGTGTACCAACTGGCTTTGGATCTTCCATACCAAATTTTTTCAGTAATTCCTTCACATACATGGACTGAGATATGAAGATCCCTTTATTAAACTGAGTAATTTGCAATCCCAAAAATAATTCCATCTCACCAGTCATTGACATCTCAAATTCACTTTGCATCTCATTAGAAAACTTCATGCACAAGCCATCATCTCCTCCAAAAATGATATCATCAACAAATACCTTAACAATCAAATCTTTATCATCATTCTTGAAATATAGATTACTATCAGCAGTACCTTTGTTAAATCCAAGCTTCAACAAATACTTGTCCAATCTGGCATACCATGCTTTAGGGGCTTGCTTGAGTCCATACAATGCTTTCTTCAACTGACAAACCATATCTCCTTGATCAGTCAACTAAAATACATCAAGTTTCTCAACATACACTTCTTCTAATTCTCCATTCAAAAATGCTAACTTGACATCCATCTGATAAACCTTGTAGTTCTTGTAAGCATCATAAGCAAGAAAAAATCTTACAGGTTCAATTCTAGCAATAGGGGTAAAAATCTCTTCAAAATCAATTCCTTCTATTTGAGAATATCCTTTACACACCAATCTTGCTTTGTTTCTAACCACTTCACCTTGCTCATTCAGTTTGTTTCTAAAGACCCATTTAGTTCCAATTACATTTTTATCCTTAGGTCTAGGAACAAGAATCCATGTATCATTCTTCTCAACTTTCTTTAGCTCCTCTTTCATTGCTTCAACCCAATGTTCATCTTTACATGCTTCATTCACACTAGTAGGCTCAGTCTTTGAAATCAAACAATACTCTTTTTCAATCTTTCTCCTAGTCTAGACACCTTTGTTCTTATCACATATGATCTAATCCTCTGAATGATTCAATCTTACATACCTCAAAGTCTTCTTAGGACATTCTTGTACTTTAGGTTCTTGTGTTCTTTATTCTACATTTTCATTGTTTTCTCCTTCCTCTTGATTTTCTTGATTCACCATAATGATTTGAACTTGATTTGTAGTATGAACTTGCTTTCCTTTGTTTTTACTATCATTCTAATCATCAGAATCATATCCATAGGTTCTAGATGGTGTACCTAAGTCTTCATCAACCTTGACATTTGAACTTTCAACCATTTTTCTTAATCTCTTATTGTAACACTGGTAGGCCTTTCTTTTAGTAGAATAACCCAGAAAGATACCTTCATCACTCCTAGCATCAAACTTCCCTATATCCTCATCTATTTTGATATAACATTTACTTCCAAAGATCTTGAAATATCTAATAGTAGGCTTTTGACTAGTCCATAGCTCAAAAGGGGTCTTACCAGTATCACCTTTGATTTGTACCCAGTTGAGGATGTAAACAACAATACTCACAACTTCTCTCCAATAGATATGAGGGACATTTCCTTCCAACATCATTTTTCTAGCAGCATCTTGAACTATCTTTTTCTTCCTTTCCATAACTCCATTTTGCTAAGGGGTCCACAGTGCAGATAATTGTCTTCTTATTCCATGTTCTTCACAAAAAGAATTAAATTCACTGGAAGTGAATTTACCACCTCTATTTGATCTTAGACATTTAATCTTCAGACTTGTCTCTATCTCAACCATAGCTTTAAAGATCTTGAACTTCTCCAGTGCTTCAAATTTCTCCCTTAAGAAAGTAACCCACATCATTCTAGAATAATCATCAATGAGTAACATGAAATACCTATAACCTTGTAAACTTTTGACCTTAGAAGGACCACACAAATCATTATGCACAAGCTCCAACAATTCATTTGAATTATGTTGTTTGCTCTGAAATGAAATTCTAGTTTGCTTTCCTAATTGACATTCCTTGCATATGGCATTAGTAGGTTTCATCAACTTAGGAAGATCTCTCACAGCCTTAGTAGAACTTATCTTGACAATATTATAAAATTTGACATGACACATTCTTCTATGCCACAACCAGCTTTCATCAACTTGAGCAATCAAACAACTTTTACTAGCAACACTCAAGTGAAAGATATTACCTTTCGTTTTTGTACCTTATGCAATCACATTTCTGAAACTCAATATTCTGCACTTTCCATCCTTGAACTGAAGATTATATCCCTTACCAACCATCTGACCAACACTTAAAAAATCATGCTTCAGACCTTCCACATATAGGACATCATCAGTATTATGTTTACCATCAAGATAAATACATCCTCTACCACAGATCACACCAGTTGTATTATCACCAAATCTCACAACACCATCATCATACTTTTCTAAGCTCACAAAATTACTTTTATCTCTTGTCATATGATGTGAACATCCACTGTCAATCACCCATTCATCTTTCTCTTCAAATCGAGCAGCTAGGGATTTCTCCACATTTGTACAACTAGCAGATTCAGTAGACACAGGACTATTTTCCTTGATAGCAATAAATACCCATTCATCATAATTTCTACTTCCTTTATCATATTCATCATCTGTCACACCTTCATCATATTCATCATCTATCACACCTTCATCAACAACATAGTAACACTTCCTTTAAAGTTTGGGATTGTTATGTCTTGATTTAGAAGCTCTTTCCAAACACCTTGATGCAAAATGACCTATCTTGTTGCAATAAAAAAATTTAAGAGGCAACTTTCCTTCATACTTACATTTTCCTCTCGATACTCTTTTGACAATAAGTGCTTCCAACTCTTCTAGCTCTCTTTCCTCTTCTTCAATCTGTCTTATTTCTTCCTCACAATTGAATGTCTTTCTAAATGAACATTCACCTGGATCATATCTCTATTTATCTCTTCTATAAGTAGTAGCCTTAAATGTAGATTCTACCTTAGGAAGGGCATCACCAAATTCACTCAACTCAAAAGCAATAAGCTTACCAACCAACATATCTCTGTTAACATTTGTTACAGTCTGAATCTCTTCAATAGCACTAGCTTTGATTTTTATGAATCAGGAAAGGATCTAAGCACTTTACAAATGATCTTTGATTTGTCTATCTGTCCACCAACACATCTAATACCACATACAAGTTCATTCACTCTTTGCATGAAAGTAGTAAGGTTCTCATCATCACCCATTATCAACTTGTCATATTTCCCTTTTAGACTCTACAACTTAGCAATCTTCACATTAGCATCACCTTCATACAAAGTTTCTAACTTTTTCCAGATCTCATAAGTAGTCTTCAGATCCATAACATTTGTCATCTCAGAATCAGTTAAAGCACTCAACAATACTCCCTTAGCCCTGATATTATACTCAACTTATCTAATCTCAGTAGTAGTAGTAGGACCATTCTAAGGAATAACATACCTATTACATGTAATGCTCTAGTAGGGTTCACCAATGCATCTCAGATGGCACTCCATTCGAATCTTCCACAAAGAATAGTTTGTTCCATCAATTTTTGGACTATCCATCTTGTATGATGCCATCCCAGATCACCTCAAGCTATTAGACTTATTCCAAGGAACCTGCTCTGATACCAATTGTTGGCAACACAAGGGTAGACAACTGAGAGGGGGGGTGAATCAGTTGTCATAGAAATCTAGAACTTATTAACTTTATTAACCTTATTCTCAGATCTGATTAATAACCATGAAAGCATAGATCAACAACACATCAAAAACACACAGCATGAAGATTTTTTTATGTGGAAACCATGTTAGGGGAAAAACCATGGTGGAGGTCAGTCATACCCTGTTAAAAGTATTAAGAAATATGAAATGGAGAATGCACATGCATTCAGGCACACTTCCTAGAGCTCACTGCTCAATTACAACAAGGATCACAACCCAAAGGAAGACACACTATCTTATAGAAAGATTCAGATTACATCCACAGGGATTTGAATTGATAAAATAGCATTTGCTAATGTCTGATCATAGTTCCAGTTAAGCACATGAATACTTATTCACTCTTATTCACACTTTGTTCTACCTTTGAATATTTTGGGACATTATTCGTGCACACAAAAATTTTACATACCTCAAATGAAGTAAAAAATTGCTTATATATATATCCGCAACAAGAAATTTCATCGCTACATGTTGGCCTCAATAAAATAATCAAATGAATATAAATTGTCGGCTCAAATCAACACAAATCATTAATTCAGATCAACCAAGGTCGGCCACAACTTAGTGAAGACCCAAATCAACATCTTCAAAAATGAGCCACCTTCAAAAATAATTCCACAAGGATCCACAACACGCTATCACACCTTGTCGGCCAAGAACATGAAAAACATGAACACGCAAGAGAAAATCACCAATCGCGAGCACAACGATCAATGCAGATGTGCGACAAAGATAGAGCATGATCTAGAAACATCCAAAAACATCATGAATCACCAAAGAAGCATCCGCAACAACTGGACTAACTGAAATCGTATCATCTTCAATCAGGAACACCAACTGAAGCAATAGAAAAACTATCAAAATATCAATCTTCGTAGCTCGATCAAATCTTCATGCGAATCTCTGAAACTCAACTTGGATAAACTAGATATACTCAACAAAAAACCCTTTAGTCCACAACCTCTGATTATCAACGTGCATAATTCACCAACATACTGAACTTCATTTCACCACTGACAACCTGTAACTCATTCCATTACAATTTTCTCATTATCCTCGACATATATAGCTTCTCATGCATTAATGCTAATAGTGTTGACATCAATGACAACCATATATCAGCAAAACAACCACAACATCCAAAAATTTAATTAAATATCATTTCACTTTCCCCCTTTTCATTAAATCACTTTATTTAATGAATATCATGAAATTCCCCTAATTGCCTAATTAAACCTCTGTTTAATCATCAATTACTAATTAATCTAACCCCCCCACTTGCAAGAAAATATTCTAAGGGAATATTTCTCCTTTGCACATTCCTCCAAAAGGAATATTCCCATGGAATATTCCTTCCCCTTTTGCACATAAAAAATTTGGTTTTAATTTGCTAAATATCTAATTTCCCCTCACCCATGAGAATATTCCAAGGAATATTCTCTCTCCTCACTCATTTGAAAAAAGGGAATATTCTTTCTCCTAACAAACCTACAAGACTTCTTGTGCAAGTTTTGAAGTATGTAATATGAACCCTTGATTCTTTTCTTGATCCATGTGATCATTGATTCTCATCCATTGATGAGAATCCTTGATCCATGTTTCATCTTTCCTTCGATTTTGACCATTGGTTAACCTTTTAATCTTAACCCTTCATTTCTCATTTGTCCTCCTATAAATAGGTCACTATTTGGAGACAAATGGATCCATCTTTTAGCAACAAACTTATGTTGTTAAAATCACTTGCATTTGCACTCACATTTAACATCATCTTAGCTTAATTTACTTGCATATTAGCTTAGCTTCCATTAATGGCTTGCGTGATAACATAAATGCATCCATTTAGTTTATTTGGTAATTAGGGTTTGAATTTTTTTAGCTTAAAATCCATTTATATTAGCTTTGCATACATCCATATCAATCAATCTTAGTCTACATCATGTTAAAATAGCTTGCATAATGTTAATCTAGCTATAAATCATTTTTCATTAGACATTGTTCATCAGTTTCATCAATTCTCTTCAATAGAATCAATTGGAATAGGTTCATTTATCCACGAGATTGGGAAAGGGTCATCATTCCACATCAATGCGACACCACTCCCCCAATAGGATAAGTTTCCATGGATTGGAATAGATGTTTCTAAAGCTTTCGTAGTTTAATATGTTAAGTTTTAATGGATTCCTAGTTTAATTTTTATTGATTGATCTTATTGGACTAATGTTTAGTGGCACAATTCCACTTTGAATCCTCATGGATCAAGTGTAGTTGGCCCGTACTAAATCTGTCGGTCACATTTTGGCACTAGAAGGAGGGAACCAACTAACCAATCTGACAAATTTCTTGTTAAAAATTTGTTTTCCTTGTGTTTTCAGGTGCAACGATGTTATTGATTATCAATGGACGCATTTTATGATGCGTCACTCTACAAAAATGCACCTATGATTTCAGTTTATCAACACATAATTAAAATAGTGACGCATTATGAATTTCATCACCACATTTTAATATAGTGACACTAACCTAATTTTTTAATACAAAATGAATTTCTTTTTAGCAACGCAATTGATATGTTGACACAATTGACATCCATGTTTACTGTAGAGGGCCACTATCAATTTTTCAATATGGTGATGCATATTCTATACAATGACACTATTGATGAATTTCAACGATGCAATTGATTTCAGCATCGCGAATTAAAGGTAAAAAAAAATAGAAATTGATTTTTTGACATGTGTCTGAATTTTCTAGCTTTATCTAATCACTAACATGTCTTTGAGTTCTTGTTCTAGTTTTTAGACTATTTGGTTTTGTAGGCTTGCATAATACAACTTGAAGTGAAGAAGCATACTACTATCATTTGATTTATAATTGTAACAAGTTTTGTGACACTTATGGGGCAATTATAACCCATGTATAATGCATTTATTTCATGTTTTAGGACCAAAGTAGATTTATTTTGGGGTTTAAAATGAACGTTCAAATTGGTTAAAACTGAACACTCACCTCATTTTTCTTGTTGGATTAAAATTGAACAACACAACTTCCATACTTCATTTGGTGTTTAAAATTAACTCATTTTTCTATGATGGATTAAAATGAACATTTGTTTGATTTGTGTACGTATTATTGTTGTGTGTATCAAATCCCCTTGCACTTCATGCAATCTTGGGTGAAGAGAAACGCGCAAGTCTACTTTTCTGCTTGGAAATGCTCATCCTCTCCCCTCGCACCTATTGGAAATCTTGGTTGATGAAAAGCTTTTTATGCTTCAAACATATGTCACCTTTAGAAAGGGCCTACCTCCCAACTTAAGAGGGGACGACCCAAATCGGTGCTTTCATTCTAGCTTGCTATATAAATAATTTGGTTATGATGAAAGTCATTGATCAAGTTGGTTGTGGTTGACCCATATTGATGAATGTCTCCCTTAGTATCCATGTGATGCGTTAAAACCCTTAGATATTTTTAAGGGCTAGGATGCCTCTTAATTGATTAGAATTGCTGCGTGTACATGGCACCAATTTATCTCAAATATGGTCATTAAAATTTCCTTGTTTGTAGTGGCTAACCAAGTCCAATTCTGAAACTTATTTCAAGGTAGCGCATGGGAGTAACACCTAGCGCAGAAGTTACTTACCATGTCTATTTTTTTATTGAGGCAATAAAGCAAAAGGGGAATTGACTCCTTTGCTTGGTGTGTCAAGATGTTACATTTCCTTGACATGGCCTATTTTTCCACTTCATCTTCATGGATTAATCATCTCTTTTGATGATGGTAAGCCAACTAAGAAATGTGTACCTAATCTATCTAGGATTGTAAATGTTTGAGAGTCAGTTTAACACTTTCTTGGTTCCAAAACAATTGCAAGCAAACATCAACAAGTCTTTTCAAAATTTCAAACCTTTTGGTCTAAGTATGGATACCCTTTGACAAATTTTTTATATTGATTCTTGTCCTAAGAATTTATTCTTAGAGAACTCTAAATATTTTGGTTTACATCTCAATCCATACTTCCCAAAGTAAACCTAGGTAACTATGCCCCTAACTTCATCCTTTTCACAAAATGGACTTTATGGAATTGATGATGTTTTTGACATAGAAATTTAGATTTAACTTAAGAAAGAAAAGTTGTTTGTTAAAAAGAAACTCATTTAAGCAAGATAAGTTGACAAATTGAACCCCACGTGACCATTCCGCATCTGATCACTCTGGTTGAACAACCCGACCTTACACCCGCTATCACTCAACCAAAATTTGAACTCATTGAAGGAGAACAAACTGATATAATTAGTAGTTTGAGAAGCTTCACTTTTGAAACAAAGGAAACACCAACCCAATGGAGATACACAACATACATCATAGATGAAGAAGAGGAACAAGCTAATATTGTGGCTGGAAGGCCCATGTTACCACCACCCTTGTGGCAATAAATATCCTCTTTTCTTCCATAAACTTGAAATTCTCTAAATTATCTCATGCAAAATCAAAATTCCCAAGAGAAGGTCTACATTTCATCACTTCAAACTTATACATCATATTCCAAAAGCTATCAAACAAAACCTTGTGGCACTCTACCAAAATAGGAATAGGTTGGTAAGGAATTTTTATAGATGTGTTTCAAGGAATAATCTAGAATTGTATGCCCTATTTGAAAGTCAAAACATTGGTCTTTTCCATGATCTTGAACTTCTCTAAATCATCTCATGCAAAATCAAAATCCCCAAGAGAAGGTCTACATGCCACTATTTCAAACTTAGACATCATAGTTTAAAGTATATTAGAAGATGTATCCTAAGATAGTATTGCAACTGAGATAAACCACTAAGGAGACGTTTTCTACGCTATTTCATGAATGAACCAGATCTACACATTTCATAAGAACTTCCCCTTAATCATTAGGTCTTTAGGATTTGAAAACTTTAGAGGTCTAGCATGTTTCTCACCACCTTGGTCTTGGAAAAAAAGGTTCACTCTAGGTCAACATTGGGTCAAAATACATTCATCCACCCCTTTATCAAAATTCAAACTTCACTTCACCAAACTTTGCAAAAATTTTGAATACACCAAAACTTTTGGACTTAGACATCTATTGACCCAAATCCTAACTTAGCTACTTTGTATGTGAAATGAATCCTTTTCCATGCATTTAGCTAAGATAGTTATCATCCTTGAACTCACTTATCTTGAAGGTCACAAGTCTACCCTAAAGCTTCACAAGTTCATAAACATCCTTTATCGAAACATCAAAACATCAAACTTAAGTGAAAAGTGTTGTCCCAAAAATGTTTGCAAAGATCACTCCGTACATCATTCATCTTTTCATCTCCCATTACCATAATTTCTCCAAAAATATTTAGAGTGTCCCTTCTACCTAGATTTGAGTCAACTAGAGAGTTCAAACATTACAAATCTCAACACAACTCTCCCGTAGGTAACCCAAAATTTACGGTAAAAACAAGATCACAACACAAGAGAATCATGGAGAAAACCAAAGTCACATTCACCTCAAATGATCCAAATCCTCAATAATTTGATCCAAGAATTCAAGTTACCCCATCACAAAAACCCTCATCTCCATCAGGGCCATATGAGATATAAGACGTCACAAACAATCCATTTGGACTTACTAGGGAAGAAATCATGGAACATCAAGCCTTAGAAAATGTGGCTCTAGTTTCCCCATCTTTTGTCGCACAATCATTGACACAAGGCTTGACTTCATCTACCATTCAAACAACTCCATCACTAGGACTAAATCAAACATCTATTCATAGTCTTGCAACTAGGCTTGCCAAGGACTTTGGTCACACTCTTCCATTTGAAAGCAACACAATTATGGGTACTCTCAACACAAATCCGTCCCAAACAACCACTTGGACACCAACATTTGGTGCTCTTCCCATTCTCGAGGATCCCCAACATCCATATAAACCACTTACACTCCATTACTCCACAACAACCTCAACATATCGAGGACATCCATCTTCATCCATATCGATGAGTACTACAAGTATTCCCAACCTCACGCAAAGTAGTGTGGCCCAAGTATCACAAGTAGACCCAAAAGGGAAAGGGAATACCCACACAAAAAATCAAACTTTAACACAACATGGAACATCTTCATCCAATCCTCTCGTTGATACATCAAACCTCTCAGTTTCCCAAAACACATCTATCCCATCCATCATCAACCCACATCTAAACAATCCCTTGATCACAAAACCCATCAACCAAGGTAATACCTTGACCACATCTGAAGCACAAGGAAATCCCCAAAGCATCAGTCAAGGGAATCCTTTCAATCAATGGACTCAAGGTCCTAATGTGCTCTTAACATTTCAATACTTAACGGTGCTATCATCATCTTTACCGTTTGTCCCCCAAGTCATGCAAAATAAAATGGGACCTCAAACTTACATTCCTCCACCTCAATCCACTATCTTACAAGGAATTTTAAACCAAGAAAACCCCCAATCTCCCATCAACAATCCACAACCCACACAAAACATCAACACCCAAAACCGACCACAGATGTCCCAACTACTAATTGATCCTACATTGCAAGCACATGCCCTAGATTTATAGCAATCATAATAGGCTTATCAACAAGTAATCCAACAACAACAACAAAAATAAGTAGCCTTAGTCACACAACAACATCAAGCACAACAAGCAGCCCTAGTAGCACAACAATAGTAGCAACAACAACAAGTAGCCCTAGTAGCACAACAACAACAACAAGCAGCCTTAGTCACACAACAACAACAAGCACAAAAACAAGCAGCCCTAGTAGCACAACAACAACAACAACATCAAGCAGCCTTAGCAACAAAACAAGCAACCTTAGTAGCTCAACAACATCAACAAGCCCAATAGCAAAAACAAGCTCAGCAATATGCCCAACAACAATTGCTCGCACAACAACAACAAGGTTTATACTATACCCCTCAACAAAACATCATCAACTTGAAAGCATTAGGAACATATGTGCCTCCACCATAATCACCTTATCCTATTCCACCATACACACCATACAACACCTCATCATATCAAAATCCCACATACACTTCATCTACCATCCCACAATACACAACATATGTTCCTCCACCAAGCCCATAAGACGATATGGCATCGCAACTCAAGGCACTAACACAAGAAATTTTAGATATCTTGATGGGAAAAATGAAGAAACCTCATACATAGAACATATGCCCATATCCATTCAATCGAAACATCACAATAGTACCATTCCCCCCGATTTTGAAATCCCCAAATTTGATAAATACAAAGGGAGAGGAAGTCTTGTGGGCCATATCAAAGAGTTTAATGTCATGTGTAGGGAGGTCACCTATAATGAGTCCTATTTGATGCACCTCTTCCCACGAAGTTTAATAAGTCTTGCCATGGATTGGTTTTCTCAATTTCCTCTAGGTATCAAAAATTTCCAAGAAATCATTGACAAATTAATAGATCACTTCTCCTTTAATCTTGAAATGGACGTAAGCTTAGGAGAGTTATATACTCTCAAACAAAACAAGGGAGAATCTTCTACCAATTTCTCACAATGATGGAGGCAAAGAGCTAGTAAAAGCAAGTGGCTAATTCCTGATGAACAACAAGTGGGCATTATCATAGAAAATCTAGATCCAGATCTATCCTTCCACTTGAAGATGCAGTGCATCACATCTTATGATGAGATTTTCCCTAAGGCCCTTAACATCAAGAGAGCTCTAATCTCATAAGGAAATACTCAAGCCTACAAAGAGAACTGCCCATCAACCAATTCAAATGACAAGCCTCGTGTCTAGGCTAAGAACAAGAACATAATGAATGATGACATGGTAGATGCTAAGGTAGTCTTAAGTGGTCCTAGGCCAACAACAATAAAATAGCTAAAGTTCAACCAATTGTGCAACAAACAACATCACCACAAAACCATCAGATCAACAACACTAAAACACAACAATGATGAACTCCCAACAAGAACAACTATCTGAAATGAAAATACACATAGTTGTTGGAACTTATTGAGACTATCATGAAGAAATTAGTAGATTCAAACATGATAATGCTTCCAAATTTTGAAAACTACCAAGAACCACAAGATAAACCACCCTAGTACAACAAAAAAGATCTTTGTGATTTTCACAAAATCAAAGGGCACAAAACATCAAACTGTATGAGGCTCAAGAATATTATCGAAGATCTCATCAAGAGTGAAGACATATCTGTTGAAGTATCATCTAGCAACCAAGATCTTAAGATATACAAGAACCCCATGCCATATCATAGCAAGGAGAACAACATTGGGAAAGCTAAGGATTACAAAAATGTGCAACATACCTATTCCACTGTGCATTCTTCCTATGATAGCGTCATCACTGTTATCACCATCAAATGGCCTAGTGCGGAGTGTGGAGTCACCACATGATGTGGAAAAGTCACCATCCAAGGAGCTCCATCTCAATATGGCACAACCTACTTTTCCAACATCAAATCCTAGCAAGTACAATCTCCTAGATGAGCTTAAGAAGACCCCCGTACAAATTTCTATCCTAGAATTATTGAGGCTATCCCCTGCACATAAGGAAATCTTAAAGAAATATTTGTTTGTGTCGCCCATCACTAAGGATATAGATATAAAATAGTTTCAAGCTATGGTAGGGAATATCACTAATCATCTCCTCACCTTCTCGGAGCAAGACCTACCATCGCAACCATCTCATAATTGTTCTTTACACCTTGAGGTCATTATTCATAAGAATAAGGTTAAAAGAGTCTCAATAGATGGAGGTGCTAGTTTGAACATTTGCACCCTTCAGTTGATCAAAAATTTGGGATATTCAGAGGATAATATTGAGAAAACAAATCGTACCACCATCAGAGTATATGATGATCAAGAGTGGGTATCACAAGGCATCATCACACTACCCATCCAATTAGGACCTGTTGTTGTAGAAACTACATGCCAAGTGTTCGACCTTGATCTTCCCTACAACATTCTGCTTAGCCGACCTTGGATTCATGCCCTAAAAGTTGTAGCTTCAATTTACCATCAATGTGTAAAGTTTCCTTTCAAGGGTAGAGAAGTTACCATCCATGGAGATCTTGAGATTTTTTACTACTACAAGAATCTTGAGGCCAAGTTCTATAAGATCCCCCAAATACCCAAGAATGACGAAAGGCCTACACCTTCTACCTCATTTGTTGACCCATCATCCCTTGCATCTACCTCAAAATGAAAACACCCATTGTGCAGAACATACCTAACATCAAAGCAGTGATCCAGGATGATGGTTGTGGAAACTATAAGTTGAAAAAGGATACTTTTGTGTTGGGGGAGCTACATCTTTCTCCCAATATCATGGGAAACCTACACCTAGTACTAGAAAAATCCCCAAAACTATCAAGATGGAAACTACTACCTTCACCAAGTGGGGGGACCTGAACAAAGAAGATGTCAATGAAGACAATATCTCTAAACTATTATACCAAGATGAACGACATGTCCTCGTTCTTCCCATGAAAGATGAAAATAAAGGCTTGCAACTAATGAAGAGTTGTGGATACAACAAGAATGAGAAACTAGGACAAAATGACAATGGTTTGCTAGAACCCATCGTTCCTGAGAAACATCCAAAGAATCTTGGCTCAGGATGTACTACTAGCAAGGTTACCCATATTGGAAAAGGTACTTCTACTAAACAGGTTGAGGCTTCTCTTGATTACCAACATTGTGTGATACTACCCTAGATGACTTCCCTCTTGATGTTGTTGACCTAGTTGAGAATAACTCCCTCTTCATGATATCTACAACATCCTTCACCCTAAGGAACCAACCAAATGAAATACGCCTAGTGTACCTGCAACTCAGTGACTTGGACCAATGAGGACCACTGATTCTAGATTTATTAAAAAATGATGAAGCAATATCACAATTCATGGGACTTCATGACAACTTACCATGGGTTGATCACAAAGTAGGTTTTGACATAGAGCTTGACACAGGGGCATACTACGGGGAGACGATCGCTAGTAGAAAAACAACAATAAATGACTAAAAAAAATACTAAAAATTGGTCACATGACCATTAGTTTGGTCATGTGACCATTAGTAGTTTATTTCCAATCATTTATAATGTGACCAAATTTATGACTAGACCATTTTTAGTCATTTATTGGTTGTTTTGATTGATCAATTTGGTAGTATATTTATTCGTTAATTTAGTCATTGATTGTTATTAATTGATCATTTATTTAGTCATGGTAGTCATTTATTTAGTCATTGTAATCATTAATTGTTCATTTATTTAGTCATTGTAATCATTAATTGGTCATTTATTTAGTCATGATAGTCATTGCAATCATTAATTTTTTCCATTGGTAGTATATTTAGTCATTTTGTTCACTCATGAGAGGTAAAAATGAGTATGTTGTTGAATGAATTTTTTTTTTCCTCTTCCACTATTGTTGATCTCCCTTCATTCTCACAATTTTCCCTTGCATAAATCAACCAGTGATTGGTTTAGAATAATAATAGGAAAGTCGAACAGAGCTTAGTATGCAAACAAAGAAAAAAAAATCCTCAACTATCAATCAACATTACATGTTTACCTATAAAAAATCCTTAGTATTCTCATATTTCATTCGAATGATCAATTGGGTTTCTACTAAAACTGTAGCTGTGATGAACACAAATTAAGCAAAAAAAATAAAAAGCCCACCTCAAAAAAAAGTTCTCTCCAATAAAGATTTCCAGAGTAAGAGTAACTGAGTGCCCAAAGCTTGAAGTTTATATGAACAAAAACAAATACTTTACATTCCTATCTAATGCATTAATCGATATTAAACAAAGGACAGTGAGCAGGCATAGCCATCTAATGCTTCCAACAACTTCTCCTTGAATCCGATGGCATTTAATGCAATAACTATGAATTTTAATATTTTTTACCCCCCAACCACCAGTTTTTATCTATTATTTTTTTATCTATCTATGTCATCCTATTTTCTTAATTTTCTTAAAGAAAAATGAATTATAGAGCTACTTAGACGAATAGAAAAGGAGATAAATGCCAATTTTTAAATATAAAAAATAAGTTTTAAAATTTAAACTTTACAAATAGAAAGTATTATGTTTCAATAATAGAATGTGATTGGCCAGTGCAACATAGAAAATACATATTGAATGATTGCAATGGTAACCTACAGAAACAAAAAAAGTATGCTCCTCCAAACTCTTCCTTGCTGGTATTCACCTTTCACTTCTCCAATTTGGCAAGCTACAACCTGATTATAGGCTTTCAACGAGGGTTTTAGAGTAAGTTTATTAAAATGAAATTATGACCAAGATATGATAATGAGCACATTTAGGTTTTTACATTATGGAATCCTTTTACCTTTATGTTTTTTCTCATTTTTTGCTACTTTCCTCGCTGCTATTGGTTTCGGCTCCTCCAAACTCTACATCACTAGTATTCACTTTTGACTTCTCCATTTTGGCAAGCTGTAGCTTGAAAATAATGTTTCAACGAGGGTTTTAGAGTATGTTTATTAAAATGAAAATACGACCAAGATCCCATAAACCATAATACCTGTGTTTTTCCACCATTTTTTGCTACTTTCCCTACCACTATTGGTTTTGGCTCCTCCAAACTCATCTTCGTTGGTATTCACCTTTCACTTCTCCAATATGGTGAGCTACAGCCTGAAGACCAAAAGATTCCCCACTTTTGGATCTCTAAAGTAGAGCAACCAATGTGGTATGGTGGAGGCGAATCCATACAACTAAGTGTGGGGATTCTTTACCTCTTTGTAGATAGGTCTTTCATTTTGTAGGAATAGAGAATGGGAAGGGTAGCCCCAAGGTAATCATGACATAGAAGAAATTAGGGCACAATAAATGAAATTAGGGCAATTTTTTTTTCTACTTAAAAGGATTTCAAAATGGAATCCAAAATAAATTATCTCTACTTCATAAATATCCTACTTATTGCACAATAAATATTATTAAATATATTATAATATAATATTATATAATAATATAATATTATAATATTGATAATATAATATAAATATTATATTATATTATATTATAATATTATATAATATTAATAATATAATATAAATGACTCTCCCATAATAGATTTCAATTAACACCTCCAAAGGATGTTGGGTGCAGCCTTTGGACTATGAAGGGGTTTCATTTTGGTGTAGAAGATGCTTCCAAACTAGGCATCTTGTTGAGCAGTGTGCAAAGCCTAGATTGCCTAAACCAGTTACTTGGTGGCAGGATGTGTCACACCTTCATTATGCGGTGGAGAAATAGGGAAAAAAGAAGGAAGAGCAGGGCAAGAGCTACTCTCAGGCTGTGAGTAACTTGGAACCACATCAGTCAAATGGGGCCTCAAATCAACTGGGGAGGTTAGATCATGTTGAAGTGCCTATCTTGAACTATGTTATCTCGAACTATGCTGAAGTAGTGAGAGCAGATGTAATTATGGCTGCACAAAACCATTGTGGTGCTAAAACTCTGGAGTGCAGGGAGAAATCAGGTTCGGCAAGGGTCCAAGAATAGGGGGAGGTGAATAGTGCCTCAGAGGATTAGTGTGGACAATTTGTGTGTGGAGAACATGGAGAGGCCTGGACACAACATGACACATCTAAGGAATGACAGAAGGAGGCTGCAAGGATGGAGGAGCGATGGCTTGTTGTGAAGGGAAAGAGAGATAAGAAGGGAAAGAAGAAAACTTTTGACATGGTCCTCCGATCATAGACTAAGGGAAGAGCCAAAGTTAAAGGACACATTTGAACTATTAATGTTATTTTTGAAGGATTTATGGTTTGTTGCTCTGGGTAGTGGTCTTTCTGCTGGTGTCCTTTTTCTAGGGAGATGGTCCCCCTTGTGACCATCCTTGTTTCCGGGCAGGATAAATCCTAGGCTAAATTGAATAAAAAAAACTCCTATTACCGATCAATATATATATAATATAAATATAATATTATAATATTATAATATAATATAGTATAATATAATATTATAATAATAATATAATATAAATATAATATTATAATATTATAATATAATATAGTATAATATAATATTATAATAATAATATAATATAAATTTTATATTATATTATATTATAATACAACCCACTCCCTCAATTCGAAATATTTTTTTTAATTATCCACTTTAATATCACATTGTCTAACTTTTATTTGTGTGACTAATCATTTAGTCATTTTTATGTGTGACTACTTATTTAGTTGTGTTTTTTATCTGACAATCAAATTAGTCACTTATGATGATCAAATTAGTCTTTTATAGTTGTGTTGCGAAAAATGAGTAAAAATTAGTCATCTTTAGTTGTTGTGACTAAAACTTTTAGTCACGTAGTCATTTATTTGAAAAATTCTACTAGTGGATTGAATCCTTCAGTCGCAAAATTGATGACATGCAACTAACTTTCAGATCTTTGAGTGAAAACCACACTGTGGAACTCTCTGATCCTAAAATAGTAAAAAGAAAGGATGTATCCAAGGGTGAAAACCTCTATAAGGCACCTGTTGATGGGTGTTTTAGCACTTCTCAACACAGGTAATGCATAAGTACATCACCTCTCTTGAAAAACAATTTCCTACAAGTAAATTCTAGAAAGCTATTCCAAGGTTTTGAATGTTAAGTCATGACTTGGTTGGAATGTCTCAGTTGGTTCATGTGATTTTTTGGCAATCATAGGGCAACATTACATATGTTAAGTTGGAAGGGAATTGGTTCTTTAAATGGAGTCTATAAAATTCTGTAATGTGGTTCTATTGCTGCAAGTTCAAGACATCAGTCTGAAACTCCAATTTTGTCATCAAATTTGGCTTTACAATGATTCTTGAACTTTGACCAAATTACTATTCTAAAGAAAGGTCAAAAGGGAAGGGGAGAGAGTAAGTTCTTAGACTTGAAACTACCAATGAACAGTGATAATGAAAAACACTACAGTGGACAACCTTCTTGAAACTAAGTTCCACTTAACCAAATCAGTTAACAGTCTCATGAAATTAGTGCAATCTTCTAAGGTCTGTTGATTTTCAATCATTCATTCACCATGAAACATGAATACAAGATGAAATTTAGTGCAGCAATCAAAGTATGTTCAAACTAACTTTACACTACTATTTATCATCAATAAACAACAAAAAGCATAAACAAGGAAGGGCATCAACACATCAAAAAAATTTAACATCAATGGACAACATTAACTAATCTAATAAATCATGCTAAACACATAGAACAACAAAGTAAATCTACTCAAATTTGCTAACTATGAGGAGAAGAATCATGAAACATGAATGAAACTCAAGAATCCACCAAAACCAATGAATTTCTATTAGAATTTCAGCAGCATGTATTTACAACAACTCAACTCTCTCTTGAAAATGAGAGGAAATCCCCTATTTATAGTTTTCAAAAAGTAAAATGAATGACCAAGATTTAATCTCATTGTGTGGCTAAGATTCACTACAAATTAGGGTTTCACCTACCTCTTAATATTTTACAATTTAAAATTACATTCTTGTCTTCTATCCTATTTTGTCCTCTAGTGCCTGGTGTTATAGCATTTTTTTCTTCTAGTTGATTATCTTTGCTACAACTACACTATGAGGAACTCATCATCAATAACCGACTTTCCTTCATTCTTTTTCACTGTGGCATATCCTACAAAATTTCCAATCAAAGCTTGAAGTTTTCTCCACTCCATTATATCGGATTGGAGCACTTGGAAGCTCAACTTTCTGGAGCTGCCAGTAATTAGGTCCTAATCCTTGTTACATTTTCGCATGTTCTTGATTACTTGCTCTAATTGAGCAAAGGATCGAGCAACAAAATCTATAAAATTAGGCGTTAGCATATTAGTGGCTTCATTCTCCATCTTCTTATGAAAATATGGCCTTATCCTTTCAGGATCTAGCTCGATGGTAGGCATTGTTAGGGTTAGAGATGGCAGATATCTAACAATTAAATGCAGATTTTAATTAATAAACAGAGAAAATAAAACATACATAGAATAAATCATAACACAAAGAATTTAACGTGGTTCACCCAATCTGGGCTACATCCACCAAATTGCAACCATCTAATACTTTTATTATCCAGTAAAAACCCTATTACAATCTTGCAAATAATCACATTTTTCATCATACTGTAATACCCAATCGAACCCCCTTTTAACAAGCTTAGAAGCTTCCAGATTTTTGGTTTTAGCAAGGACAGGGGGCCGGGGTGTACAGTATACCATGGGCTATACAGTATAGCATGATCAGTCGCCACATACCAACAGGCATGTCATAGTCTGTCATGAGCTTTAGATATTCTTCACAGGCTGCCCGATGTTCTTTAACCCAATCTAGGTCTAGCTTCACTTCATGGAGCACCCACTCCAAAACTTCTCTCCTATGATCAAGGCCTAGTTTCCATGTTTCAACAAGCCAGTGATCATCACTCACCAAGGCCAATTCCTTTTCCTAGGATCTCTCAGGAATTTTGAGGATAGCCTCAAGTTTAGGATACATAATTCTATATAGCTCTGGGAAGTCAGTACAAAATTTCCTCACACCTTCAAGCTACTTTTGTACCTCCTTGAACTTATTTTTTGTTCAGGCAGCATGGCCAATACCCATATCTCCATTGTAAAGTACTCACTGTAACCAGTCTTTGGTGGCCTTAGTCAAATTCTTTCTCCTCTCCAATTTACTGATGTGATCCTTGGAAATTAGTAGAGGAGTGGTCAACGACGTTGTGGACAGCTCTTCAATGGAAGACCATTGTTGTACATAGGACGTAAGGTCTACCACCTGTGCCTTTAACTCCTCCTTAGAGGATTGATCCTTATTCATCTAATGCACAATAGTGGCAACAGATCCGTGGAGATGATCAATTTTTTTCTCCCTAGTGGTTGTTCTTAGGTTGATGGTGGAGATATTGTAGTTGATTCCCTCTCCTTTATCCATCACTAGAGTAGTTATTTGTATGGTCCTTGATCCTAATGCATCCATCCCAATATGGGATATGACCCTTGGCTTCTTCTCCTTCTTTGATCCTATCTAAGCTCGTGCTAGGATGGCCTCTAGCCTTTCCTTGGAGTCCATGAGGGCAAGAGCCTTCTTCTGCAATTGTTTCTTTAGTCATTCGGGCATCTGAGATCCCTCCTTTGGTGATTCATGATCACCTTCTTCCTTCTAAGTATGTTGGATCTCCATTTCTTGGTGGCCCAGACCTTCCTACTCTATTTTCTCTTCTTCCTCTTCATCTAAGTCGTGGATGAGTATAGCCTTTTTCTCTTGTGACTCAGTGGTAGCTGTATTTTCCTTGGGGCTATCTTCCCCCTTGGATGACTTTTATTCTTCTTCTTGCCTATGCTCTACATGATGCTCTATCTCTGGGCTTCTTCTTGTTCCAGCCTCTTCTTTAGGCTTATCTTCTTCTTGAGCTTCCTCTTCTTTCTTTTCTTATTCCCCTGCGGGGGGCATCTCCTTGTCATGATCGGGGCTCTTTTGTTGCTGCTTGGTCGAAGGTTCTATACTTACCTCCATTTCTTCATCTATCTCCTTTTCTTCAAAGGACTGTCTTTCAACTTCCTCCCTAACATCTTTGAGTTGCTTGGCCAACTCTTCCTTAAGCTTTTGATCTGAGGTCTCCACTATATATTTTGCATCAAGGTCTTCAATATCTTCTTCTGAGGATTGTGTCTCTTCTTCTTCACGCACTACCTCATCAATGACTAAGTGTTGATGCTCTGGATGCTCATGGTAGTCATAAAATTCTTCGTCCATTTCTTTGGTTTCCTCCCTCTCTTGTCTTTCCAACTCTTCAGATATTTGCATGGTTGTCTCCATTTTGGGTGGTTTGGTGAGAGAGGGGATAGGGAGACTGGCCACAGCTTGGGCTAAGGCAACCTACACCACAGGGTTCATCAATACTCTAGAAATCTCCATAGGTATGTTTTGCATATGCCAAGAAAAAGCTTCTAGAAGAGTGAGAGTGGGAATTATTGTTGTAGAGGCTAAGGGAGTAGTTGTTGATGGAGACATGGAGGAAGATGAGAGTGGAGAAGTGGTGGTAGAAGAAGAATCCTTCACCATAATGGGTGTGGTAGGTGAGGTGGAGGCAAGGTGAACTGAGATTTCCACTGTAGGTGGAGAGGAAGCGAGTAGTGCTTGAGATGTTGGCGGAGGATTGATTGTAGTGGCAGAGGTGGAAGGTGGAGACTTTGGTTTCTTGGTTTCTTCTTCGTGTCCTTCATGGAGTGGATCCTCTTGGATCATGGGAATCTCAGTAAATGCGTCTGATTTATATGCTTTCTTTGAGGGCTCACCCTCAGAAGCCTTCCTTGAATACACCTTATGTTTTTGTTGGTGTTCTGCTACCTCTTTCCTCTTCTTTGACCTAGTAGTGGGAGGAGATTTTGGAGTCTCTCTAGATGGGGCAGCAATGGTCCCACTGTCAGTTTCACTCTTGAGCTCATCTTTGCGCTCACCATAGGTCAGAGTTGCTCCTTGGAGCTTTAGCTGATCAATTTTCCCATCAATCCACAAATTTTTCCTATGCTCTATTGGTTTTGTTAAAATATCGAGTTCATTGACCTCTTCCTCATCCCATTCAATTAGGGGCAATGGCAAGTTGGCAACAACATCAAATCTCAGATCTATCACTATGTTTTCATCCTCCACAATTTGATCTGGAACTAGGAACAATTTGAATATTTTAATAAAGTATGTCAACATGCACATATAGTGCCTCATGCACACCTCCTTATCATCCTTGCAATTAGCCCATAAGTCTTCAACATTGTGTAAATGGGCATGCTCTCTCCCAACCATCTTCTTCAATTTTGCATATAGATCCATTCTTGGTCGAGGAGTGTAGAGTTTCAAGTTATATTCAATGGTCTCCTTTTTAGAATACTCCACAAACTGGGATGTAGGGATTGCATACATGCCTTGGCTGAAAGTGAGATGATAGGGGATGCCCAGCCTATGCTTGTCACTCAGGAGCCTGTGTGTGTACTACAAATGCCTAGAGATCTCCAACAAGATCAACCTGTCATTTGGATATCTGGGTAGCTTATATGGCCTCTTGGAGAAGCCCTCAGTTCTGATGTAGGTAAATTTGGGAAATTAGATAAATAATAATCCGAACTAGCAAATGAATGCATGAGCACTATGTGTGACCCTTCTCTCGAAGTCTCCTCTGAGAAGTTTGATGATGTGCCCTATAAAGGCATCATTTATCCTATAGTAATCTTTTTTGAAGTTTCGATATTGGAGTTGTGGATGCCTGTCATAGAATTCCAGCTCTCTCCCTAGGGTTGGGATCTGTGCCACAAATACACCTTTGTATGGAATGGGGTTAGCCAATAGATAGACTAGGTAAGAAGTCATGTAAAATTGAGAGGTCCTTTTAACTGCTACAAATTGCTTATGCAAGTAGTTGCTGATCATTCTTGCCCAGTTGAACTTGGTCTTACCCTTGATAATATCTTCTACAAAATAAAACATCCAGTCTTTGAAGTATGCAACAATTGGGATGCCCATGACTCTTCTTAGTAAGGTTACCAAATCATTGTAATCTTCATGGAAATCACTCCTAAAGATCTCTTGAGGTACTTTGTTTGTGCTACCCCTCTTCTCTTTCAACTAGTATTGATTAATTAGCTTCTTGCATCTTAGAGGGTCAACTTTCCATGTACTTTTTGCATATTCTTTTGTGGCCTCCTCCATAGGATCGAAGGTGGGGATGTGGAAAATTTTCGCTATGGACTTGGAGGACAACTTGGCCAACACTCTTCCATCGCAGTTGAAAATTCTTTTGGTTTTCTCTTGATATGCCTCCCTACAGGCCATCACTAGCTCAAGAGCCACAAGAGTAGGCAGGAAACTAGCTGCCTTGGCCAATCCACTTTTCCTAATTCTCTTTGTGTTTTTTGTAGTGGGGTTGGAAATGACTCTTTGTCTGAATTCATCTAAATCAACCTGTCCCAAGTTGGTGTCTGTGATTGTATACCATTTTGTGGTAAGTTTGGAGGTGACCTCCACTCCTTGAAATTTTTACTTCATTTGGTCTTTGTCTTCCTTACTCCTCAGTGCTTTGGTAGTTTTCTTCCCCTTTTCCTTCTCTATGGATTCCCCCTAAGGTCCTGTAGCTAATTCCATAAATTCTGCAAGCAAAGGAGCAATAAGCATATTCATGTGAAAAATAAGGGGAGTGTTCACAAAATCCCACAAAAACAATGTTAGATCAAGTAATTTATCATTTAAAGATCATAACATCCCTTTCAAATCATCATTTTCCTTTCTTTTAGGGAAGATATGGCAATGCGGGCCTAGGGGTGCGGGTTTCCCTAGGCTGGCAACCGTTTTAAAGGAAGTTGCAGACAAACGGCGAAGAGGGCACAGCGGCCCGCATAGAGCCACTTGCAACAACATTTTTTCCTTTTGAAGGGGCTGACCAAGAGGTTAAGTCATTTTGACACATGGGTTGGATCGTTTGTGAGGTCCTTGAAATGCTAACTCAATCATTTTGTGATGCGGGTCTAGAGGTTGCAGATGCAAGGGTTGTCTCAGCCATTTAGAAGCTTCACCATTTAAAATGGCTCTAGTAGGGTGGAATCCCACAATGCAGGATCTGCAGCCAGGGAAGGCACCATCAGTTCAACGTTGAAGTTCAATTTGTTCAATATGATGCAGGTAGGGACTCGTGGAAGGACGTTAGGTGGTAGCTGTTTGGAGCCAGCAGGGATGGGACGGTGGCTCGTAGGTGGTGGTCTACACCATCAAGCCCACATGAGGTGTTGACATGAGTTACTTGTTCAGGTTTGACCGAACAACGACAGTTGGGTCGGGCTCTGCACAACAGGCGATAGGCTTGGCTTGGCGGTTTGAAAGTAGTGAAAGCGGGATGGCAGCCTGCAAGCGGCCGCCCGCAGTGGACTACCCGCATGTGACTTAGACTTTAATAATTTTCAATAAATGCTAGGGAGAAGTCAACATTGGGACCCACAAAGCAAAAAGGTGAAGGTCATTGGTCGTGTGAAACGACAAAAATATGGTGACGACGACCTACACATGGTGACCTGCATCAAAGGGTTTGCAATCAGTATACTTAGCTATTTTCATTTTGGGGACCCAAAGGGACGCAGTGAGTGCAGAGTCTACAAGGCGGATAGATGGGTAGCCGAGGCCGTTTGGAACAGTAAGCACTAGGCGGCGATCCACGAATAAAATCCTACAAAGGGGTTTACACTTAATCATTTGGCTTAACGGGTCGAATGAAATACGACAACGTGGGGTCCGCTTAGTAGAAGGAACTAGGGGCTTCACCGTTTGAGGATGATCATTAAACAACGGCGAGTCAACATGGGAAGCCCACACAAAATGGCCTGCAGACGGGGTTTAGCAATACATTCAAGTGATGGATGGGGATTCTGCGGGACCCGCAAGGCAAGAGGCCAGAGTCAATCAGTCGTGTAAGAAAACAAAACAAAGGGGGCCACCCGCATACGGAAGCCCACACTCACAAACCCACAAGGGGGGCTGAGGGATTTTCTATCTAACAAGATTTTCATTAAGTTTGAAGTTGACGGTAAAGAGGGAGCTTCCACTCGCATGAGCTAGCCTAAGGGAGGTGATGACCGCAATTTAAAGTTCATTGTTGGGTAAGCCGAGATAACAACAATGAGGGTCTTGCAGGCCGCAAGGGCTTGACAACCCTGGTTCAAGCATGACGTTGGAGGTCTCAAGTTCCCCAAGCATCTCACAGATAAAGTTCAAAGGACTTTTGATTTTCAAAACATGGGTTTTGTGCACTGTGATGTCCTCTATATGGTTTTGAGGTTTTTTTGTTTAATATTTTAATAACTTTTCAAATTTCAAAGAAAAATGATGAAATGGGTGGCAGCGGAGGTCCTATTTGGCAGACCTGCAAGAACTTGACGAAGAAGCTGAAGATTACAATGCATGAATGGTAGCATGATCTCATGGGCACAGAGGTGGCGAAAGCTGGAAAGCTATGAAAACTTTTCAAAAGAATTTCAGTGAAAATGACCCATTAGAACCTCCTTTTTATATAATTTGGGGCATTAAATTTTCACAATAAATGTGGGTACAAAAGTAGGTGGAGTAGGTGGACATGCAATTCAAAATGGCCAGCGGATGGAATGGCAGAGCTCGTAGGGCAGATGGCAGCCAAGGGTTTATTATTTGGTTAGTCAGTGAAAGAGATGGCAACATAGGCTGTGGATCTTGTAGGGCAGGTGGACGTGCTGACTCAGCCATCGTAGGGATGAAAAATACAAGACAAAACTCTGCATAGGGTGGCCCGCATAGGCAAACCCGCAGAGGGTGAAGGATGACAATTTTGAAGACTTAGGGAAAACTGCCAAAGGAACTCCATAGAGGTAGAAGACTTGAAAATTTCAGAGGTGGTAATACTTGGTCAACTGAAGATGATACCTCTAAGACTCCTTGACCACTTAAGACTCAAAATAGGGGCACACAAAATGAGGTGAAGGAAAAAGCAACCCGACGAAGTGAAAAGAGAGGTTCCCTATTCCAAATGAGGCGTGTGTGCTATAGGCATAACAACACCCAAGGATGAGGGATTCAATCTCCCCCTTAGTGCAATGCATCCAGAAAAGTCAGAAATCTTAGTAGAAAAGGCCACGCCTGTCAACGTGGGAACAGAAGAAGCACCCAATATCACTTTCCATGTTGAATCCTTGTTGGATGAAGAACAGAAAAACCTAGTAGCATTCTTGAAAGAGAAAATAACCAACTTTGCATGGTCATACACAAATATGCTAGGGTTCAATCCATAAGTATTTGTGCATCATTTAGCAGTTTATCCTAAAGCCAAATCAGTAAAGCAAAAATTAAGGAAGATGCACCCTTAGATAGCACTCTTGGTGAAACTTGAGTTATAAAAGCTTCTTGACGTTGGATTCATCTGACTGATAGATTATCCTGAGTGGGTTTCAAACTTGGTACCAGTCTTCAAACCCACTAGGGGCATCAAAATATGCATGGATTTTAGAGACTTAAACAAGGAATTCCCAAAGGATGATTTCTCTCTTCCTAACATTGACATCATAGTGGATTTAACAACTGGGCATGAGATGCTATCACTCATGGATGGTTTTTTAGGCTATAATCAAATTATGATCACCAAGGAGGATCAACACAAAACTGCATTCACTTGTCCATGGGGGAAATATTGCTAGAACATGATGCCATTTGGGCTAAAGAACGCAGGAGCAACCTATCAGAGAGTAATGACCCTCATCTTTCATGACATGATCCACAAAAAAATTGAAGACTATGTGGTTGATATCTTATCCAAATCAAAGAAAAGGAGTGAGCACATACAAGTCTTGGGACCCATCTTTGACAGACTAAAAAAGTATAAGGTATGACTAAACCCAAAAAAATGTGTCTTTGGTGTGACATCAGGAAAGCTTCTTGGCTACATCATATCATAGAGAGGAATAAAAATTGATCCAACAAAGGTAAAATCCATCCTAGACATGGAAAATGAGAGGGTTACAAGGAAGATTGCAGTCCATCAGAAGGTTCATAGTGCAGCTATTAACCAAAAATCCACCCATTTTATCATCTTCTCCATAAAGGAATAACTTACAAGTGGGATGAGACATACGATAAATATTTCCAACATATCAAGGACTATCTATTGACACCTTCAATGCTTATGCCACCGATACTGAACAAATCCTTGTTCCTGTATATCTCAACCACATCAGCAGCACTAGGTGCTCTTCTGACACAACATGATGAAAATGGAAAGGAAAGATCCATCTACTATATCAGCAGGACCTTGGAGGGCTATGAAATGAACTATTCATGTCCATTGATAAAGCATGCTTAGCAATAGTTTTTTCTTCACAAAAGTTTAGACACTACATGTTGCATCAAATCAAACTTGTTGCAAAGATCAACCCATTAAAATACTTGTTATCCAAAGCAACTCTCACTGGGTGAATGGCCAAATGGGTGATGATCTTGACTAAATTTGACATAGAGTATGTGGAGCACAAGGAAATCAAAGGAAAAGTGATCGTAGAACAACTGGTAGATGCACCTATCTATGCAGAGAATCCATTGATATCTAAATTCACTGATGAATCAGTGTTCCTTGACAATGCAACAGATCAGTGGAAGATGGAAGATGTACTTTTATGGATCATTTACCCAACATGGATCAAGGGCGGGTATTCTCTTTATCACTCCTCGAGGTGATTGTATTCCAAGTCACATAGGCTATCATTTCCATGTACTAACAACATTATTGAGCATGAAGCCCCAATCACATGTCTACGGATAGCAGCTCAATGCAAGATACAAGAGTTGAAATTATATGGAAACTCACAACTAGTTATCAACAAAGTCAATGATGACTACCAAACTAAGGATGACAAGCTTACTCCTTACAAGAAGATGGTAGAGAGTCTCAAGGACTTTTTCATAGATATAAATTTTGAGAAGATTCCTTGCATGAACAACTGGGTAGAAAATGTTATGGCAATGATTGGATCATTGTTAGATATTATGTAAAATGTCTCACAATGCAAATTCTTAGTAGAACAACTTCTCATACTAACTTTCAATATCCTAGAATCTGAATTCGTGTCTGTCATTGTTGGTCCTAGATCCACATGGTATCATGACATATTTACCTACCTAAGCAAAGGAGCCCTCCCATCCAATATCACCTCCAACCTTAAAAAAACCTTTTTAAGAAGATATCCCAATTCGTGATCCTAGGTGATAACTTATACTGTCGAAGCATTGAGGGGATATTACTATGATGCCTTAACCAAGAGGACGCCTTGACTGCTTTAATAGAAGTTCACAATGGAATATGTGGATCCCATTTCGGTGGTACAACTTTAGCTAAGAAACTATTGAGGACGGGGTACTATTGGCCAACCATGGAAAGAGAACACCATCAATATGTGTAGAAGTGTGTCCATTTTCAACAGCATGGAGATCTTATTCATGCTCTAGCTCAGGAGTTACTACTAATGGTCACACCTTGGCCTTTCTCGCAATGGGGGCTTGACCTCATAGGAAAGATTACTCCAACCTCATCTAATGGCCACAAGTTCATCATAACGACCATTGAGTACTTTACTAAGTGGGTCAAAGACATTCCTATGACCTACATAATGGGGAATCAAATTTCTAAGTTTATCCTGAATTATCTAATTTGCCATTATGGTTTTTTGCAAGCCCTTATCTCCAACAACAGAACACCCTTCAAGAATCAAGATGTGATAGAGCTATTCCAAAGATTCAACATCCAACACCAATTCTCTACCCCATATTACCCACAGGGCAATGGTCAAGTTGAGGCTACAAATAAGATAATTATGAAAATCCTACAGAAAATAGTCAATGAAGTTGGTTGTGACTAGCATCTGTAGTTGAATCCCGCTCTATGGGCCTATTGAACCAATCACACCTATAGGTGCAACCCCATTATCCTTGATCTATAGATCAAAATCCATATTTCCTATTGAGGTTGAGCTCCCTAAACTGCAAAACTTGATCACTGATGAAGAGTTCAGAGTATCTCGGCTAAACGAGCTAGAATTCTTGGATGAGCATCGTCTTGACGCCCTTAATCACTTGCAAGTGTATCAAACCCGATTGAAATAGAGCTATAACAAGAAGATAAAGTTTCGGTCTTTCTAGGTAGGGGATCTTGTCCTAAAGTAGAATTAGAAAAATCTTCTAGATCAGGATAGTAAAGGAAGTTTGAGCCTAATTGGTTAGGTCCCTTTTTCATCACAACAAGTTATGGATCAGGAGCATATCAATTTCAACATGAAGGTGGACCCTTGTAGGAACCAACCAACAACTTGCATCTTAAAAGGTTTTATTCCTAGACTTGAGGGGTGTAAATCTGAAAATACAAAAAAATCCAAAAATGATCAAAAATGATCAAAAATGAGAAAAAATGAGAAAAAGGATTTGAAAAAGTAAAGAAAAACAATCGTCCTCTAGTGAAAACCACTTTGGTGGTGCTTTGGGCAAGTACCTTGGCAAAAACCTAGCAAATAGGAACCTTGTGTAAATAAAGCACCTCCATCTATTCTTTGGCTCTTGGTCCTATCATTCTTTCCATCGTGTCCATTCATTGCATCATTCATCCTATTTATCCCATCACCCATCTGCATCCTTATCATAGCTTGATATTGTGAAGTATCGTATCCCCTTTAGTACTACTTGGCATATTCCAAAGGTCAATTTGTCCTACCTATATCGAGGTGTCTATGGTATCACATCAGGGGCAATTCGTTATGAATTAGATTGGGTTCTTGTATACCTTAAGGTTATTGGAAATCTCATCGAAATTCCTAAAAACATTTGTAAAATGTTCATCAAAAAATCCAAAAACATCCAAAATCCTATACAACTAAAATCCAAAAACATTCAAAAAGTTGTAAAGTCAAAATCCCAAAACATCCAAAACACATCAAAAATTCCTAAAAAGGTCAAAACATCAAAAATCCAAAAAAATAGTACCATGTCGAACTACGGGTCTCTAAGCTTGAACGTAGGCAAGACCATCATTGACGTGCTCCCGAGACACCCTAGGTCAGTCTTTAAGAGTCTATCATAATAAGCTAGCATTCCATTAATTGTTTATTTCTCATCTTCAATAAGTCGAGTTAGTCAAACTACGTGGTCTATGTGTGTATAACATAGGCAAGGCTCATCTTCGATTAGCCCCTAAGGCCTCTAGGATAGGTCTTTTAGGTTACTAAGTTATTGTTCGAAAATTGAAAAACCCCTAAACATCCAAATATCAGAAAATCCCTAAACATCCAAATATCGGATAAGCCTTAAACATTCAAAAACTTGAAAAACCCCAAAAACATTTGAAAATTCAGAAAACACAAAAACATTAGAAAAAATTAAAAAGACCTAAACAACATCAAATATCTTGGAGAAAACCCTAAATAGCCTCAAATAACTGGAAACATAAACATTCATATAAACTTTCAAAAAGACCAAAAATAGCCTCAAAAACATTTTCAAAATACCAAAAACATTGAAATATTCTAGAAAATCCAAAACCATCTATCCCATTTCGCTTTTTCCTACATAAAACCTTCACCCAAAATAAATCAATTGTCATTTTCAACCTTTGGTAACACAAATAGAAAGCAAGTATCGCAAGTCGTAAAGTGAGAACCTAAGTGTCAAAATATAAAGTCTAGGTCATAGGTAAACGAGTCGGTGAAGTTTGTATGAATGAATTATTATAAACCTTATCCTAATCAAATAATCTAATAACATGTTCTAGGATGCATCCTTCATGAAATGGGAATCAACATCAGAATCACCTTAGCTAAAATTAAGCTGGCAAGAGATATAGATAACACGGATTGTTTGTCTTTAATCTTTTCTTCTGAATTACCTTAATGACCCTTTCTGAGGACCTCTCAATGATGTCTAAACAATTTAGAGAGAAAGGAATGGAGCATCAATCATTATCTTTCGTTTGTTGTGCTTGTGGATATTCTTGTAAAATAATCTCGGCGCATACTTGCTTAGTTGTGTGTAGGGAGGTTGTTTGGAGTAGATAGTTAACTATTGCGTATGCTTTGGTATGATATATTCTAAACTTCTAAGCTACATTCCAATGAGGTTTTTGTATGTCAAGGTGTGAACAAGAACTATTCTATCTATTTGTAGAGTCAAATTCCATTACACTAGATACAATGTCATCTTGATTATTAATACCATGATGCATCGTGTCTATGTGTTATATTAAAAATAAGGAATGACAAAAAATACCAATCCCAAGATATGAGCAAATCATCATCCATTTCTCATCACCATATCTAATAAAGTCTCAATGCATCATGGACTTGTTGGACTTCTAAATCAATCTCAAAATCAATGGTCAAATCCATTCTTATTATTCTTCTATCTTTACTAACATTTCTATCCAAGTATCAAATTTGTGTGATATATCAAAATATACATGAGGCTACCCATGGTTGATGATTGTCTATAAATCAACAAATGTGTCTACATCATACATCTATGCTTTCTAGTCCTCTCTAAGTTGAACTGATCCTAAACCTATATTTTACCTTTGTCGAGAAATCAACCCAAAATTCAAAATTTCCACCTGATTTCTCGAGGGGGTAGAGAACCAACTTATACCTTCTACTGGGGAAATAGTGGGGCATCCAAAAATAAAATAAAAATTATTTTTTGATTTGAGTAGCAGTTTTTAATTTGAAAAGTGTCAGTCTTTGAACCAATGTAACATGTACCTCACTTCAAAGAGGGGAAAAATGCAGATGCTTAAAAATGTCTTGAATGATATACACACTTGAATCAGGTATACTAACACCGTTTCATCCTCAAACCCATCCTTTTCACTTAATTGATTAAATTTTCCTAGTTATTTAATTATTTATATCATTTGCATCTATTAACCTAATTAATCTAATTAGGTTAATTCACCTCCTTTCATGCTAACATTTCGTCTTATTAAATTAAATACATCAAGTTATTTAATTTGAATCCCTAAGTCCTCTTATTTAATTAAAAATCATTTCACTTTCCCCCTTTTCATTAAATCACCTTATTTAATGAATATCATGAAATTCCCCTAATTTCCTAATTAAACCTTTGTTTAATTATCAATTACTAATTAATCTAATCCCCCCACCTGCAAGGGAATATTCCTCCTTTGCACATTCCTCCAAAGGAATATTCCCATTCCTTCCTTTTGCACATTAAAAGTTTGTTTTAATTTGCTAAATATCTAATTTCCCCTCACCCATGAGAATATTCCAAAGAAAATTCTCTCTCCTCACTCATTTGAAAAAAGGGAATATTCTTTCTCCTAGCAAACTTACAAGACTTCTTGTGCAAGTTTTGAAAGTGTGTTTGTTTGGAAGAATATGAACCCTTGATTCTTTTCTTGATCCATGTGATCATTGATTCTCATCCATTGATGAGAATCCTTGATCCATGTTTCAATCTTTCCTCCAATTTTGACCATTGATTAACTTTTTTAATCTTAACCCTTCATTTCTCATTTGTCCTCCTATAAATAGGTCACTATTTGGAGACAAATGGATCCATATTTTAATAACAAACTTATGTTGTTAAAATCACTTGCATTTGTACTCATATTTAACATCATTTTAGCTTAATTTATTTGCATATTAGCTTAGCTTCCATTAATGGCTTCCATGATAACATAGATGCATCCATTTAGTTTATTTGGTAATTAGGGTTTGAATATTTTTAGCTTAAAGTCCATTTAGATTAGCTTTGCATACATCCATATCAATCAATCTTAGTCTACATCATGTTAAAATAGCTTGTATCATGTTAATCTAGCTTTAAATCATGTTTCATCACACATCTTTCATCAGTTTCGTCGATTCTCTTCAATAGAATCGATCGAAATAGGCTCATTATCCATGGGATTGGGAAAGAGTCGTCATTCCACATCAATGCGACACCATTCCCTCAATAGGATAAGTTTCAATTGATTAGAATAGGTTTTTCTAAAGCTTTCGTAGTTTAATATGTTAAGTTTTAATGGATTCCTATTTTAGTTTTTATTGATTGATCTTATTGGACTAATGTTTAGTGGCACAATTATGATTCAAATCCTCATGGATCAAGTGTAGTTGGTCCGTACTAAATCCGTCAGTCACAGATACCAAAGGAGATTTAAGGAAATATAAATCAACAACAATAAAGAAATCAGCAAGTATAAGAGAGTTACAAAACATAGTATTTGTGTGGAAAATAACACTTTTGGATTAAAAAATATCCACTATAAAAAATCCAATTCAATATTATCTTAAGAAAATAGAGTACAATATAATCACTTAGTTCCTACATCCAAATTGGAACCATCTATATGATTATTCAACCTCGCACTTCTCTACCTTATCAAGCTCCTATATAATAATCATAAATTAGATTATTCTCAATCATAAAATATGGCATCCAAAATTTGGTAGAAAATCACAGCTCAATTTTGAGAAAAACTTCAACATGCTAAACCAAGACTCTTACAAAAAGGTATAGTTGACAAAAAAAAAATGTGATCTATCTATTTTAGGTACTTTGATTTTCAATCCCTAAAAAATAAGAGACACTCCAAGATGGGTTCCTAGCTTAACCTTATCACCTCATCTCAAATTACAAGATACTTTAACTAGTAAAAAATAAATATATAATTATCATTGTCAATGGATCTCATATCCCTTATGAATACATTTAGAAATAATATCTTAATAAAATAAATAATTAGCATTGTCAATAGATTTATAAGGTTGATGTCACTTTTATCCTAATAAAATAAATATTAATATTATACAAATACCTAGGTAACTAAAGAAGACACATAATCATGTTGTAAGACCTTGCCCCTTGTGGCCTTTTTGATCTTATTAGCCATCAAAGGTTTATGTCTTATATTTTATGTTCTTTTGTGTTCGGAAATATACATTATTGATTATTGTTCCTATACATCAAGTTTTTTATATTTTTTATTTTTAACTAACTAACTAGTGGTTGTTGTGATTTCGTGTGATAGCTAGATGAGGTTTATTCCCTGTCTACGTAAGTACATAATGATTGAGAAGTTTCATTATAGGTAATATCATTATATATATTAATGGATTTCATCATGTTAGGTGATTTATATTATGAGTGTAAGTGAATATAAAGGTAATGATTGATATTCAATATTTGGTTGTAGTACTATTCGTTATAGGTAAAATAGATTATTGATAAGTTGTAGTATTTTGATATTAAATAACATGATCAATTGACTTTAAAATATATTATGCAAGTAAGTAGAGTTAAATTATATGTAGATTTAATTTCTTAGTCTATTATTATTAGAATGTTATTTTTTTTGTATACTAATTGTTTCAATTACTATTGGTTATGATAAATACTAACACCTTTTTCTGGCCGAGTAAATAGGTTAAAATTGGACAATATTGGTGAAGGGGTCACATAGCTATTTCCCTTATGTTATTCTTGTGAATTCCTAGTCTTGTCGAGGATATGTGTTTTAACCTTGTTTCATAAGGATTGTGCATGTGTGAAAAGTTATTTTATTAGACCTTGAGTCACCTTTTTTAAATATTAAGTGTATAAAATGTTTCCTAGGTGGTAGCTCTATAGGTTAGGAGTCTTTTTATTCCCTAAAACCCCTTAAATAAAGTCTAAAACCCACTCTAATTTCCCATTTATGAAAAGTGGCGAAAATTAGAGTTGGTTGGGTGGTTGGGAAGTTATGGGGAGTTGGTTTCCCTTTCCCTTCTATATATTCCTTCTCTTTGAAAGAAGAAGGGGATCGTCTCTTTTTGCTTTGGTTATGTTTTTGTCCTTGGGATGCTTTCTCCATTTGGAAGGAGAATTCTTGGTGGAGATGGAGGAGAGGATTGGAGAGGAAGAATGGAAGAATAGGGCTTGGAGAAGGCTATCACCTTTTGGATTTACACTTAGTTGGTAAGGTCTACCCCTTTGTAGATCTTGGTTTAAGATGTATGAAATATTGTCTATGTTTTGAATTTATGTTTGAAACTTAATGTTAAATCCTCTTGAAGTATTTTTTGGAATTGTGTGTTTAGTTATGTCCAAGTTGGGGCATGACATTTGGTATCAGAGTGGGGCTCCAATTCTAGGAACTCTAGTGTTACTTGTTTTTGCTTAGGGTCCTAATTGTGTGTAATTTCTTATTATTGAGTAAAGTTGTTTGTTGATATTGTGGGGGGAGAAGTAATTAAGTGACCTAGTCCTTAGTCTTGCAATGAAAGGTTAACAAAATAATGTTAATTATAATTTGCTCAAAAACACCTAAAGTTATATTCTCTCATCCTTTGAATTCAAACGTCTTATGTTCTTAACAAGCTTGTTGTGATCATTGTATTCTTGTCCATGTTAGGAGCGAGTTGTTTTTCTTAGGAAGGAAAGCTCTTGAATCACTTAAGCTTATGGAAAGTTTATTTGAAGTATCCTTGATGTTAATTCTAATTTTTCATTTCCAATTTTCTCTCTTTTTGGATTCTCGTTATGCCTAAATTCATGTAATACTAATTAGAAAAGGGATAAGGTTATAAGAAGGAAAATGATTTATATGAAATTGATTTTGGCTTTAAAAGAATAAATAGTCTTTTCTATGAGAAATTTAATTCTTGAGATAGTAAATAAGGTTACTTATGTTCATCACTTTAACTTGTTTCATATTAGATATTGAGTCATTTCCTTGATAAATTATTTAACAACTATTGCAGTAAAGAGTCATCATAATTGGATGCTTTGTTAGTTGGGTTTAATACAATTTAGAAATTCACCATGAGGTTATTAAGGTTACTACATGCTCTAGATATTTGGTAGTACTTGACTAATGTCACAAATTGATTGCGAAAGTTATCTAGTTGAGTTAGAGTAATCTTTTGTTATGAATTAAATGCTACATTATTCACATTTTGAAGACATGCTTGAAGATTGGAAATATTAATGTCGGTTGTTTGAAAATGAAAATTTAAACCATGAATGAAACTGTTGCTTTGTTTGATGATAGTAATCTAAAGTTTTAAAAAGTGTCCAGTTCAAAAGGTTTGATGTTTTAGTACTGCTAAATAAAATGCAAAATATTACCATAATTATTCAAGTAGAAAATTAAAATGCAATAGCTATGTGTGAAGAAATTTAGCCTCAATTATAAGTAATTATCCTCTTCTAATATTTATCCTTGATTTTGGTGCAATAAAACTATAAGTTGAATCATGTAATTCTAGTTTGTAAACAGGGAATGTATCATTAGTGGTACATTGTGTTTTAATCTATGGTGAAAATTCATTACTAATTCTATGGAAATAATATTTTCTTTGAGTGTCGTGTTGGGGGATTGGGAATTGTGTTGTCCCTTGTTTCTTTTATTGTGTATCATTTTACGAGAGTTGACCCCCTCTTGTATAGAGGAGTTTTGGTCCTCCATGTGT
This sequence comes from Sequoia sempervirens, assembly GCA_007258455.2. NCBI lineage: Eukaryota > Viridiplantae > Streptophyta > Pinopsida > Cupressales > Cupressaceae > Sequoia > Sequoia sempervirens. The sequence continues at coordinate 731,174,074 of VDFB02270651.1, read as the reverse complement.
AGGGGTCTTGAGTAGGCACAACTCCCACACATAGGGGCTTTCAATTATTGGGGTATGAGTATCCCTTTTAGGGGTAATTAACATTACCGGGGTATGAGTACCCTTGTATCTAAGCGAATATGAATATCCCATTATACTTTCATCAAATTTATTGTTGGGAGGAATAAGGGTGTTGATATGGTTGTAGTATGATGTGGCACTGATGCGAAGTTGTTGTGGTTTCAATGTGGAGTTATGTGGAGTTTTGGGTAGATATTTGATTATGATATTTGTTCATATGTTTTTACCCATGTCTGGTAGAGCCCCTACTCTCCCTATATGGAATCTCTTGTGACAGTGATATGCTTGGGTGTTGGTAACTGTTTCAAGAGCAAACTAATTCATGCATTGATAGTGCTAAGTTTCCCTTATGTAGTTCAAGGTGCCTCAGTGTTGTTTTAATGAGTTTATTAAAGTCATAAAAAGTGCATTATTATGTGTTGTGAGAACCTAGTGAATTTTATGTTTGTGACTCAAGTTTGGGACATTGGGTGTCCAACTTGGGATAAGGAGGTGATGGACATCTTAGATGATCTACCTGTGTATACCCTTGCATTAATTATTATGTGATTCAATAAGATTGCATGTTTTGTTGTGTGTTGGAATTTCCCTAGTAACGACCACTCCATTTGGAGAAGGCTCTGCTAGTGTAATAGGTGTTGAGGGATTCCCTTGTTCATTGGAACATTATGATTCTACTGTGATGCATCCCTATGCTAGCCAATGGATAGATGTTTGAAACTGTGTTCCCCCTTGGAATGTTGAGCTAGATTTTCTCCCCCTTTGAGGACCATATTTTTTGGTCCATAGTGAAAAACCTTTTTCCTTGAGATGTATCCCATGGGTTGAGGATGGATCTACTGTGCCAAACTTTGGATGAGCTTCCACTTGGGATACAAATGTTGTAATAATCAGATATTCAGAGACATGGGTATTAAATGCAGTGTTCTTCTGGTATCATTATTGGTCTATTCACATACAAGTAATGCTTTAACCAGTCATGGTCCATGAGCAATGTGAAATAGAGGGAGAAGAAAGCAATTGTTTAATTCTTATTATCTAGTATTTTTGAAAGAATATAAAATGACAAAATGCAAGGCCTGTGATAGTAAAATATTACAAATTTATTGAGTTACATAATTTACAATAAAATGATAGAAATTCAGGGAGGATGACAGAGATATGTGTTAGTGAATGATGTCTCCTTGGGTAAGATTCAATGTACAGATAACTTCTTTTACATGATACTTTAGATATATGATTTATGGCTTCTTGGATGGCATGTCCCGGGTTGTGTGAAACTATGCTTGGTTATTATATTGATATTTTGTGGTTTGATACCACCATATTATTATTTTGTAGTTTGATACCACCATATTATAAGTGTTTTGAGACCATTATGTTTTTCCAGATATGTGGTTTGAGAATCACCATTCCCCTCCACCCCTCAAGTGGCTTGAAGAAGTCACACAGTGTTGTGTAATGTGTTAATCTTTTTGAACTGTGTATTATTTTGAAGTTTCATTTGTGTTTTCGCTAGTAGTATTGTATTTTTAGATAATTGATTTTTGTAGTCCTCTTTTCCTCAAGGACTTAATTTGATTTAAACACTTTTTATTTTGGATTGAAATGTTTCCTTTGTACTTGATTTACTCTTTTACTTTACTTTTTCAATATTTCATTTGAAACTTTAAAAATCTTATTTTATCTTCTTAAGTTTGAGGCTTCTTTGAATTGTTGGCATATGTGTCATGATGTGAACTCTATAAATTGCTATATCCAAGAGGGGTCACTAGCAAGTCGTATGGGGGTGCAGATGCATTGAGGAATTTTTCGTATGAGGATGGAGATGTAAATGGGACCAATATGGGATGGTAATAATCCATTCTTCCCTAACATGTGATTCTTTTTGTACCTTCCTTCTTGGAGGCTAACCCCTTTACACAAACAAGGGGAAGGTACTAGGAAATGTATGGAGGGGTCCTAGAGAGGGCCTCGAGACCATCTTTCCTAATATTATCATGATGACAGTTGCTTTAGATCAGTGATATGACGTTTGACACCATTCCTCCTCATAAATCTCATTCCCTAAATCATGTGGTATGTATGTGTTATGATGATGGTGTGAGTGTGGTAAACTAACCTTTTTGTGATGCTTATGGATTAACTGAAGGAACTATCAAAATGAAAGGAAATGAATGATTGCTTAAAATGTAAATTCATTATGTTTTGAAATGATTGAACTATTTTTCAAAGAAATGGTAATTGAAGTGAAAATATATGTGTATAGTGCAGTGCTTAATAACCATATAAGTGATAGATACATTAAAGTGAAATTGACATCTACAATATTGTTGTGTAACATGGATGGATCATCTTTGAGTAGACAGTTAAATTGTAAAGTTTCCTAATATTTTAGAATTCTTTGGAAGATAAAATTTTCTATTTTCATACTTGGGAATTTTTGTATAAAATGTTATTGACAAGTGCTTTTTTTACCTTCACTTCTAGGGACTTCCAAGAGGAATCCCAATCCTAGGGGAGAGAGTGGAAGACCCCGCCCCTTGTGCCCTTGTTGATCTTATTAGTTATCAATAGTTTATATCTTATATTTTATGTTTTTTTGTGTTGGAAAATATACATTATTGATTATTGTTCCTATACATCAAGTTGTTTATATTTTTTATTGTTAACTAACTAACTAGTGGTTGTTGTGATTTTGTGTGATAGCCAGATGAGGTCTATTCCCTATCTACTTAAGTATGTAATGATTGAAATATTTTATTATTGGTAATATCATTATGTATATTAATGGATTTCATCATGTTAGGTGATTTATATTATGAACTATGAGTAAGTGAATATAAAGGTAATGATTGATATTCAATATTTGGTTGTAATAATATTCACTATAGGTAAAATAGATTATTGATAAGTGGTAATATTTTGATATTAAATAACATGATCAATTATTGCTTGACTCTAAAAGATATTATGCAAGTAGGTAGAGTTAAATTATATGTAGATTTAATGTTTAGTCGATTATTATTAGAAGGTTATTTTTTTTCATATACTAATTGGTTCAATTACTATTGGTTATGATAAATACTAACACATTTTTCTGGCTAAGTAAATAGGTTAAAATTGGCCAATATTTGTGAAGGGGTCACATATATATTTCCCTTATGTTATTCTTATGAATTCCTACTATTGTCAAGGATATGTGTTTTAAACTTGTTTTGTAAGGATTGTGCATGTGTGAAAGGTTGTTTTATTAGACCTTGAGTCACCGTTTCAAATGTGATTACTTATTGTATGATTTGACAATTCTTTATGTGGTATTAATTGTATAAAATGTTTCCTAGGTGGTAGGTCTATAGGTTAGGGGTCTTTTTATTCCCTAAAATCCACTCTAATTTCCCACTTATGAAAATGGAAAAAATTAGAGTTGGTTGGGTGGTTGGGAAGTTATGAGGAGTTGGTTTCCCTTTCCCTTCTATATATTCCTTCTCTTTGAAAGGAGAAGGGGCTCCTCTCTTTTGCTTGGCTTCTCTCTTTTTTTTTGGTTATGCTTTTGTCCTTGGAATGCTTTCTCCTTTTTGAAGGAGAATTATTGGTCGAGATGGAGGAGAGGATGAGAGAAGAAGAATGGAAGAATAGGGCTTGGAGAAGGCTATCGCCTTTTGGATTTTCACTTAGTTGGTAAGGTCTACCCCTTTGTAGATCTTGGTTTAAGATGCATGAAATATTGTTTATGTTTTGAATTTACGTGCAACTTAATGTTAAATCCTCTTGAGGTATTTTTGGGAATTGTGTGTTTAGTTATGTCAAAGTTGGGGAATGACACATGTCAAAACCACATAACTTAATATATCAACTCAAGGAGAAGAGCTTGAAATAATCCCTTTAATAATAAGTGTGACAATAATGTTACAACTAAATCTCTTTGGACAAGTGTTGAACCATCTAGATCACCTAATAAAAAGTATATTACCTTTAAGTACACAAGAAAATAATAAAATAATATAAATTAAGGAAAAATATATAATAGTTCTAGTTGGCATAGGATTGTTGATTGGCTAAGCCTACTCTTACATCATCATATCATTTTGTTAGCTTTTCTTTATATGATCATTTTCTAGTTCACTTTTATCTCTTATGTGAAGATATTTTTGAAAGGTTCAATGGTATAATAAAACTTGGTACGTAGTAATATATACTACTAAATATCTATGAAAAACTACTAGTTGTTATTTAGTCTCTTGTAAGATAAATTTATATATTTTTCTTTTCAATATTAGGTCCCTTATACCTTTTTAGGAATTAATTGTTAGTTGCTTGTTTTTCTAGTAAAATTTCTGGCATGGAGTTGACATCTTTTTTTATAACATAACAAAATAATTTTCTTTATGTTTCTTTTCAACCTTCATCTTTTCTTTTATAGGTTTTGTTATCTTTTAGAATTTAGTTCATCTTTTACCTTTTGTGTATAATTTGATGAAAACCTTTATTATCATTATGTATATTAATGGATTTCATCATGTTAGGTGATTTATATTAATGGATTTCATCATGTTAGGTGATTTATATTATGAACTGTAAGTCAATATAAAGGTAATGATTGATATTCAATATTTGGTTGTAATAGTATTCGTTATAGGTAAAATAGATTATTGATAAGTGGTAATATTTTGATATTAAATAGCATGACCAATTATTGCTCGACTCTAAAAGATATTATGCAAGCAGGTAGAGTTAAACTATATGTAGATTTAATGTTTAGTCGATTATTATTAGAAGGTTATTTTTTTCGTATACTAATTGTTTCAATTACTATTGGTTATGATAAATACTGACACCTTTTTCTGGCTGAGTAAATAGGTTAAAATTGGCCAATATTGGTGAAGGGGTCACATAGCTATTTCCCTTATGTTATTCTTATGAATTCCTAGTATTGTCAAGGATATGTGTTTTAAACTTGTTTTGTAAGGATTGTGAATGTGTGAAAGGTTGTTTTATTAGACCTTGAGTCACCGTTTTAAATGTGATTACTTATTGTATGATTTGAGAAATTTTTATGTGGTATTAAGTGTATAAAATGTTTCCTAGGTGGTAGTTCTATAGGTTAGGGGTCTTTTTATTCTCTAAAATCCCTTAAATAAAGTCTAAACCCACTCTAATTTCCCACTTATGAAAATGGAAAAAATTAGAGTTGGTTGGATGGTTGGGTGGTTGGGTGGTTGGGAAGTTATGAGGAGCTAGTTTCCCTTTCCCTTCTATATATTCCTTCTCTTTGAAAGGAGAAGGGGCTCCTCTCTTTTGCTTGGCTTCTCTCTCTTTTCTTTGGTTATGCTTTTGTCCTTGGAATGCTTTCTCCTTTTGGAAGGAGAATTCTTGGTGGAGATGGAGGAGAGAATGGGAGAGGAATAATGGATGGATAGGGCTTAGATAAGGCTATCACCTTTTGGATTTGCACTTAGTTGGTAAGGTCTACCCCTTTGTAGATCTTGGTTTAAGATGCATGAAATATTGTTTATGTTTTTAATTTATGTGCAACTTAATGTTAAATCCTCTTGAGATATTTTTGGGAATTGTGTGTTTAGTTATGTCAAAGTTGGGGCATGACACATGCCAATACCACATAACTTAATATATCAACTCAAGGAGAAGAGCTTGAAATAATCCCTTTAATAATAAGTGCGACAATAATGTTACAACTAAATCTCTTTGTACAAGTGTTGAACCATCTAGATCACCTAATAAAAAGTATATTATCTTTAAGTACACAAGAAAATAATAAAATAACATAAATTAAGGAAAAAAATATAATAGTTCTAGTTGGCATAGCATTGTTGATTGGCTAAGCCTACTCTTACATCATCATATCATTTTGTTAGCTTTTCCTTATGATCATTTTCTAGTTCACTTTTATCTCTTATGTGAAGATATTTTTGAAAGGTTCAGTGGTATAATAAAACCTAGGACATAGTAATATACTACTAAATATCTATGAGAAACTACTAGTTGCTATTTGCAATAGGGAATTTGAGTTTAGTCTCCTGTAAGATAAATTTACATATTCTTTTCAATATTAGGTACCTTATACCTTTTTAGGAATTAATTGTTAATTACCTTTTTTTCTAGTAAAAATTCTTTCATAGAGTTGGCATCTTTTTTTATAACATAACAAAATAATTTTCTTTATATTTATTTTCTACCTGCATCTTTTCTTTTATAGATTTAGTTATCTTTTAGAATTTAGTTCATCTTTTACGTTTTGTGTATAAATTGATGAAAACCTATATTATCTTATGATCACATTCATGATATGTACCACTATGAGACCTTTTGATACCCTAGAAAAATCCTTTCCAAATACTTGAACATAACAAAGACATTATAAGGGTGTCTTGTCATGATCTAATTAGTGTTTAAATTTGACACACTTGAAGACTTCATACTAAGGGTGTTAGTTATATTATTTTTGACAAGGGTTTCCCAAGATTCACTTGAACATAAATGTATATAACAACACAATTTATTTTTAACAAAAAATGAAGAAGAACATGTAAAATTACCCAAACTAAAATTCATTATAGAAAATTCATACTAATGGAGTAAATAGGTGATCACCTAATAATTAATTTTAATTATTAGGCCCCTTTTACTTTAATTACTTAAGATAAACTTAGGGATTGTTTTTTAATTATTAGGTTGAGCTAATAACATGTCATGTTGTCTCATTGCATAAGATGAAGACACTTGTCACAATTTAATCAAATCCTCATTTAGGGTTTTCTTTTTCTTTTCATAAGGATTCACCTTTCATTGTAATTATTCATCCAAGTATTCATTATTCAATACATAAGCTATATCAAATGCTTCATCGAATCAGATCTTCTCTCATGGTTGTATAACACAATCTGGCTTGTTCTCTTTTTGTGATAGGTATTTTGGTTGCAAGCAATTTCTAGGAGTTGTATGATTCACTATCAACTCCAAAACATACCATTCATCTAGAAGTGGATGGCTAAATTATAGAAACATATCCAAACTAGAGGGCCATCTTCAAAAAAAATTGTTAAAAATTAAAAGATTAGAGTCATAGGGTCACAATCAATAAGTTAGTATTACCTTATTACCATGGCCACCATAAAGACTATGACTCTAGATATCTTTCAAGTTTAACATAACCATGTAAAAAATTATTTATTGTGATTTAAATCTCCTTATTAACTTTATTAATTGGCAACTTTAATCTAAATCAAAAAATATTTTTCTTATAATAAAATGTTGATAGTTTTATATAAAAAAACATATAAATGAGTTGTTTTGATTCTATTAAAACATCTATTGTTAAAAATATAATACATTGATTATTTGATTATCAATATACTTTTAAGTTTTAAGGAATGTTATTTGGGAAACTTTTATATAATAAGCATCCTTCAATTTATCCTAATAGGAAAACTATGTTATAAAAGTGTATTTCTATTAAACCATAATAAATATATATTAAATAAAAGAGATCATATTTTGAAGTTTCAATTTTAAAATCAAATGAAGAAAAACATAAATCTAAATAAATATTTACTAGCACATTAAAACTTTAGTTAGAACTCTTTATCTTATTCATAAATTTTAATTGAATAAATTATAATTATATTATTAAAAAAACCTAAAAATTTAATAAAACCAATATATTATTGACTATAACATAAGATATACAAATAATTCATTTTTTATAACAAAAATTGTAATACCGATATTGAGTTTACAAGTCATCATAGATATAATACGATACATATAATTGATCAATAAATTTTTTCATATAAATTTTAAAACTTAAAAATTATTAAAAACTACTTTATATCCGAAAAATATTATACTGTCAAAATTATCTCATTTTACTTAAACACTAATTTTTTAAATACAACAAAATACTTTCAATTAACACATTATACTTCTAATTAAAAAAAGCTACTACATTGTTAAATTTATACTATTTGAACTAGTAAATGAAAGAGCCAATTTATGGTTAAATTTATGCTATTTGAACTAGTGAATAAAAAAGCTAATTTGACAAATTGCCACCTTATATGAAGACATTTCAATGGTAATTACCTTTTCTCGCTTGTCTTTTACTAATTGGTAGCATTTGGATATCCCACGTAAAAGGTTACGTTAGCCTACTATGACTTAGTGATGACGTGTACAACTAGATGGTAGTGATGACGTGTACAACTAGATGGTGGGATTTCGTGGATATAAATAATGCCAACAAAATGTTTAGCAAGTACTACTTTGTTGGATTACCAACATATGACGTGTCACGCATTATTTTGAATAAAATAATACATCACAAGGGTATGTCGGCTACTCTCAAGACTTGATAGGAATTGATATGGATAAGCAAAACCCCATTCTCACTTAAAAGTGCTTATGGTCCTCACAACTAGTTTCAATTGGTCAACAAAAGGATTTGGATTGCAAATTCTAGTAGACATTGATTTCATTCTAGATAACTTTTTAAAAGTAAGGTTATGAATGCCTAATTTGATGTGAAATGTCTTCAAAAGAATTTGATTTGATTTTGTATTTGGAAAATTGAGGTATGAATTAATTTTTCTTCCAGTTTGGAGTTAAAGTCTTAGGGGTATTCATTATATCAAACCTATTTAAGTTGTAATATGAGTCTTATCTTTTGAGAGCATTAGGTCCTTACATTCAAACAATACTTGATCTTTGATAGGCTATTTGTGACCCATTTGGCTTTATTAGTAAACCAAGGGTTAGTTGCCAAGTGTCATGAAGTTTTGAAGAAATGGCTTAGCATTTTTTAAATTAGAATAGACATAAGATTATATATGAAATTATAGTAAGGTAAATAAAAGAGTATTATGATTATTGATCTGTAAAACACTACGTAAATATGATGTCAAACTATTTGAATACATGGACAATTCTATATCACCAAAAATAGTAGATTTTGTTTTCATTTTTTTACATTTTTCTTGTGTGTTTGCCCTCTTGTTGTTCATGACAACTTGATAGTTTGAAGAGCTACACAAAGATTATAGGTTATTATGTGTTATAAAGATTAATGTAGGAGTGTTAAGAGTCACCAATGTGTTATTTTAGACCAAATATCAAGTTGCTATGTATTTATCTTTTATTTATAGAATAGTTACAAAAGTGCTATAGGCATTCTATGTATAAAATTAAAAATTGCATGGAGCTTCAAGGGCTATGTAGGCTATTATAAGCAACATTAGGGACTATTTAGTTGGCTATAGAATACATGTAAGATTTTTAATTTTTAATTTCTCAAGACAATGAATTTTTTTTATAAATCTTAAGTGTTGAATTCTGAGCTAACTAGATGTTATACTTGATATTGCTTTATGCAATATTGTTACTAGTTTGGAAGTTTGTGGTATTATACTCAAACTCAACATTTTATTTTTCTTTTGATTTTATTGCCAGCTATCAATTTCTAGGAAGAGGTTAAATAATCTTATTATTTACTAACTTTAGTAGCATACAAACAAATAACAGTGGGCATTAAGTATTATTTTCAGCAATATGGCCAACATACAAAGATTCATTCCTTGATTTGTTGTTGTTTCCCGCATTATTGGCATTAAGGTAAAGTTGTGGAGTTGGAAAAACCCTTCATTCTAATTTTCCCATGACTTCTCTAATTAGATCTTGAAGTCGTGGAGATGGTTATTATACCTTGATCTATTTTATTTGCTTCAAAAAAAAAACTTTGGTCATATAAATGTTATTACTCTTTCTTAGTCATTTAGACTCAACATTAACACTTTCTTGGTCACGTGGAGAATTTTCCAATTATTCTTGGTTTTCAAACTTGCTATAACGGTTCTTTATTCACTTTGTTGGTTAGCATATATATTCATCAAGATGAGTGACAAGATTTGCAAAATAAGGGAATATCAAATATTCGCTTGGTCATGGAAGTTGCAAGAAGTTTGATTTTATAAGAATAATAAAGATACACTAAAGGGGGTAGAATAGGAGGAGAATAGTGTTAGGATTAAGTTTTCATTTTCCTTACAATCTTATGTATTATACATGTGTCTCCAACACTCTTGAAAAATTTCCTTTTGATGCAGGAGAATTCATGGTGACTTGAAATCCTGTGTCAACAAAAAAGTTGAATTTTTGAATTCTGCAATTTTGGATTTTTGAAGTGGATTAATTTTTGGTTTGAATTATATGGTGAGGATGGATAAATATTCATCTGATTAAATTAGTTTGTCAATTAAATTCTTGTGCAACTTTGACAAGTTGACTAGTGGGATTTAAAATAAAAAAGAAAAGAAAAGAAAAATAAAGTATTTCAGTTGCAAAATAAATAAAAACTCTTAATGGGCATTGAAAATGGGATAATGGATGATTTAAAGCACAAGAATCATGTCCCTAAAAGGTAGGGACTGGAGGTGGGGGCCCAAGACCTGATTTTTCCTTTTTTTTCTTTTTTATTCTGGATTGGCAAGTGGAGAATAAAAACTCCACATTCTATTCTTTGTCCAAGCATTTAAAAGAATGAATTAATTTATGCTTTATTGGCTTTATTGGAGTTTGAATTTTCTGCCACAAGTTATGGCATACCTAGGCAAGAAAGGAAAAGAATTAATTTTTTATTAATTTCCTGAGCATGTAGTGGGGTTTATGGAGGTTTTTGAAAGCATGGAAAGAAATTTTGAAGCACGGTTTTGAAGGGTGAAGAAAAGGAAGGGTGGCATACCTCTAGGAATAATTTTTAATGGTGTTGTTGTAGGTTGGTGGCTGGTTGCAAAGCCATGAACATCACTAGTAGTTTCAAATTTGAATTGTTAAGGTTGTTTTGAAAGTTTTCTAGTTGCAGGTGTTGGAGAAAACTTTGTTGCAAAGTTTTGATTTGCTATTGCAAATCATTTTGTGGTGATTTTCAGAATTCTTGCATGGACTTCTTGCATCCCCATTGTCCTTTTTGGGCTGTTGTAATTCATTTAGCAAAGTTTGATTAAATTTGAAATTCACAGTTGCAAGTTGCAAACCTGGGTTGCAACATTTGTTGTAAGAATTTGTTTTCCTATGAAGAATGTTTTCTAGTAGTTTATGTAAGTTATTTAATTTGGTTTCAATTAAATGAATTATTTTATTTAGCTCTACATTAGTGGTATCAAAGCAAGTTGATCCTGAGTGTGTAAATAGATCGCCAAAGAGAGGCATTTTACACAAGGACTTGTGAGTGTGGTGTTGCAGATATGTATGCCAGAGGAGCCCCACATGGTAGGGATAGAGGAAGAGGAAGAGGAGATAATTTTGTCAGATGATTATTTTAGAGCCTTGAGAAGGTAGGTTGAGACTTTACAAGAAGAGATAAGGAGATGATTTACAAGAATGAGAGACCCAAGAAGTCATGATGAAGATGAAAGCACAAAGAATGCTAGTCAAGCTAGAAGCCAAGCTAGGAGTCAAGGAAGTGCAAGAGTAGCAACAATTGCTTGTGATACTTTGGTAATTGCATTATCAAAGATAGGAAAAAGGCCTAGGATGGATGTGCCTACATTTAATGGAAGTTTGAATCAAGAGGAATTGGTAGATTGGCTTAATGAAATGGAAGAGTATTTTGAATTTGAAGAGATAGAGGATCCTGATAGGGTGACATTTTCCAAGACAAGGATGAAAGGACATGCCTCGGTATGGTGGAGAGAGGTCCAATTAGAAAGGGGAAGAAGAGGAAAAGATAAAATTACCAAATGGGATAAAATGGTGGAGAGATTGAAAAGACAATTTATTCTTGTAGATCATACTACATTAAATTTAGCGACAAGAAGTGAAAGACATTGATTGGGAAAATAAATAACAAGATTGGAAAACCAATTGAGCTAAATCTTTGTATGCATCAAAAAGTAAAATTGGTTCATAAGTATTGTCAAGAGGGATACTCCTATAGGGTCAACAAAATAAATCATCTTATGATGAATACAAAACATAAAAACATTGCATGAGATAATTTTAAGTATTGGTGTCACAAAATTTATGAAAAAATTATAAAATGAGTTGGAGTCTAGCATCCAACTTAGGAGTCTAGTTTACTATTGGGAGGAGTTTTTCCTTTGAAGTCATAATTTTTTTACACCCATATGTTCTATGGATGGAACATTCTAACATGTAGTATAAGGTAAGGTAGAAAAGATGAAAACATAAAGAATTTTTCCTTTTTAAATCACCTTAGATACCTTGTCATGGTAAAATTAATTTCTTGCACTAGATTAAAATTTTACAACTTTTTAACCTAGTTTATCAAGTGAAGGATAGATAAGTCATGTTTAAATTCTCATTCATGGTTTTCCTACCTACTAGGTTTGACAATATACATTCATAGGGCTCACCAAAAATATTTGGTGATAGGTTGGCATGAGAATTCTTTAAGTTAGGGATGTTAGGAATAACCTTATAGAAATTAAGATAACCTGTAATATTCTAAGTGTTGAAATTAATTTCCAACTTCTCAATTGGAATGGTTATTAAAGTTTATATTTGGGAAGATTGAAATAATTTTACACATAATCATTCATAATAAGGATAATATTATCACTATCCTTCACCTTTTGAGAATTAGAGATAAAAAAATAGTGCAAAGGTGAACTACTTTTATCATCAAGTAAATGTACATTTATGAATCACTTAGTCAATTTTATAAATCAATGTGACTTACGTTTTTTGATATGTACCTCACTTTAATTGATTGTGGAAAATTAAAGAATTCTATAGAATTATTATAAGGATTGGAAATTCAGAGGCAACAAAGGAAAAGGTTGCAAGATACATAAATGGGTCGAGATCATGTATTCAAGAAGAGATGACACTTGTCAAAGTTGTGACAATGGAAGATGCTTATAAAATAGGATTGAAGATAGAAGAAAGGATGAATAAGAGGTTCAAGAATAAACAAAAGGGAAAGGATAGAGCTTATGTGCAACATAAAGAGGAAGAATCCAGTAGATTAGAGACATTAAGGACATCAAGGATGAAAGATGTGAAAGCTCAAGCAATTCCTATGATCAAAATTTTAGAGGAAGAGGAAGATAGGGTAGAGGATTAATTTGAAAGAGAAAATTACAAAATAACTTGTTTTAGATGTGGGGAAGAAGATCGTAAGGTATATGACTGTCTTCATGAAGAGGCAAGACCAAGAAGAAGAACTAAAAATCAGAATAGAGTAGCAAAAATAAATGGAGAAGATGCTAAGTCTTCACACTCAAAAGATGCAGAGGATGGAGAAGCACTAGTTTCAAGAAGAGTCCTGATGAATGAAGGAAAAGAACTAGATCAAAGGAAGAGCTTGTTCAAGACAAGATGTAAGTGTGAAGGTAAAGTTTGTAATGTTATTATTGATGGTGGTAGTACTAACAATCTTGTTTGCGTTGGCTATTTTTTGAATATCTGGTACTATTTTTTGTGGTGTATTTTTCATGGGTGCTTCACAAGGGGGCCCGTTTTGGCTCCCCATTCCAAGGATGATGTCCTCACTACTATTGTTGTGCCTATGGTGGCAGTAGCCAGTCTGCCTATTTCTAATAAAACTTTTTCTCCTCATATTGTTGTCCTTTCGTCGGGGGAAAAGTCGATCGGAATATTTGGAAAGTTTCCCTTATCTCCGACGTTGGATCTTAACTCCTTTTCAGAGGAAGCCCCTACTTCCTACATGGAAAAGCTAGTGGGGTCTGACTCACCAGCCTAGAATAAAAAAATGTGTTGATTCTACTTCTTGTTTCGTTACTGGATGGGAAGTTGATGTTCTTGAGTCCCTTTTGTTGAAGGTGATGGATAGTCTCAAAATGGCTTTGGTCAGGAATTTCCTGGTGTTCAGGCCTAATATTGAACATGTGCGTTAGTGGCATGCTTCCACCTGGAATCTCAAAGGAAGCGTCACAATAAATGCCATGCCTAGATGTATTTTTCTATTTTCTTTTATGGTTTATGATGATATGCTAAAGGTTTTGACTGGAGGTCCTTGGGCTTTTGACCCAGCTTAAAAAATTTCCTTTCCCTTTGCAAATGGAAACCTAGCTTTGACCCTTCGGCTGACCTAGGGGCATTTGCACCTACCTCGGTTTGTCTTCCAAGCTGGGTTCATCTTCCAGGGCTTTCATTGGAGTTTTGGGAGAAAGGAATTTTTTAGGGTATTGCAAACTCTTTCGAGATTCTTTTGGCAATTGATAATGTCGCCCAAGAGATATCAAGATTGGTATTTTCTCGCATCTATGTTAATGTGGTTGTTAACATGGTTCTTCCTTCTTCTGTGTTGCTTAAGTCAATGTTTGGCAACTTGACTCAGCCCCTAGAGTATGAAAATGCTCGCCTCTTCTATTAGCATTGTAAGAGGTTTGGTCACCTTATTAACTCTTGTGCGGCCTTGGGTGAAAGTTTAAAAGCTAAAGGTAAGAGGTTTGAAGTTGACACCTTGCCTAAAGTTGTTGACTCTTCTATACAACCTTCTCTTGTTTCCCCCAAGAAGGTGTATATTCCCCTTCTTATGGATAATGAGTATGGGGCCATTCCATCCATGAAGGTTAAGGCCTTTGAGGAGTCGCCTCATCCTTTGGGTGTCGAATAGAAGGTCAAACTCCTTGATGAGGACCCCTCAAAAGTTATCAAGACTTTTAAGCCTTGAAGAGGGGGAGTATGTTCTTTAGGATGTTTCTCCTCACTTGGAGGAGCTTAATTCTATTTCCCAACTTGGTTCCCACATTCTAAATGATTCAATGGCCCCTTCTCAGTTTCCCTCAAGGACCAAGGGATAAGGAGGATGAGGAGGGATGGTCACAAGCCACTTCCAAAAGAAAGAAGAAAAAGAAACCAGATGTTGGGGGGGCAATAAGGTTGGAAGACCCTCTCAGAAGGAAGCAAGATTGAAAGTTACAGCAAGGGATGTGGCAACAGGTAGTTAGAAAACTTTGGACTTAACCTTGGGTCCGAAGTCTAAGAAAAAGTAATTTGGTTGCTGGTTTTGTGGGTGGTGGGTTGTTACTATTTTTTAATGAAGTATGCTTCTT
Source organism: Sequoia sempervirens (assembly GCA_007258455.2). Classification (NCBI taxonomy): domain Eukaryota; kingdom Viridiplantae; phylum Streptophyta; class Pinopsida; order Cupressales; family Cupressaceae; genus Sequoia; species Sequoia sempervirens. Next base: position 731,158,961 of record VDFB02270651.1, on the reverse strand, counting down.
GGAATATTAGGGGCCTTAATAGTCCCTATAAACAGTTTTTGGTTAAGTTTTGTATCATGGATAACAAAGTTAATGTCCTCCTTTTGCAAGAAACAAAGATGAAGGAAGATTTTGAAAAAGCTATCCCTAGTATTTGGCCTAGTGTTGGGTTTTGTGTTTGTGAAGTAGAAGGCGCGTCTGGAGGCATTGCTACCCTCTGGAATCCTTCTAAATTGAAAGGCTCTTTTTGTTCTGAAAGTAAGAATCACCTTGAGATTACTCTGGAGGACTCGAGTTCTCAAGAGTCTTGGAATCTTATAAATATCTATGCTCTGAATTCTAGCAGAGACAAAGCTCTATTGTGGGAACAACTTAGTGTAACTATTTCTAGAAGAAGCGATGAACACGAGATGTTGGGAGGTGACTTTAATTCCCCCCTTCTTCCTTTTGAGAAGCTGGGTGGTTCAGATGAGTATTCAGATAGTATGATGGAGCTTGTTGATTTCTTCAATGCAGCAGGGCTCATTGATATTCCTCTTCAAGGCTCAAAATTCACCTAGTCTAATAGGAGAATGGGGAATCATTTAATTCAAGTCAAATTGGATAGATTCTTGATTTTGGCTAATTGGAACATTTCCCAATTCCTGTCCTTATCTGCTCTCCCTAGGTTTGGATTGGATCATAATGCTTTGGTTTTGAAAAAAAATGAGGATCATAATAAGGGCCCCTTCCCTTTCAAATTTGAAGCTTGCTATGTGGTGTTCTCATCCGTATTTTTCTACTTTAGTTCAATTGTGGTGGGGTGAACCCATCTTTGGTACTCCTATGTTCTGTTTGGTTAAAAACTATGCAAGGTTAAGCAAAAGGTTAAGGGGTGGAATAAGCTAACCTTTGGTAACATTTTTTAGTTAAAAAATGCTTTGGGAAAAAGCTTAAAAGAAATACAGGAAAGAATGGAATTTGGTTTGTTTGACAAATAGACTTGTGCGAAGGAAAGAGACTTGAGATCACAATGGTTTAAATGCAATAAAAAGGATGAAATATTTTGGAAACAAAAATCAAGAGTTCAATGGCTCACGGAAGGGGATAGAAACAAAAAAAAAAATCACCAATCTACTCTTAAACATAGAAGTAGAAATAGAATAAGATCTTTGGTTAAAGAGGACGGCTCTATCATTTTTGACAAAAAATAAATTGCCAGGGAAGTTGATAATTTTTTCTCCTCATACCTCTTAAACCCTGTCAATGATCCCCAAGCTATTGCTGATTTTCTTAATGTTATCCCTAATGTTGTCTATGATATGGATCTTAAACTAATGACTAAGACTATTTCATTGGAAGAAGTTAAAAAGGGCATCTTTTCTTTTGACACCCGTAAAGCCCCGAGTCCTTGCGGTTTCCCTCCTATGTTTTTCCAAACCTATTGAGAAATTGTGAAAGATGATCTCTTTAATGTGGCCAAAGATTTTTTTAGGTTAGGTAGGCTATTAAACAATCTGAATGCTACTTTTATAGCCCTTATCACTAATTTTTTTGATTCCTCTGCTATGAAATTTTTTAGGCCTATTAGTCTTTGTAATATTGTCTACAAAATCTTCTCTAAGATTTTAGTGTTTAGACTTAAATTGATATTGAGAAAAATGATAACTCCTAACCAAAAAGGGTTTGTTGAGGGTAGAAACATTCTTCATGTTTTCATCTCGACCCATGAGATAATCCACTCCATGGAGCATTCTAAAAAGTCTGGAATGGCTTTCAAAATTGACATCTCAAAAGCCTATGATAGGGTCTCATGGCCTTTTTTTCGTTTGTTGTCCTTAAGAAGTTTGGGATTGATGGTAAATTCCTCAAGTTGATTTCAACTTGTGTTACTTCTCCCAGGTATTCAATTTTGGTTAATGGTGTTCCTTAGGGCTTCTTCTCTTGTGGTCGTGGTCTTCGGCAAGGGGATCCCCTTCCCCCCTACCTATTTATTATTGTTGTTGGGGCCTTGGGAAGAAACATTCAAAGGTTGGTTGATGTGCAAGCTCTTAAAGGTATAAAGGCTGCTTCTTCTCTCCACCTTGAGTCCCAACAACAATTTTTTGATGATACCTATTGTTTGGGGCTGCCTCGGTGGGGGAAGAAAATTCTTGGAAACAGATCCTCAATGATTATACTGAAGTGTCTGGAAAGTGCATTAATTATGAAAAGAGTAAAATTGATTTCTTCAACAAGGATCAACATATACGGGATAGAGTGAAAAGAATTTTGGGATGTCAAGAAGTTGAGTTTCTTGATTCTTATTTGGGGTTGCCTTTGTTTTCTAAGAGATTATAAAACAATTACTAGAATAAGTTACTTGAAAGGATACAACACAAATTGGCTGGTTGGAAGGGGAAGCTTTTGAGTCTAGCTGGTAAGATCCAACTCCTAAAATCATCTCTCTAGAATATTCCGGTGTACTACCTTTCCTTGTTCAAAATTCCTGGTCATATAGGAGAAAAGATTGAACAAATTTAGAGGAAATTCTTGTGGTCTGGAATTGAGGAAAAAAATAGAATCTCCCTTGTTGGTTGGGATAAAGTTTGTAGGCCTAAAACTTGTGGGGGGTTAGGGATGAGAAGAATTCATTTGTTAAATAAAGCCTTAACTGCCAAAATTGGGTGGAACCTTCTAGAAGGCTCAAAAGACTAGGTCAAAATCTTCCAGGCTAAGTACTTCAGAAACATAAACACTGGTTGTTTTCTTTCTCAACTGGATTTCCCTCCTGGATCTACTCTTTGGAACCACCTAATCAGATTAAGGAATGTGCTAAAATTGGGGGCAAAGAAGCGAATAGGGAATGGTTGTAACACATACTTTTGGAAGGATCCTTGGATTGAGAATGTTACTCTCTTTGCTAATGAGATTTTGAATCCTCTAAAGTGCAACCTCCAAAGAATTTGTGGTACTAAGGTGAGTGATTATATAAATTGGGAAGGGGAGGAACCTAAATGGAAGGACTTTGAGGCTTTGTTAAGAAGAAACAATATGAGAGGTCCCAGACAAATGGATTGGGCTCCTCTTCTCTTAAACTTGCATAATCTTATTGGGGAAGCGAAATGGTTCGATAGGGGCAGGGAGGATGAATGGTTATGGAAAATCAGCTCTTCTAGTTATTTCTTAGTAAAAAAGACATATGAAGATTTTTTGAAAGCTCAGGATGTTGTTCCTTGTCCCTTTTGGAAAGGGGTGTGGCTTAAGAACATGATCCCAAAAATAAACTGTTTTTGGTGGTCGGCTTCCCATGGCAATATTTTTACTATTAATAATCTGGTGAGAAGAGGTTTCTACCTTGTAAATTGGTGTTCTCTTTGTAAGCAAGAGGAAGAATCAATATCTCATCTATTCTTCTATTGCAATTTCGCGAGGTAAGTGTGGTCCAAGGTGTTGAAGTTGTTGTCTTTGAATTTGGTTTTTCCTAACTCAATAAAGTTGTTTATTGAAGGCTGGTGTAACTGTCCTTTTTCTCATAATGTCATAAAGGAGCTATGGCACCAAGTTCCCCTCTTTGTGTCTTGGGGGATATGGAAGGAGAGAAATACCAAAATTTTTAGAGAAGAGGAGAGAAGTTGTGAAGAAGTGTTTCAGATTGTGAGAACTCAAATTAAGGAAAAATTGGAGATTTGCAAACTCAACTTCTCCAACTCCTGGCCAAACTATAAGGAGATGAGAATTAAAAAAAAAGGGGTATTAGAAGAGACCTTACTAATATGAATTGGACTAAGTTGCTCAAATGGTTGGGTATGGTCTGGTGCCCTCCTATGAAAGATTGGGTGAAATGCAATTTTGACGAATGTTCCAAAGGAAGTCCGGGTCAGGCTGGGGCTAAAGACCTTGTGAGAAACCAAAATGGTGACTATATCTTGGCTTATGGTGGGAATCTTGGGATTTTTTTGAACAATAAAGTTGAGGCTTTGGCTGCTTTTGGAGCCTTCAAATTCATTAATGATTTGGTGTTTATGAATGTTATAATTGAAGGAGACTCAAAACTTATTGTTGGTATTTTAAATGATGTTGCTACCCCCCGTGGGAAATCAAGGATATAATAGACCAATGTAAAGTTATTAAAAATAATTTTACTAATTGTTGGGTTCTTCATGTGTATAGGGAAGGAAATTGTGCGGCTGACTATGTGGCCAATGTGGCGATCCAGTTTAGGGGTTGGACCAGGTGGACCAATGGGAACTTACCATAGCCTTTGAGAGACATAATTCTCAATGAAAAGCTTGAAAATGCCTACTAAACAAACTCTTGAGATGTTAGTGGACAATGGGATGGAAGGGTACTGTGGGGAGCTGTCAAGCCTTCCTAATTATGATGGCCTTCATAGTACGGGTGTACACTGGGGGATCCTTGTGGGAGATTTTTGCATTAATTTCCCGTTAAAGTTGATGAATAAAAATCACATGCAAATTATGGTTTTCTCTTTGGTTGTCTTTTCCAAGTGTGTCGATTTTCCCTCTGTCAGTTATTCTCGTATTTCTATAGAGGGAAATGACGAGTTTAATTATGGGACTTATTGCTTGCTACATTCATAATGTTTTTTGGGCTCCAAGAAACGTGAGACATTCGTCCCTAAGAAGAATCAATCTATGTTACTTTTCCTCTGTGAGTTGCTTGTTTTAGTGGGTTTTGAATGCTAGTTTTGGTTTGGGAAGACAGCTGGTTCACGGGGAGAGCATGAATCCTAGTAAATCTCTGCAAAAAGGTCTTTAGTCTAGCAAGATGGGAGGGTTGAGGAAGAGAACTGAATCGCCTAACTGCCAGGCGCTGAAGCAAAATGTGGACCTCTCGAGATTATTTGAAAATTCAAGAATGGCTTCCTTCTTCCAATCCTTGAAAGGCTACAATGGAAATTTAATGGCAAAGTTTACTAATTTGTGGAGGAGAGGCAGTGTCTCTATTGGAGCTGTTAATTTTGAAGTCACGACCAACTTCATCACTAAGGCTACGGGGCTGTAGAATTCCAGCTTGAAGGTTGCAAAGAAGAGTGGAGCTGACTACCAGCATTTTGTGAATAGTTTCTTGCTCGAGGGAGAAAATATTAAGTGCTTTCAAAATGGGTATGCTAGGCTTGAATTGCCTCCTCCTTTTTCCCTTGTCAGTTTGTTTGTTATGAGATATTTCACCCTTGAGGTTCGTTACATGTCTGTCCATGCCTATCATTTTCCAATTTTAAACCACATAAGACATGGGGAACGTATCAATTTTCTATTTTACCTCCTCTCCTCTATGCAGTTGAACATTGAGAAGGGTGCTAACCCACCACTCCATCAGGGTTTAATGCTCACGCTGTATAAATATCCCCTTTCCCAAAATCCCCATGGGAACCCTCTTAATGCCAGAGATGAGAATCCTGCCCCCATTGATGAGGAAATTGTTGAGCCTAGGAAGGTTGAAAACCCTGTGGTTGTTGAGCCCTTGGATGTTGTGCATTCTCCCTGCATCCCCTCTGTCGTTATTGCCAAAAGACTGCTTATCCCCGCTAAGAGCTCCTCTCTGATGGCCAATGTTTCGAACCCATCCACTCCTTGCTCTCAGAAAAGTGAGGACTCTAAAAATGTGAATATGTTGTTGGCTAGAGCTACCCCTAAAAAACATAAACACTATCCCCTGCTGCTTGAATTGCCTAAACCCAAGAAATATAGAAAAGAGGTCGCTCCTCATGAGGTTATCCATATCTCGAAGGATGTCTTTCATAAGGAAGAGGGAAAGGAGAAGTTACAGGGTTAGGGGAGTGGTGGGAGTGGAGAAAGGAGGTCGGCGAGGTTGGAAAAGGAAGCTTCAAAAGAGAAGAAATGAAAAGAGAAAATGCCTATTGATGTGGAGGATATCTCGGGCTATGAAGAATTTGAGGCTCAAGATGAGGAGGAATCTGAGGATTTTGAATTTGAGAAAATGACCTATGATATGGGGATTGATGATAGGGAGGAGGAAGATAAAGATGAGGATGAGGAGGAACAGGTTGAGGCGTCTGAAGATAAGATGGAAACTGAGATTGTTGAGGAGGAAGGGCTCCCTGGCTGGGAGAATATTTCTGAAGGTTCCAATATTGACTTTCTTAAAAGTCGACTAACCTTCTTACAGGTTCAAATGGAGGACATGGAGAAGGATCTGATGAATGTGATGTGATTCTCCAACAAGCTGATGAGGCATTTGTTGTTGAGTGCTTCCGCGGGTGAAGCTAAGATAAACAAAAAACTTAAGAAGTAAGGAAAGGTGGAATCCCTCAAACTGTTGGATGATATTGAGGGACTTGATTGGCACGAGTATGTTGCTCTTTTAGGGGAGTATGGGGACTTGTTTTGATTAGCCTGTTATGGCTTTTCTTTCTATTTTCCTTACTTTTTATGTGTCTTTTGTTCCTTTTAAATGCCTGGGAATGTTTGTTTATTATCTTCAAGGTTTGGTGGAATACCACCTGGGACACTGTGGATCTTATTAATGGTCTACGTAGTTTAAACTCTATTGGTAGTTATTTTGTGTTTTTTATTAATATGGGCTAGATTGTTGCTATGATGTTTAATCTGGGCCTACATGCCAGTATCTTGATGTTTTTTGGTTTGGTTGGTGGTGTTGTTTCCTACCATGGTTCCCTTTTTTATCTACTTTGTTCTATGGGATCAGGGCCCTTCCCTGCTTATATTATCAAAAACAATCTTGTTTATGAGGAAATGTTAAGTCAGTTGCATTTGGAAAGAAGAAGGCACCCACATCCATACAAGATTGCTTGGTTGCAAGATGATTGTAAAGTTCTAGTAAATGAACAATGTGTAATAAAATTTAAGATAGGTGATTATCATGATGAATTTTTATGTGATATAATTTCTATGGATGTTTGTCACTTGTTATTGGGAAGGCCATGGTAGTTTGATAGGTGTGTATTGCATGATGGGTATGTCAATACATACTTCATGATGAAGGATGGAATATTCAAACACAAGTTGAAGCCCTTGAGTCTTGTTCCACATCTTTCACTAAAGCACAAGTTGGATAATGACCTCGCTTTGAGCAATGGTTGATTTTTTTTCTTCATCTCTTGAGTCTTGTTCCACCTTGGCATATGTTATCCTTGTGATGAAGATAGTGCTTGCCTCCCTGAAGTTTGCCATTGCCCCTCTTGAGAAGTGCATGTTTGAAACTCATTGGAGGACATTCCAATTCTGTCTTTGTTAGATCGATGACTCTATTCTCACATGAGCTCAATGAAGAAGACCTTGAGGGGCCTTCTTCCTTATCTCTTGTCATAGGTAAGTTGACTGGCACCACTCTAGCTATCCCCCCTATAGGCTTGTCTTCCTGAGCTCCTTATGATGATCTAGATTGGAAGTAGGAGGACTTGTAGGAGGTGTCGGACTAGAGGGCGGTGCCCTCTTCTTCATCTTTAGATTAGCTTTGTGTGATTTTTTGTGTTCCCCCATGCTTGTGTATTTATGTTTTTCGTCTTGCTTGGAGGACTCTTATTACCCTTGTAGGCGCTTGGATGCAAGGGAAAAATATGTCATACACTTCGTCTATTTGTATCATCATTCTTCTATATGTCATAATCTTAGCTTTTCACGTTGGGAACAATGCAAAGTGTTGGAGCATTTAGGCCTCTTCCATGTTGACCGAATTTTTATTTTTACTTTATCTTCATGTGCCCTTCTTCCCATTTTGATCTATTTCGGGGGTGATGACAATTCATACATATTATATTATATTTATCTATCTATATCTATGAGTAGTTATGACCCCGAATAATTGGATCCCTCTAAGATCTTGATCTCTTCATCTTTACCTTTCTCTTTTGTGATTGTATGGTTTATATGTGTTGTCCCTCATGTGACAACATTCCACAAATACATCTTGCTATGTATCTCATGCCACATCCCTTGTCTTTCTCTTCTCCTTAGAATAACATGTGCCCCTTTGCATAGCACATATCATTCTAAGGGGGGCTATCATATTTGCTTAATTTTCAAAAATTTCTCAAAACATTTTAAAAATATGTCTTGATGTCTTATGTCTCATCGTTTAGCTTGGGGGAAACCTAACTAGACATGTCTTGTTTTTTTTTACTATTCAACAACATAGTTTGCAATAGCTACAAGCCTATCTACTTATTGTATGATCTTTAGCCATGGTAGCCATACCTATCAACATTGTCTTTTATCTAATCAAATTATGTCATGTCTTATCTTTGAAATTTTATCATGTCTATTTTTTCACTTTTTTTCCTAACCTGTTTGTCTGTAGCTAACATGTTTGTGGTGAGATTGTAGTAAAATTTGTAGGATCAAAGACCTATGTCCTCTCCATACCTTTTTTCAGCTTCTCTACATTGCATATATCGGATCAAAGTCTTGCATCCTCTTCATCTTGGGTATATTCTCTTCAACAATTTTATACTTTAGCTCACACATGTTCAGATACATATGCTCACTAAAGTGGGGGAAAAATGTAATGTCGTAAAATTGCACCCCTAATGCAATTTCACATTATACAATCCTCACTTTAGCCTAATAAGATGATAATGTGAATCCCCTTATTTCTCTCCTTCATTTTCATCCTTGACCCCATCATTTTTGGTCATTGAGGGAAAAAATTTTGTGGATGCTTCCACATCGCACAAACATCCAAACAAGATTCCTGATCCTATGGCCATTGGGACGTTGTATAATTATGCTTTCCCACGAAGTGTAATGCCTCTACAATCACAAGCGCACCCGAAAAAGGAACTCTTGCATGCAATTATTCATTCAAACTCATTTTTTCTCTCATTCATTCATTTTTATCATTTGATCTCACATTCTTTCAATCTCTCATTCTTGCAACTTCACTCTCTCATTTTGCACCTTTCACTCTTGCATTCTTCCTCTTCTACACCAAGCCTCTTGCACATTTGTGTCTCTACGTCTTTGTCTCAAGCTCTCTCAAGCTCATTGAAGAGAGGGTAACACTTCCTTATTGGCATTATCATTCTTACTTAGTAGCATATTGATATCTTGCATTTTCTCTTTCTTTATATTGTCATTCCTTATTGTTTATTTTCTATTTTTATATCTTGTTATCTATTTGGTTTTTTCGTGGAGGTGGAAACACCAAAATGGGGGTTTGACCAAGGCAAGCCCCAAAATAGCCCCAACACTTTTTATTGTTTTCATGTGTGCAGGTTGTTTGTGTCAAGCTTTGTGGGAGGCTTCATAGCTAGACCACCTGTGAGTTTGTCCCTTTCTTTCACCCTTCATCATTTTGTTAAACAATTTGTTTATTTGTATTATCTAGTATTCTTCTTGTTGCTCTTTTTCCTTTATTTCCTGCATTCTGTTAGATTAGTCAAAACTGTCAAATTCTAGTTTTTGAGTAGTCAATAGGCCCTATGAGTTTCTAGTGATTGACTCTATTTTTGATCTGTACGAGATTCCAATGCTCCATTGAGACGTCAGTGTGTCGCGTTGTCATCCTTGGGTCACGTTTTCATCCTCTAGCTGAGAGCTAGTTTGTTTATTTGTAAGACCTCTGAGGCCTTCTCATTTGGTTTCTAATTTATTTTCCATAAACAAATCATAAAACATACAAATATATAAGAAAACTCCTTTTTATCTGTCTTGGTCACTTGAGCTTCTTTCCTTGAGGTAGTTGAGGACAATTCATTCCCTGTAGACTCTTCCATGTCCTAGAGAATTGGGAGTGGGTGTGTGCAAGAGGTTGAGTCCACTTTTTGGCCAAAAAGTGGAAGTGTTTTCCATAATTTTTAGAATTTATTTGATTTGACCTAAAAACTTGAAGCAGTTAAAGATTGAATCTTTAAAAAATCAGTAATATGAAATGTAGTACTTTGAGTCTAGTTTCCAAATATGTAATTTATTTTAATACCCAAATGATACAAATTGATTTTCAATAGACATGTCTAAAAACTATTGTTTAAAAGTCTTTTTTTACCATACCATGCATGTGTACGTCATCCATATTTTGACCTAAATAATTTTAGTTTTTTGAATCCTTTTGGGAAAAGATTTGTAACACATTGAAGAATGTGCATAGTATTTTTTGTATTTTTTTAATTTATTTTTTGTTAATTTTTTATTGGCCATAGTTGTTGTTTTGAAAATTCCTCATGTACGTCATGCATAAGATGACCTAAACTTATCATTTTTTTATTTTAAAAAAAAATTGAAAAGAATTTTATAAAGAATGTGCATGCATATTTTGTTTTTCAAAAAATTATTTTAGTAAAAAGTTATTAAAATACTAAAAAACCCTAATATTTCGAGTTTATGGACTAGTTTCATCAAAAGTTATTTAAAAAATAGAAAAAATAACCCAATTGTAAAAAAAATTACATATTTGAAATCTTCACAATCTCATATATAATGGGTTTTAATTTCATCAAAAAATTATGCAAAAAATATCTTCAAGCATATGTCCAAAGTCACTCTTTTTTAGTGACACTAACATGACCTTCAAGTTGCTTGAGTCAAAGTAGGTCCAAAGCTAAGGTTCGAGTCCTCAAGCCTTTTTTTTGACCCAAAACTCAATCCCATTTGATTTTTTTTAAAAAAAAAATCCTTTATGAAATGAGATCCTAAAGCGAAACAAAATCCCATTTGCTAAATAACGGGATCTTGTTTTGTTTTGCCCGATTTTGAGTTTTTGGCTAAGTCTGAAACTTCCATGAGAAGTGGACTTATCTTCTTGCTTTTATTTGAGTAGAGAATCTCCTCCTCTACAATAATATTTAAATTACTTCCAATGTAAAAGTGTTTTCCTTAATTTTATAAGGATATATTGTTTTCCATATTATTTCTAACAAGCTTAAGTGGTCATGTATTCACATGGTTCTATTTATTACCACATTGTTACTTCCTTTGTAGATTTGGCAAGTGCCTTTATGAAATACTTTAATGTTGTAATATCGAACCTAAGACATGTAATGTTATTCTCATAAAATGAAAGAAAGTAGAAAAATGTTCAATTAAATATCACACATTGTGATTTCAAGAATTAGTTACTAACATGATTTATACCTCCAAATATGATGAACTTAAAAAAATATTTATGGATCTAGTTTATTTCCACTCTTTAAAGGCCAACTGATTTCATGCCTTATCATTCATTTTCACATTTGTGTGGGCCACTTTATGTAAAAGTGAGTATTCTCTATTAAGGAATACTCTTTTATATCAAAATATTTCTACCACTTTATCACATATGGATATAGGGAAATGACGATGATCAAACATAAATCAAACTGAATAAATTTAGAGAATTCACTACACTAGATGGGCCTGCACATTTTATATTAGAATAAATTTTAGAGAATAATATTATTATTTTACCTCTAGTTAAGCCAATAAATATGTTTAATATTGGACTTTGTAGGGCTAGACATTGTTGTACCTATCATCATATATATGAAGATTCTATGGATAGGTGGATAAAACTTAAAGATCAAATTCAACATATTATATAGTCAAATAGATGATACAAGTTGAGGATAACCATATTAAAGTACTATGATGAAGTATGACTTCACTGGCTATATGTTCTCACATATCCTTCTCACTTTTCCATATTTTGTGTTTTTTCTTTACTTTCTTGGCTTTATGTTTATGTTTCCATATTCCTAGTTAGCATGTGAGCGATGAAAAGATAATTTAGTGGTGTATGTTGGTACAAGTTTCTTTGAACACAAGTTGCATTGCTCATGTTACTTCCTCCTTGAATTTAATATCATTTTCTAAATTTTCCTTTTGGTTACACCTTATATGTTATGATCCATCTTGGATTTTCTTACAATTTTTCCTTTTCCCTATTCCATGTTTCTTGTGCATCCCTTATTCTTATTCCACCTATTGTATTATTTCTTTGTACATTAAATTATTATCTCCACTAGGGATGCATCTTCTCTATATTATTTTTATGTTTGACACCCACACTTTCTTAAGCGTCATGTTTAAATCATATTCTTGCCCATGCTTTCTTGTTAGCTTTCATACTTACCTAAAGCCTCATTTGAAACTTATGCTTTTTATCTACATTTGTCATTCATGCTTCTATATGTTCCATGATACCTTCATATGCTATATAATTTTATTATGATACATCGTTTATGATATTCTTGTAATCCAAGTTATCTTCCATGACTATGATGTTGATTGCATGTTATGATTGCCTTTATCATGATCTCTATACTTCCTATGTTTGCAAACCAAGTATCATGATTAGATCATAAGATTACACATCAAATGAACCTTTTTATTTTTATGTTTTTTTTGTCCATGTTGTGATCCTTTTGTTCCCATATTATTTTTCTATGTTATAACCATTGTCATGTCCACATATTTTGCATCCTATTGATAATTATATTAAGTTCTAATCTAGCATTTAAGTTCATTAGTATCTTAACATTTTCCTATATTAGGGGAAAACATCTTCACTTGTGTCTTCACCCTTATCTCCTACAAGATATGTGTGTTTACACAATGTTATCCATAAATATTTATTATATGCTTAATGTGTATTTGATTTATATCTGTCTCCTATGTTGTCTTGTTATTTTCCTATACTAAGGACAAAATTATTACACATGCCTTTATTCTTATCTCCTTTTGTGCTCACATGCTTGTGATATATAATAATACATATTACCATTTATCGTATTTTTCTCTGTTCCTCCAATTCCTTGCATCCTTTATGTGCAACTAGCTGGAGGGGATACACACACATACACTTTTTGAGATGTTTTCTAGCACGATATCTAATCATACTCACCCCCATCTATTGGAGCTTCAAAAATATTTCTGTTAGTGAAATTCATTCTACATTTCTATGTAGTTAAAGCTTTGTATCACTTTCTATAATAGGTGAAATTTCTTACCCCTTTCTCTCTAGTTTAACTAGTTTTGAAGATAGATCCTTCTCAAGCAAGTGAAGATTATTGCTTACTTTTTAAATGTGTAATAAATTCCATTCATTGCATGCTTTTTCTTGTTTTGTTGATTTCAATAGAGCTCTCAAGAATGATCTATTATTTTGCATAGATCTAATATCCTTTTAAATTGTCTAGAAATATTTAATTTACACATTAATTACTTGTTTACATTGGCATGCATCTACCTAGTAGTGCACATGTTTATCAAAGTGGGGACAAAATGTAAGGGTGAAAATTGTATACCTATAACCTTTTCCCTTGTATTTTAGATGCAATTTGATTATAGTGTCATAAATATAATAAATAGCTAACAAGTGGCATAATCTTGTGTGAATTCAACTAATGGAATTACCATATCCTAATCCCCAGATAACTCATCCCTAGATTTTTTATCTTAATCCCTAGACCCCCATTTTCCACCTTCGATTAGATGTGTAGGTACAAACTTGGGTCAAGTCAATTTCATAATCATAGATCTAAACTGTAAACTTTTAAATTTAAATTTATGAAGTGGACCCATGTTTCCCTCCTTTACTAGCTGTTGTGAGTTGACCACTCATTCATCTAAAAATCATGTAAGAATCTATGGAACACATCTAAAATTTAATTTGCAAAAGGCATAAAAATTATAGTACCATTAGTAGAGAAATACATTAACATATATAATAGGTTTGTTGCATGCTTGCTTGATGTCTTTGAACCTTTTTCTTAGAGTTGTAAAGCTAGTTCACTAAGGGATTGATTGAGGAGAAACCGTCACAGTCTGACATATTCCACAAAATTGTTTGTAAACACCACCTATCCTTACACCAAGAAAACATAGAAAACTAAGGTGATTGAATTATACCATGCCACCTTCTACTAGTTCAGGTTCACATGTGTTAATTCAAGCCTACACTAAAGATTAGGTCTATGCACACAAACATTAGATCTAAACTCTTGAAGGTGAACTTGGGTGAAAAGCAATTAGTTTGTAGAATCAAAGGTCTTTGTCCAAGTCAACTTTAAAAATCTAGAACATTGACAAATTGATTTCTAACATTTGGTATATCGCTTTTCCATCATCTAGTGATGATCTCAATATCCCACTCAATTTATTTTAATTAATGTTTATTTTAGTAGTAATTGAACTTTATTTTTTAGACTACTTATTTCATGGTTGAATGTTTATTTAATTAACTAGATGATTTAAAGAAACTTAATTTGTCAAAGAGCCCTTGGATTGTTAGTGAAGTTGAATGGTTGTGAATAAGTTTGCTTCATCAAGTTTTGTTGACTGCAAGGCCCCATAACACCATAAGGGACGAGGCCAAGATTATGTCCTACAACAAGTTTCACCGAGTGCAAGACCCCCTAATGCCATAAGGGATGAGGCTAAGATTGTGCCCTACATCAAGTTTTGCCGAGTACAAGGCCTTGTGACATCTTAAGAAATAAGCCCAAGATTATCTTGTGTGACTTTGGTGAAACGAATACCTACCAATTGTTTGACTCCTCGCCAAAAATATCTACTCAAACTCATTCTCTCAATACCCACGGACTATAAAAACAATCTAAATTTGATATAAATCCACCATACATAAACTGAATTTCATTTCTTTCCCAGCTGTGTATTCCTTCCTGGGATAAGCACTAAAATACTCGTACATGCCTCTTTATCATAAAATACAAAATAGTTACTATAAACAGCTACATCTACAGCAACATCAACAGTAACAAATTGAAAGCTACAGCGCCCAGCCAAGCATCAAAATGAAAGATAAGTTAAACGGATCAAACAGGAGTTTGCTGAAGGATAATACAAAGCTTGGCTTGACAGTAAAACAAAGTGGAGACAGAGTTGCAGACAGTCTCATAAGTGACAAAATAATAAGAATCTTTTCTTCTGTCCAAATAAGAAAGCCATAATATTCCCACAACTGCATATTATCAAATTGAAATCATGTAAAACTAAGTTCAGATAGAACTAACAATAACACCTTTGGGATCTGAGGAGCTCAGATGCAGAAAACTGTGTTCAATCCACTTTAAGTTGCATATTTTGTCTACCTTACAGAGTCCTCTGGAAGGATAAAATAGTCTAAAGATGACAGATTTAACAAGATATCGCTACTGTATATGCTTCATCACCAAACAATTTGAGATTCAAGGTTCGAATCTCATCCTTTAAAACTAAACTTTTCCTCAAACTGCGTTAACGCTGAGCATCCGCCTGAAAATAACAAAGGATGAAAATTAATTCGATCATTCTATCCAAAAGGTCAAGCTGAAACAAATTATAGCCCTAAAATTGTTAAATTTTTGATCTATTACCTGAAGAGAAGGATGAAAAAGGTTGAGCTTTGGAGACCTGGGAGGAAAGTGCGGCAAACGGTTACCCTTATCATCGTAAATTATCATCCCTGAGAAATCCGGGGGCTGACACTTCTCGCCCATTAAAATACTTCTCTGCCACAGAAAATCCCCCTCTTCAGTAACTGCACTGTCATATGCCTTGAGCTCCTCGTCTTCACTCTTCCCCCATTTTCTGCTCAACAAAAGCTTTTTCGGACCGCTTAAGCTGTGCAAAATCGCTCTGCAGGGGGACTTAGGCGGGAGCTTGAAATTAGTAACGAAATTGCAAGCCGGCTGGTCCATAGGACCATCGCTTCTGCTGGATGTGGTGCGGGATTTCTCTTCTTTGCGGAAGTGCGTAGCACAGAGCGCCATAACTACAGCCGCCACCGCTAGCACGCATGCGACCACCGCGATAAAAGCCACAGAGCCTCCTGCTCCCAGCCCCTCCATTCCTACCCATCTCGCCATGGGATTCGATCTCTGGACCTCACCAAAAAAAATAATCTGAAACTTGTAACGATTCTTCGTAATGTTGTGGGAAATATGGAAGTTCGTATGCATGCCTGGGTATTTATTTTCTTGGGAAGCCTAACTGCTGTTTATGCCATTTTAGTTTTCCCACTCACTCCCCCACCACCAGTTTGGCCAATAAAAACTGCCCCGGTCTACGCGTAAAACACTGTCTTTGACTTGCATTATTTTAGAGCAAAATAATACATTTTCACATTCAAGTGGTTTGGTGGCGATTTCAAGTATTCTTTTTATCAATATTTTTTTTCAGAAGTTCGCTCCAAGTTGACTCGACCTATTTCTTATTGTATTAATAACTAGCTTTTTGTGTGCAATTGGGTACGCCGAATTTTTGGTTGGAATAGTTATATTGTTTGAAATGGATCAACCTTAGTAAATTTTAAAAATATAATCAGCACAGACACACACATCAGAATCTGATAAGCAGCAAGGAAGGAAACATAAGAAAGCAAGATCACTTCTCACTCCTAAAACCCCAAATTACATGAAATGAATCGATAAATTAGCAACTGCTTAAGAATAAACCAATGACAGACATATCTTTCACCCAAGCAAAGTAATGCACATCAGAAAAGAGCTTTAACAAAGAAAACGGATAAAAACTTCCAAGGAAAAATGTGCAACGAATTCTAAATTCCAGCAAAGAGGCAAAATGCAGGATACAAACTATAATATTTAGAAGACCATATTCTTTGTTGCAATAAGATTACAAGCATTTATGGTTAACTTAAAAACAGGGCATTGTTCCAGTTCAAAGCACAAATCATTATCACTGTACCATCTGCTACAGCAACCACTACATCATGAATAAAACAGACATTCTATAACAATCATACCAGAGCTTGTCCATAATGTAAAGGGGGAATGGTTATCAAATACAACGAGCCTATAAAGCTTGTTATCAGGCAAAAAAATGCTATCATCCATATCCATAAACCTTCGGATTGTTGGGACTACCACAATTAAAAGAGTGTGTGTCATGTCAAGCAAAACACGCATACTAGGGACGATAGTAAAACAAACGTGAAATAAAATAATGGTACCCAGGACCTGGAATCAACTACTTGAGGGAAAGAGTCCTTAAGCAAAACTCTAAATTGGGGGGTGTCTGGCAAGGAGCCTTGCTTCGAAGACTTTAAGACCCCAATCAAGGAGCACTTGTAAGATATTTTGGGGATAGATAGGCACCTCATTGGCAAGAATAAGACCCAGAATTAACTACTTGTGGACCGTTGTCCTTAACCAAAAAACCCCAAACCGAAGTGGCTTGGCAAGGAACCCCACAAATTAAGGATTTGGTGCACCGATTCACGGAGCAATTCTAAGAAAAAGTATAGCGTAGGCACCCCACTTTTAAGAACATAACCCAGAATTGTAAGTTGAGAAGATCATAAAGACACTTGGGTAATTTCAGAAACTTTAACTAAAAATCTAATTCTTTTTCAAGTTAGAATAGTCAAAAGCACAAGAGCACAATTCAGAAAGGTGAAAGAAAAGGTTATAATCAGTCAGAACTATGACTGAATAGATACCCCACAGGGACCCAGTGTCTAAACCAGGTATCTATGCTAATATAAGTAGAACTTCGGGTCTTCACCAATCTAACCAATAAGCTTCAGTGCAAATGATCTAACACAACGCATTCTTTTTAGAGCAATTTTGCAGCCACTTAAATATTGATATGGCTCCGTTGGGACAACAATCCAACAATTAAATCTTGATACAAAACTAGAAATCACTAATAATGGAGATTGTGAACTGTCGTGAAAATCTGACCTGCCTGAAGATCAAAATTTACTCGCAGGTTCGCCCTACCCGATAACCTAAGAACAAAAGGAGATGAGGCCAGCCACAAGTCCTACAAACATTGTTAGGACGGATGCCTATATGACCTGTCATGTAAGCAAATGAAGCAATGCTTTGCCAACATGCTGCACCTTTTTTCTTGAAGCTTTCCACAAAAGTCAAGGCTTCCCAAGCTGACTCAAAACTTGATTCTCATCACTGTAACCAATATCCTCCATAGAAATCCCTGGACTTGGCATATAGACTGAAAAAACCGTATCCTCCAGGGAATATTTATTAGAGCTTTAAAAATTAAAAAATGCTTCAAAAAATGATTTTCAGTATTGCACAAGATCAGCTCCCGAGCCTACACCTCCATGGAATGTATAATCACAAGTTGTATGAATGTGACAATTGTCATAATGATAACATGGGTGTCGATGTGAAGAAACCCACATAAACTTGGTATCATAGAGTCATCTAAGGAGTGTCTTCTAAGCCTTAGAGTGATCTAAGCTTGGTTTCCATACACGAAGACAAATCTGTGGGGGTGCATAGGGTTTCCATTAATAAAGACATGTTTGGAGTAAAAGCTCTGCCTACCCACATTCAAATTGCATACAAGTACTCTACCGGCATGAAGACCTATCATATCATCTAAACCAAAAAAGAAGTTATAAAGGAGTCATTTTGTTCAACCTAAAAACCAAGAAACAACAGAGTTCCCCGCAAGACAAAAAAAGGCTCTCCATGGAAAATAGCAATGTTAAAGCAGATCCAACTAACAAATTTACAAAAGCGACGAAAAGGTATGAACCCTAAAGCGAGAGAAGCCAATGAAAAATCCAGATCCATAAAGCTAGCCAAAAATGCCAATAGAAAAGTACAAAATACGCACCGTTTTAGCAAGGGCACAGGCACGATCTGGAGAATTCAAAATTTCGTAATAAAATATAGAGAAGTTAAGCGCCAGGCCAAGCCTAATAGGATGCGTCGGGGTCAGCTCGGCCACCACAATATCCTGCAAAGGACCAGGCCATCACAAACCAATACAACGACTTGCAAAGCACAAACAAATTAGGTTTCAAAGAAAAGGACGAAAAAGAGGGATAACCTGCGCAGCCTTGTAAGCGAGCAAGGTACTCACAGCGGCCTCCTTGCGCTCTGCTCCGGTTTTAAACTCGGCAAGATACCGATGGTAATCACCCTTCATCTTGAGATAAAAAAACCTTGGATTCACCGGTGGTGGAGGAAGGAATGAGATGTGAGTCGAGGAGGCGCAGGATCGAATCACAAATCTTGGTAAGCTCGGCCTCGACCTTGGCCCTGTATTCTCTTATGCTCACCACATGTTCATCGTTGCCGCGGCTCTCTTCCTTCTGCTCAATGGATGAAATGATCCGCCATGAAGCCCTGCGCGCACCGATAACGTTCTTGTACGCGCACCGATAACTGCGATTTGTTTCATTGTAGTTCATCCCCTATCAGAAAATCTGCATCGTTGAGCATGAAAAGGGGTTGCAGAACCTAAACGTGGGACGCCTTCAGTGTAAAGATTGTCTGCGAAGCAATGCAAGACGATTGTGGTAATCCTGACTCTCCACTCTGCATAGTAATTTTCTGTCGGTTGTGATAGCTGTACGCCGTATAAGATTTGATAGTTATCAACAAGGCCTTTAATTCAAAACCGGCGCGTTGTCTGATGATCTACAGGTAGTAAGCGGCGGTGAGAAAAGGTAGTATAGCTGACCTCATGTGCCTGCGTTGAATGTGACAGAAAGTAAAACTGGTGACTGGCGTAGTTCAAAACCGATCAACGTTCACAATGTGGAGAGTCGTCTCCAGGATGAAGCAAGCCGTCGATCGTACAAAATGCTTTGATACAGTTCATAGTAGGATGCGCCAGTAAAATAAAAAATCAATAATTATTAATTAATTGAAAATAAAAAATCCGTTGTATTATGAGTTTCAACTAATTAATAAATACGGTCAAAGGTGCATTCGATAGTTCATTATATTGTATTAAGTAGAGTATGTTGTTTAAGAAACAATTAGACTTCTTGACATAAACAATAGGCATTTTGAGATTCTTTGAGATTCTATTGGGCACCTACCAGTTGGGATAAACTGGGATGTGACATTGCAAATACGTTCTATGGTTTAATTTTGAGGAGAATCTTGCCTCCTATGACAAACTATCTTGTAGTTTACTTTAAGTTGATATAACTCTTATGCCCATCGATAGCTTCCATCAACTTCTTGATCAAGTTGACATGTTCTTTCATTTTTTCTAACACTTCCAACCCAATACACACCCTATAGTCCTAATCGCTTTAAATTGGTATAACTCTTCTACCTATCAATAGCTTCTATCAACCTCTTCTCGATCAATTTATCTAGTTCTTGTATTTCTATTAACATTTTCAACTCAATACACACCTTATCTTCCAGTTTGCTTAAAGTTGGTATAACTCTTCTGCCTATTAATGGCTTCCATCAACGTCCTCTTGATTAATTTGACATGTTCTTCCATTTATCTTCTATTTCTTCTAACATTTCCAACCCAATACACACCTTATCTTCCAGTTCGCTTGAAGTTGGTATAACTCTTTTGCCTATAATGACTTCCGTCAACGTATTCTTGATTAATTTGACGCATTCTTCCATTTCTGCTAACATCTCCGACCCAATACACAACCTATCTTCCAATATATCCTGCATGATAGATATCATGCCAAAATGAGTGCCCTTGAATATGTAAATTTCTCCATTATTGTTTTCTCAAGGATTAACTATTATTTTCAACATTGTTTAAAGGATTGGTTATGCACTTCCGTCCAAAGACTTCCATCCAAAGTGCTTATTGAAATTAGGAGAATATGTGGAAATTGTTGAAGAATAGCAACCTCCACTCACAAGTGGAGTGGCCAAGGTTTTGATGGGATGTTTTGACACGTGTATGGCGTGAGCAAAGACCTTCCATGAGGTGCTCAATCCACCCAATTCTTCAAGATAACTTCCCTTTCTTTATCGCCACATATTTGTCTTTTTAAGCATGGGAGTTAATAGTTTAGTGGTCTAGAACTCGTTGCATGCGCACAAGGTTAAGTTGGTCAACCAATGAGTTAAGGATGAGATGTTTGGTTGGCCAACTTCTAATGTAGATAACTAAACATGAGCGCAGTGGTGAGGTGTCATGTACGTGAAATATGCTTTTGGGGTCACACTATAGCCTTTATTAGTGATACGAAGGGGATAAAGCTTGGTGTGAAATAAGGTTTTTTTTGGATACCTCAAGCCTAGCTTCCTTTTATTAAAGAGTTTTTATAATGTTGGATGAGATATTATAGGTACTATTATTTGTTTTTATAGTTTATGTTATGTCAAATAATTCTTTTTATAAATTTTTAGGTAATTTTTAGATTCACGTGATGGGTTTGGGGTTGTTTCATCTACTTTTTATCAATTTATATTAGATTTATGTGATGGGTTTGCTTTATCCACTCTTCATTAGTCTATAAAGTTAGTTTATAGAGATAAGACTTTCATAATTAGACGTTATAGTGACCTTTTTTGTTATTCTTAAATTGTTGATTCTACTTTCTCTAGACTATCAACATTTCTTCCAATCTTTTTACAATGACACTTTCTTTTATTGAAGTTGATACATGACTAGTACCTCTTGCTATTGAATCTATATTTGCTAGCAACAACTCCTCTTCTAATAGATGTCTTGATGATGACTAGGGTTCCTTATATTGTGTATCCTCTCAACTTAGTGAATATAAGGTTGACTTCTAAGCTCATTTTGACATTCCTAACTTCTATATAGAATCACATACTTCTAGTAAATCCAATTTAGTTTCTTCCATAAAACATCCATCTACTTTTCAAGCATGTGATTATACTACTCATTTTGGCCATTTTAGTTGCAATGAACCTTGTACTAAATTATAAAATTATTATGGCATGGGTTTTAAAATTCTTTCTAAATACGAGTATAATAGAAATGGCCTTGGGTGCGGAGACAAGGATTTAAGGTCCATATAGAACCTACATTGCATCTCTCTACTATGGCTATAGGTTACAAACCTCCTTGTCTACCTAAACCTCCCCTTCATCACTCTATATTTGTTTCCATGATTTCTTTGTCTCATGAATTTCCTTAGGTATTCTTTTTGTAACTAATACACCTCATCTTTCTTTTAATAGGAAGTTGTTTCAATCCACTATTGGCAATCCTTCCATAACCTCAATATTCATTCATGACAAATGGGTGAGTGCCAAATTGGAGGACCAAAAAGTGGCCAAATTAAAAATTTGAAGTTTTATGAAGGTGTTATTGTTACACCCCAAATTGTGAAGTTACTATTTACTAATACTACATAGGGTAAATGTGAATGTAATGTGAATTTTGGAGATGAATTAATGATGCTTGTACCTTGTTATCAATATGAATGTTATCTCATTTGATGTTATTTCATTTGATGTTATCTCAATTGATGTTATTCATGGTGAAATATTGCATATATGTGAATAGATGGTTATTTTATTATTGTTATTCTAACTTTGAAGATGTTTATATATGATGCTTATTGTTGTGAAAAATTGACTACCAATGCATGTGTTAGTAGTTGCAGGTAAATGTTAATTCTCTAGGGGGAGGAGAAGTATCACTCGGGAGAAGATCTTGGTCGGGTAACTGGTAAAGTAAACTATCTGAGCATACACACACCACCTTAGATTGAGTGAACTGGGCCAGTTTATGAGTTATAGGTAAGTCATCCATAGCTTGTATGTTTGCATTAAGAGTCTTGTTTACTTTTGCATGTTTGGGTGATGTTTATTTTTTTGAGCTTTGAGTTATTCCTTATGAAAATGTGTTGATTGTGCTTGGGTTAAGTCTTTGAATGGTTACCTATATGTCATTTCATATGAACATAAAACCTAGCATGTCTATGAGCATATACATATAAATACATATACATAGACCCATGTATGAGAGCATTAGAAAATGCACATATATGTGAGTAGAAATACTCACCGAGGTACATACATGAGGAAATGACTATGCTTGTATATAAATATACATGTGGGTGTAGACACTAGGTCATGATCATTCAATATCAAATGGATTACTTGATTGTTGTATTACCATATAATAAATATGTGTGTATACACACACACACACACACATATATATACACACAGATACACTTGCAAGTGTTAATGCATATTGGAGAAGTGTAAATATGTATATATAATATAAGTATATGTGTATACAAAATATACATTTATTATTTGCAGTATAAGATAATAAGAGATATACATATGATGGAATGGGTATTTATGAATATATATAATATGGGTAAACCCACAAAAGTGGTTTACAATTCCAGTGAGGAAGGAAAAGTTGCAAAAAATGACCACATGCAAAAAAAATTAGTTTTTGCAATTCGAACGAACTATTTGGTTCGACCGAACCAAAAGAGGGTTCGATAGAACCCTAGTTTGAGCGAACCCATTAAATGTCGAGTCCCACCATTCCTGCCAAAAAACACAAAGAAAAGATTTTTTGAAAGGGGGTTCGCTCGAACCCCCCTTTTCCCACCTTCTCACCCTCTGACACCAAAAAGGTCCAAAATTTTGTGCTTCGAAGCTCGGGTTGAGGATGAAAATGGACGAGACTTCACATACCCAATTGGATAATGGAAGTCCTCGGAACGAGCTATCAACGAATATGATTTTAATATGTTTTGATTTTATTATGTATTTGTTTTTTTAGTTTTATTAAACATAGGTTTTTCACCAAAAATCAAGCTCTTTGTTCTGCACATGTGGAAAAATAGCAGATTATCAAAAAAAAATTGAAAAATATGAGTGCACCAAATATTGAAGTCCTTGATCCAACAAAAAAATAAATCGATAGATACAAAAAAAAGTTACGTGTTATACGGTTCTCCTATGTCTGAATTGTAATTGGTTTGATTTTGAAACTTGATTAAGGAAAAAATATTCAATAAAACACTATCTAACCAATTGGAATCACTAGATATCGTAGTTACAAATCTAAATTAAAAAAAAAAAGAATTTTATCCTTCATGGAAAAAAAGTTATACATTATACAGTGAGCGTCACTCCTTAAAAATGTTGTTTACTGAAAAAAAAACTAGTTTTTGAAGGGGATGGAAAAATAAATGCAATCTGATTCCAAAATTTTTGAAAAAAATATATTTAGAATCTATAGACAGAATGTGACAAATCACTACTTTACATCATCTTCAAATTCTTCACGGTTTAGCCACTATAGGTGCTTAAAAGTGAAGATTTAGTTAGAAAATTTTATTTCGGTGTCCAATTTTGCCAAAAATTGTAAACCCGTATTGTGAGATCACCCATATATATATATATATATATAGTGGAAATATAATGTATGGATGCGTGCTTATTCTTTTCATAAACTAATTTGAGGATAAGCATTTGAGGTATTGAATGTATTTATCCAATAATATATATATATACATATAAATATATAAGTATTGTGGATATACTATATATATATATATGTTTAATATATGTAAATTATAATTATATATATAATAATATATATACAATTTATTTTATCCTCAACTTTGGAAAATCGAATTATTCAGATTTAATGAATGAGCCGATTCACAAATATATACTTTGGGGAAATCAAATTATTTATGAATTGCTTAAATGAGTCGATTTAATAAATGGATCGAATTGATAAAGATTTCAATTCACGTATTTGGACTTTGGCTTATGTATGTCGATATGACTAATGAGAAGAATTCAAATTTGAAACAAATGTCTCTATGTGAAATTGCACATCACCTGGTTATGAGCACATAGGGATAAAATCTTGAAATGCGTTTAAATCTTTTGACGAAGTTAGAATTTGAAGCTTGACTAAATTCAAACATAGTAAATGAATTCCATCGACTCAACCCAGAAAATAGTCGATGTTGGGTATGTGTAAATGATTTATGATTGGCTTCTTCTCAATTTATGAAAATCTCGCCATCTCATGAGTTTGGTGCCACCTCTGAAACCATTTTTTTGTAAGTGTTGATTTATGAATTTCTCCATGTGCTTTTGGAAATAGTCTTCTTAATGCTAGTAGAATTGGAAGTCGATTCACCATGGTCATTGTTGAGTATAGACTTAATTTAGCGCCACCTCCAGGTTGAACAATTCAAATGGCAGTGGTGTAAATTCACATGCCATGGTTGGAGGGTTTGTGGTTGCTAGCTTGTTGTATAAATAGCATCTAGACTTCTTCATTTGGGATGCCACATTCTCTCTTTTTGTGAGTTATTTCTTGCGCTACAATATGCTTTTCATTGAGATTTCTATATGCATTATTCCATCTTACAGTGAGGGAGAACCTTTATTATCTTATGCATATTGTCATTGTTCTTATGCTTACTTTATGAAGTGATCAATTGTCATCAATCAAGATCATTCATACTTTTGTATTATTGTGTAAACCACTAGCTCCATAGAGAGGGATGTATCATACAAAGAGCATACACCACTAGTTGTTTACCATTTATGTGTTTTACTAGTCATAATCCTCTAATTTCTAAGTGAGAGAAGAGTGGACTTGGTGAGGAAGAATTGTCTAATTCTGAGAGAAGAATGCTTTCAACAAGAAAGAGAGTGAGAATTGATTTGGGAAGCTAGGTTAAGCTGAGCAACCAAGGGAGAAGGTTGCCTTGTCATCAGTATTTGGAAAAAAGCGATAACAGGCATGGGGTTTCTTGTCATTTTAAAAGGGTTTACTATATTTTCTATGTTGCATGAGATGTCTTTTCTATTTGAGCTATAGAAGTATTTAATATTGCTTTTGGAAAAGGAAATTGAAGCCTTTAGGCTGCTTTTATAATGTGTTTTTAAGTACTCCATGATAGGAGATATTTCTTGATACAAGCAGTTAATTATACTAGATATCTCAAAGAGATTGCTTGACATAGGTATTTAATTATGCTACTGGTAGTACAACATAGGTATTTAATTATACTAGTTATGTTTTAACATGGGTTGCAATGTGTTTATATTTACTCCATAGTAGGAGGTGAGTTTGTTTCATAGTTAAGTATATACTAGGCTTTATTTGAATGCAAGAGTCACTTGAGGTACACCCAGCTAAGTTATTAGATTAACTCAAAAAGCTTGTGTTACTCCTAGGATAAGCATGGGAGTGAGGTTGTGTACTTACTTGCTTAATAAATTCATTCCTAGTAGATTGTTTTGAAGATAGGATATTTGGGATTACAGACTATCCATTGAAGGATATACCTATCTTATGTACTTGCTAGTTAAGTAGGTAGATTATTTGTTGTAGATTAGTTTGGGATGGTAGACTATCCATTGAAAGACAATACCTATGCATAGTTGAAGATAGCCTTAAGTCAAATCGACCCTAAATAGTGTATGTGAAAGATGACTCTTAGTCGTTTACTGAATTAAAACTCTTTGATCAAAGTAGTGCAATGTACGAGACTCTACTTAGATTGTGTGAGCCTTGAGACTACACTATCAGTTCATCATGATCATGTATTACATGCTAGTTCGAGAGTTGCTAGATTGTATAGGTTCTAGTCATGTAGGACACAACACTATGCTCAGTTGGTTGTCGTTATCAGTTACTCTACCAATCTCTATGTTGAAGGGAAGGGCCATCTATCGAATGATAGATGTGCAGGGGACCACATTATGAGTCTGTGGTTGGAAAAAATCCCTTGAGTGATGCTTCTCCTCCACAACAAATGATCGAAGAACCAAGATTTGAAAGGAAAGATTCCCTGACCCTCTTACAACTATTTGTTCTAAAGCTCATTGGAGCTATGTTTGTAAAGGTATGTATTCTTGTTACAAGTACTTGTGAATTTATTGTAATGAAGTGGAATCTTTATTGTAATATGATATGACATCTTTTTCATATATTTTCAATAAAAGAAAGAAAAAATTTATTGCAATGACTTGTTAGCATGTTTATTTACTTGTATCATGTAAATTTAGAAATTTTTACTGCATTGAAGGGTTGAAATATCACATGTGGTATCAAAGCTACTAGGTTTTGCACTGAAACCTATGAGATCATTATGTAGCAATGTGTAAACCATATCAAAAGATAACGGTTGAAAAGTTCCTATTCCAAAATGACAAGAGAAAAGAATTGAGGGAAAAGTGAAAGGAAGATGAGATTCCTAGTAATTTTTTAAATTTGGGACAAGCTAAGATTCATCCCTAGAGTTGGAACTCCTAAACCAACAACTTATGATATTACCTGGAATTGTGGAGGATTATGCAACTAGGTTACGTAGGAAGGTTAGGAAGAATAACCAATATATACCTTTATCCTACAAAATAGTTATGTGACTCTAAGGAAATGCAAAGAAATGAGATAACCCCTTAAGAGTAAGCAACTATAGTTGTAAAGAGTCAATAATTTTTGGATTTAGTGAAAACACTACGAATCTATTTGTATGCAATGTCGACATAAATTAGATCAAAGAAGGATTTCAATGAAGGAGCTATCCACAAGGGTTGGAGAACTCTTGACATAAACCTAATTCTTGTGTAAGGATAGGATCTTGCAAGGAAAGAGTTAGTACCTTAGGAGTAAGGGAAAAAATTGGAATGGTCAAAAACAAAGTAATCAATGGCATGGGCATGATTCCACAAATCAAAATAAATGTGATTATTGGAGTTTGATTAAAATAAGGAAAAGACACCAGACAACTATGGTATCTCTAGAGGTTATGAGAGAATACGATTCCAAGCATTGGAATTAAGTCACTTGAAAAGGTGAATATAGGAAAGAAACCTAAAGTGGTAAAGTTAGATCGATCTAACTAGAGGTTGGGATAGAACATAGATTGGTTGAAGTATAAGCTAAACTCACCAACATGTCAACAAAAACCAACATACATTTAGAAGTTCCAAAAGGAAATGGAATACAATTAGACACTATGTGTCAAATCTATAGAAGTTGCAAAGGAAGCAACATCCTAAGTAGAAAGGTACATTAACCAATGAGGTTTTGTAAGTATGTATATTCCTCCACCAAAAAGGATATTGGAAAGAAGATGGGAATATTAGTGTGCCTCTTTAAACTTATAAAGTTTTTGATTATTCATTAGATTTCCTATTGGATGATCCAAATTTTGAAATCTATGAGATAGAAAACAATGATGAATCTAACTTTGGGAAAGAGTATATTCGAGGTATGCCATGAGGCAAGGTAAAAGGAAATAAGAAGCCAACAATGAGAAATGGTTAATAATTTCAAGGAAGCAAATGTTTTCTAGGAAATTCAACTTTGAGTTGATCGAAAGTTGTGGAAACACTAGGGGGGGGGGAAGAGAGTGGATGGAATCGAGTTAAGTACCCCACCCAACAAAAATGTGGGTATGTTCTCAGTTTGGAAGAACTAATGACTTCTTCACAAGTCATAATGACAATTAAGTCATACATTTAATGACCACAAGGAAAAGGTATTAGTATTTTCGAAGAAAGATAATTGGAAAGGTTAAAGATTATGACCTATTATCATCCCATACTTTATAATTATTTGATTGGAAGATCAAAACAATAATATAATTGATGCCTTAGAAAAGGATAGGTGGATAATTTGATCATGATAAGGAATATCATTGCCTATGGGATTGGCAAAGGAAGATCTAGGTTACTCATGAATTGGATGAAAGTAAATCTCTATACTCTTATATAACTTATATGGGAGAATTAGATAGTGATGTTATTTCTATACAAAAGTAGTAATACTACATATAATGAAATATATCCATGTCATAAAATGACTTGACATTGTAGCTTACTATGCTAGGAGACCTAGGGATGACAAGGTTTAGCTATAAGCCATGGAGATGGAGTAAAAGATAAGTTAGGATGTGACATTATGTAAACCACATCAAAAATTTCTTTATGAGAATGATTATTTGATTAGTACCTCACTCTTGAATGAAACCCTAGGTTGTAATAACCTAATTGGGACAAGAAGTTCATTCGAATAAAGAGAGAGATCTTAGGATAATATTTAACCTATTGTGTTGAGTTATGTACTAGACTACTCTTTAACACCTATAAGTTGGAAATAACTTATTTGGTTGAGTTGTACATTTGGTCTTGATTGGGACATATAGGGGTACTTGTAACATCAGACTAGTCAACAATTGAGGACTCTATCCTAAGAATTGGAAGGGAATATTGAGTTTGAGGTTCACCAATGAGAATATGTAAATCACTCGAGCTTATGAAATTCTATATGAGTGGAAACATAGGAGGGATACTTAGTGAGTTAAAAAGAAGCTACTTTACACTCTAGAAAGGAAGTCATAATATTGACAAGATTTTATTTTGAGTGGCTCTTATATTTGAAGGGTTACACTCTCAAAGGGAAGTATTTATTGTTATGGAATAACCTCATAGCATTTTTCATTTAGCGTGAAATGTTGGGAATTTTACTGAGTAGAAATCGGGGTTGTTACTCGTGCTCAAAAATGATATACTAAAGTTGGGACTCTCCTATATGATTAAGAGAATCAATGGAACTAATGAGAAATTTCCATGCTTGGTAATTAGGTATGCAATTAAATTTTATATCCTCTAGGGACCAACATGATTGAACGAGGATTAATACTCAAAATTAGTACCAAATATTATTGAGAAAGCTAGATTGAGTTGAAAGATGGATTACATCTTTGAAAATAATCCAAGGATAGAAGAAATCCATGGTATGGATGTCCTAAGATAAATGGGATTTATCTTCGCAAAACTTATAACCATTATTACATGGAATTAAAGA
Source organism: Sequoia sempervirens (assembly GCA_007258455.2). Classification (NCBI taxonomy): domain Eukaryota; kingdom Viridiplantae; phylum Streptophyta; class Pinopsida; order Cupressales; family Cupressaceae; genus Sequoia; species Sequoia sempervirens. The sequence continues at coordinate 731,129,535 of VDFB02270651.1, read as the reverse complement.
TGGCATGAGATCGTAAAATAGGTTTTCACTTGGTCAAAGAATAGACTATTATTAGATATAAAAGAACCTGTGTTCCCAAAATTTTGGAAGATTCGGGAATGGAATGAGGAAATTAATGTCAGAGTTAGGACATTGATACAAAAAAGTGAATTGTCGGGCGAGAAACCACTATAACTTAAGAAAAGATAGAGTAAGAGGCTACACAAAATGTGGCAAGATAATTTCTATTATACCAGGAAATGAAGACTAGATGTCATCATCGGTAGGACATGTATACTCTCTTGATATTCTAGAGGGGAAGTGGTAGAACACAAGACAGATCAATCTGTCTATGTTGGTAAAACTGACATAGTGTTCTAAGTGGAAAAACTCATACGTTTTTTGGAAACTTGACTTATAGGATTTTGGTCCTAAATAATATATTGTGGGAAAGTAGTTGCTTAGTAATCCTGAGAGGTTATTTTAGTTTTAGAAAATAATGATAGGATTGTGTAAACCATGATCATACTATGAAACATTTAGTTGAGCGAATGTGCAATATATTATTATAGTAAAATAAGCAAAAATGGTGGACTAAATCTTGAATGATTCATAAAATTCTAACATTGAATTTTGGACCATTATATGGAAGGAAAGGTTGGAAACTCTATTAAGCTAAAATAGGCTTAGAAATAGAGTGAACCATAGACTTGATAGAATGTCAAAAAGAAGTAATAGATCGAAGTGATCAATGAAAATTTGTCGATACAAAGCTTAAGTATGAATTAGTATCAGGATTTGACAGGTGTTCAAGAGCAATGTTATGCTCGAGAAGGACAAGTAATCAAGAGAAATTACTCTATGGTAAGGAAAGTGGATGTGTAAGTGACAAATGAACTCGATTTAGGAGTTTTCTAAAAATGTAAATACAAAAGGAGAAGGATTGGAAACATAATGGTAGACAACTGAGAGGGGGGGTGAATTAGTTATCACAAAATTTCAACCTTATTAAACTTATTAATCCTTAATCTCAGATCTAATGAACATCAATGAAAGCATGAATCAACAACACATCAAAAACACACATAACATCAATATTTTTATGTGGAAACCTTGTTAGGGGAAAAACCACGGTGGAGGTCAGTCCACAAGATTATACCCTGTTAAAAGTATAGGAAGAATAAATGGGAATGCACATGCATTCAGGCACACTTCCTAGAGCTCACTGCTCAAATACAAATGAAGACTCACTGTCTTACAAAAGGATTCAAATTAAAGCCGTCTAGATTTGAACTGAGAGAATAGCATTTGCTAATTCCTTATTACAGTTCCAGTGAAGCACATGAACACTTCTTTACTCTTCTTCACACTCTGCTCTGCCTTCGAATGATTTGAACTTTATTCACACACAAGACTCATACACTTTGCATTTGCACTTTTCAATTTGAATAAACACAATCGCTCTTATATATTTGCAACAATAAATTACATCGCTCCAAGTCAGCCACAAAGAGATAGTAAAATAATTACAAATAGTCGGCCCAAATCAATAGATAATTTTCAATGTGAATCAACCAAGGTCAACCACAACTTAGTGAGGACCCAAAACAACATCTCCAACATGAAAACACTTCAATTAAGTTTTCTTCGAAGATCCACAACACTCTTCAACACCATGTTGGCCAAGAACAACAAAAACATGAACACACAAAAGAAAATCTCAAATCACGAGCACAACGATTAATGCAAACGTGCCACAAAGATAGAGAATGAACTAGAAACATACACCAACATCATGAATCACTTGAGAAGCATCCGCAACAACTAGACTAATAGAAATCATAGAATCTTCAATCAGGAACACTAACTGAAGCGACAAAAAACCTATTAGAATGAAAATATTCATAACTCGATCAACTCTTCATGCGGATCTTTGAAACTCAATGTGGATAATCTAGACATGCTCAACATGAAACCCTTTAGTCCACAACCTTAGATCAACAACATACTGAACTCACTGACAAACAAAACATTACTTCACCACTATCAACCTGTAACTATTTCTATTACGATTTTCTCAATATCCTCAACATATACAGCTTCAAATGCACTAATGCTAATAGTGTTGAAATCAATGACAACCACATATCAACAACACAACCACAACATCCAAAAATATCCCCCTTTGGAATTGATGGCAACACATGATGTGAAAAACACCATCAACACAACTAACTCTTGACACTTGCTCCCCCTTAGGTTCTGACTCTTCTCTTGACTTATTCTCCCCAGATAACTCACAGTTTTTCACATTACTCTTCTCCCCCTTTGACAGAAATTTCAAATATCTCTATGCTCTAAACCACATATCTGAACTTTTGAACCATTTGACTACTCCCCTGAGTAGCAACCACCACAACATCACTCCAAAATAGAATAAGACTTTGAGAATCATGGATTGATGCAAGACAATGCATCCTTAGTTCTGATTAGGAGGGGTAATCACCCCTAACTTCTGAGATACTCAAAATTATCCTTAGGCAATGACTTTGTAAAGATATCTACAATCTACTCCTTTGTAGGCACATACTCCATTATAACTTCCTTTTCACTTACCTTCTCTCTCAAAAAGTGAAACTTGATAGATATATGCTTGGTCTTTGAATGCAACACTAGATTCTTAGAAATATTAATGGCACTTGAATTATCATATAATATAGCAATAGACTCATCATACACAACTTTGATATCCTTCAACATTTGTTTCATCCACAATACTTGTGTACAATTGCTAGCAGCAATAATGTATTCAACTTCTGCAATAGATAAGGAAACTGCATTCTGCTTCTTACTCATCCACGAAATTAGTTTCTTTCCCAAGAAAAATGCTCCACCACTAGTACTCTTCATGTCATCCACATCTCTTGTCCAATCAACATCAATAAAGGCACTCAAATTAAGATCATCATCTTAGCATACCATAGACCAAAGTCAATCGTTCCCTTCAAATATCTGAAAATTCTCTTCACAACAATCACATGAGATTCCTTAGGATCGGATTGAAATCTAGCAACAATACATACAAAATTCATGATATCAGGTCTAGTTTGAGTCAAATACAACAATCCACCAATCATTGATCTATATCTAGTATGAGTTTCCTTCGGAGAATCATCATTTGTTGTTAGCTTACATACGGTCACCATAGGTGTACCAATAGGCTTTGAATCTTCCATACCAAATTTCTTCAGCAATTCTTTCACATACTTGGACTGAGATATAAAAATCCCTTTATCTAATTGAGTAATTTGTAATCCCAAAAAGTGTTTCATCTCTCCAATCATTGACATCTCAAATTCATTTTGCATCTCATTAGCAAACTTCATTCACAAAATATCATCTCCTCCAAAAATGATATCATCAACAAAAACTTCCACAATCAAATCTTTATCATCATTCTTGAAATACAAATTACTATCAGCAGTACCTTTGTTAAATCCAAGCTTCAGCAGATACTTGTCCAATCTTGCATACCATGCTCTAGGTGCTTGCTTAAGACCATACAATGCTTTCTTTAACCAACAAACCACATCTCCCTGATCATTCAACTAAAATCCATCAGGTTGCTCAACATATACCTCTTCTTCCAATTCACCATTTAGAAAAGCAAACTTGACATCCATCTGATAAACTTTGTAGTCTTTGTAAGTAGCATAAGCAAGAAACAGTCTCACAACTTCAATTCTAGCAACAGGGGAAAAAGTCTCTTCAAAATCAATTCCTTCCATTTGAGAATATCCCTTACAAACCAGTCTTGCTTTGTTTCTAACCACTTCACCTTGCTCATTCAGTTTGTTTCTAAAGACCCATTTAGTTCCAATTACATTTTTATCCTTAGGTCTAGGAACAAGAATCCATGTATCATTCTTCTCAATTTGTTGTAGCTCTTCTTTCATTGCTTCAACCCAAAGCTTATCTTTGCATGCTTCTTTCACACTAGTAGGCTCAATCTTTGAAATCAAGCAGTATTATTCTACAATTCTTCTCCTAGTCTGGACACCTTTACTCTTATCAACAATAATTTGATCTTCTGAATGATTCAATCTTACATACCTCAAAGTCTTTTTAGAATGTTCTTGAATTTTAGGCTCTTTTGATCTCTCTTCTATACTTTCACCAGTTTCTTCTTCCTCCTAATCTTCTTGATTCACTAGATTGATTTGCACTTGATTTGTAGTCTGAACATGCTTTCCTTTGTTTGTACTGCCATTTTGATCATCATAATCGTATCCACATATTTTGGATGGTGCAACAATGTCTTCATCAACCTTAACATTAGCATTTTCAACCATTTTCTTCAATATCTTATTATAGCATCGGTAGGCCTTGCTTTTAGTAGAATAACCCAAGAAGATTCCTTCATCACTCCTAGCATCCAAATTTCCTATATCTTCATCTCTTCTGATAAAGCATCTACTCCCAAAGATTTTGAAATATCTAACAGTAGGCTTATGACCAGTCCATAGCTCAAAAGAGGTCTTATTAGTATCACCTTTGATTTGTACTTGGTTGAGGATATACACAACAATACTCACAACTTCTCTCCAATAGATATTAAGGACATTTCCTTCCAGCATCATAGTTCTAGCAGCATCTTGAACTATTTTGTTCTTCCTTTCCACAACTCCATTTTGTTGAGGGGTTTGGGGTGTAGATAACTATCTCTTTATTCCATGTTCTTCACAAAAGGAATTAAACTCACCAGAAGTGAATTCACCACCTCTATCCAATCTCAGACATTTAATCTTCAAACCAATCTCTGTCTCAACCATAGCTTTAAAGATCTTGAACTTCTCCAGAGCTTCATATTTCTCCCTTAAGAAACTAGCCCACATCATTCTTGAATAAAAATCAATAAGCAACATGAAATACTTGTAACCTTGTAAACTTGTGATTCTAGAGGGACCACAAAAATTAGTGTGCACAAGTTCCAACAATTCTTTTCAACAATGTTGTTTGCTTTGAAATGAAATTATTGTTTGATTTCCTAACTAACATTCTTTGCATATGGCATTAGTAGGTTTCATCAACTTAGGAAGATCTCTCTCAACTTTAGTGGAACTTATCTTGACAATATTATCAAAGTTAACATGACACATTCTCCTATGCCATAACGAACTCTGATCAACTTGAGCAATCAAACAACTTTAACTAGCAACATCTAGATGAAAGATATTACCTTTTGTTTGTGTACCTGATGCAATCATATTTCTAGAATTTCCCAATATTTTTAACTTACCATCCATGAACTGAAGATTGTATCCCTTATCAACCATCTACCCAACACTTAAAAGATTATGCTTCAAACCTTCAACATACAAGACATCATCAGCGTTATGCTTACCATCAAGAGAAATGCATCCTCTTCCACGGATCACACTAGTTGTATTATCACCAAATCTCACAACACCACCATCAGACTTTTCCAAATTTACAAACTTACTTTTATCTCCTGTCATATGATGAGAACAACCACTGTCAATTACCCATTCATCGTTTTCTTCAACTCGAGCAGCTAGGGCTTTCTCCACATTTGTACAACTAGCAGATTTAGTAGACACACGATTATTTTCCTTGATAGAAATAAACAAAAATTCATCTTCACTTACATTTCCTTTGTCAGATTCATCATCTGTCACACCTTGATCAACAACATAGTAACACTTCTTTTGGAATTTAGGCTTGTTAAATCTTGTCTTGGAAACTCTCTGAGGACACCTTGATGCAAAATGACCTATCTTATTGCAAGAGAAACATTTAAGAGGAAATCTTCCTTCATACTTACCTTTTCCTCTCAGTATTATTTTGACAATAAGTGCTTCCAACTCTTCCAACTCTTTTTCTTCTTCAATATATATTTGATTTCATCCTTATACTTGAATGTCTTTCTAGATGAACTCTTATCCAGATCACATCTTTGTCTATCTCTTCCAGAAGTAGTAGCCTTGAATGCAGATTCAACCTTAGGAAGGGCATCACCAAATTCACTCAACTCAAAATTAGTAAGCTTACCAATCAACATATCTCTAGTAACATTTGTCATAGTTTAGAGCTTTTCAATAGCTGTAGCATTGACTTTATAAGCAGTAGGTAGGGATCTAAGCACTTTAGCAACAATTTTTGATTCATCCAAATTTCCACTAGCACATCTGATACCACATACAAGTTCATTCACTCTTTGCATGAAAGTAGTAACATTTTCATTATCACCCATTCTCAGCATTTCATATTTCCCTTTCAAACTCAACAACTTAGCAATCTTCACATTAGCATCACCTTCATATAAGGTTTCCAACTTTTTCCAAATCTCATAAGCAGTCTTCAGATCCATAACATTAGTCATCTCAATATAAGTCAAAGCACTCAACAATGCCTCCTTAGCCTTGATATTATATTCAACATAAGTATTATTCGGTGGAATTTAACATACATATTACTTGTAACATTCCAATAGGGTTCACCAATGCATCTCAGATGGCATTCCATTCGAGTCTTCCACAATGAATATTTTTTCCATCAAATATTAGACTATCCTTCTTGTATGTTGCCATCCCAGATCACCTCAAGCTGTTAAGCTTCTTCCAAGGAAACACAATCTCTAATGCCAATTGTTGGCAACACAAAGGCAGACAACTGAGAGGGGGGTGAATTAGTTGTCACATAATTTCAACCTTATTAAACTTATTAATCCTTAATCTTAGATCTGATGGACATGAATGAAAGCATGAATCAACAACACATCAAAAACACACATAACACCAAGATTTTTATGTGGAAACCCAATTAGGGGAAAACCACAGTTGAGGTTAGTCCACAAGATTATACCCTGTTAAAAGTATAGGAAGAATAAATGGGAATGGACATGCATTCAGGCACACTGCCTAGAGCTCACTACTCAAATACAAATGAAGACTCGCTATCTTACAAAAATATTTGGATTAAAGCCATCTATATTTAAACTAAGAGAATAACATTTGTTAATGCCTGATTACAGTTCCAGTTAAGTACATAAACACTTCTTCACTCTTCTTCACACTCTACTCTGCCTTCAAATGATCTGAAATTTATTCGCGCATAGGAATCATACACTTTGCATTCACACTCTTCAATTTGAATAAGCAATCACTCTTATATATCTGCAACAAGAAATTACATCGCTCCAAGTCGGCCACAAAGAGATATTAAAATAATTACAAACAGTTGGCCCAAATCAATAGATAATTTCCAATGTGAATCAACCAAGGTCGGCCACAACTTAGTGAGGACCCAAAACAACATCTCTAACATGAAAACACTTCAATTAATTTCTCCTCAAAGATCCACAACACACTTCAACACCATGTCAGCCAAGAACATGAAAAACATGAACACACAAAAGAAAATCTTGGATCGTGAGCACAACGATCAATGCAGACGTGCCACAAAGATAAAGAAAAAACTAGAAACATCCACCAACACCATGAATCACCAAAGAAGCATCCAAAACAACTAAACTAACATAAATCACAAAATATTCAATCAGGAACACTAACTGAAGCGATAGAAAAACTATCAGAATGAAAATATTCATAACTTGATCAACTCTTCATGAGGATCTCTAAAACTCAACATGGATAATTTGGACATGCTCAATAGGAATCCCTTTAGTCCACAACCTTAGATCAACAACGTACTGAACTCACCAACAGACAAAACATTACTTGACTATTTTCAACTTGTAACTCTTTCTATTACAATTTTCTCAATATCAACAACACAACCACAACATCCAACAAAAAAGGAGTAATAGAATGAAGGGATCAATGAAAATTTTTTGTTACAAAGCTTAAGTATGAAGCAATATCAGGATTTGATAGGTGTCCAGGAGAAATGTTATGCTCGAGAAGGACAAGTGATCAAGAGAAAGTACTCTATGGTAAGGAAAGTGGATGTGTAAGTGACAGACAGACTCGATTTAGGAGTTTTCTAAAATTGTAAATACAAAAGGAGAAGGATTGGACCCATGGTGTAGTGCACAATACATCATTATTTCAATGTTGAATGTAAAATTTTGCATCAAGTAGTGTTACAACATCTATTTCAATGTTACATATATAAGTACATATCAATGATTACATCAAGTTCACAAGTTAAGTTACAATTGGCTATGCAAGCCATACAAAGTAATACAAGAAATATATATAAGTATCCATATGATGAGGAATCCTTGGTGCTCGACCACCATGAAACTGCTTTGTCTTCCACAAAGTCGAGACCAAGAGTGGATCTAGGTGCCTTTTCCACCCAACCACAAAGCATAATACTTCCCCGGATTTCTTTGCCTAGCTCGAAGAAAACTCTGACCTTGTGCAAGGAGCCAAGCAACCTGGAACAAAAACAAAGAAGCGAGAGGGAACTCTCGATGCAAGATTGATTCCTATATGAAATATTAATTTAGAATGACATATCTCTTGCATGCAGGATGTGGCAGAGACTAATATCAATAATTTCTAGGCTTTTAAAAATTTCATCTATTTCACTGGTGCATATGCTTGGAAAAGCAACAAAAATAACAAAAAGTGATAGTTTGGAAAAGGGAAACTATCATCTCTAAAAATCCACACTCGTCATCTTGTCCCGAAAGTGGTTTTATAAAAGAAAATACATGTAGCATAAATTGTCTCAAGTTTATAATATTTCAAGTTTGTTGAATGGTATTTAAGTTTCATTATCTTCGAGGAAGCAAATAACCATTATTAAGTAAATTGCTCAAAAATATTTCCACAACTCAATAAATCAAATAATTGCATTCCACATAAAAATCACATCTATTTGTAACTCTAAAATTTCACTTGCATAAAGATTCTATTTCTTAATTTTCAATTGAAATAAAACACAAAATTATGGTTTTCCATTTTGTGAGCTAAATACCTCTAATTCAGATTAAAATATTCTTTTTAATATATATATATATATATACATATGTATATATTTATATACCCATAATTATATATACATATATATTTATATTCAGGAAAATCTCCATTTAAAAATAGAAATAACAATCTCATAATACAGAGATAACCAAAATAACAAATATAGATTTCTTATAAGTCAAGTTACATGTATACACATCTATACATTTGCACATATAACTATAAATTTCTGAGAACTAAAAACATTTTGTATATATACATTATGTGGATATATTTATATTTATATATATAACTCAGATTTCATACTTATAAAATTACACACTGCATGTATATATTTATACAAATACTAGATTATTCAAAATTCTCTCTCTCTCTCTCTATATATGTGTGTGTGTGTGTGTGTGTATTTATATTTATATATAAAATATAGTTATCTAAATTTATGATGGTGACTAGAGACAAGCTTTTGTTTACATAGATAAAAGTTTAAGTTTATACATTGAATAAAATTCAATGTTATGGAAGAAATGAAATCGTAGAAGGGGGAAAATTTTATATGAATTTGAGGTATATACAAAAAAAAACCAGATGCAATTTTTTCATATGCCAATGGATAGGAGGGGGGTGCAGCTACCCCCACATGGTCGCAACCCCTATGGCAAGGGCAACACCCTCTCCATAGGCCGCGACCTATGGAGAGGTCGTTGACCTCTCCACAACACACCCTTGAGTGAAGTTATGGCTGCCTTTAAATCTTATTTAATGTTATTCTTTTAAATTCAAAACCATTTATTAGCTGAAAACAACAATTCCCAAATAAAATGCATAAAGACATGGTTTCAAAAATACAGTGCAGAGATGTATATGTTTATATATATTTATATATATGTGTGTGTGTATATACACTGAAAGATATATACATACATATATATATATTTATATAATTGCATATATATATGTAGACTCATAAAATATGTGGTATGTATATGTTTTCTACAGAAAAATACAAAGTCTGGTTGGGTTTTCTACAGACATCCAATATATATTTTCAAGGCAATATTGATTTGAAAGAAAATTAAATCCAAACAAAAATGATTCATTCACATGCATATCTGAAATAGAAATTTCATGAAAATAAATGATTAAAAACTTGGAGTCCAATGCTAATCTGATAAAATTGCTCTGATTCAGTTGTCATTTCCTGTTCTATTCTCCTTCTTTTCCCAGTTTCACCCAATTCAACCATTCTTGCCTTGCTTCCAATTTTTTTCAGAGAGAAGATGATGAAAATGAAAAAAATAATAAACTTCATAATGCCTGCTCTTGTGTAGAAAATAAGATTTTTATAAACATTTTATTACTTTTTCCTCCTTTTTCCATCTTTATTTTGCTTTGTTTTATGTTTCATTTTTCTAATTTTTAGTCATTTTTTCTCATATTTTTCTATTTTTATTGTTTTCTATCTTATCACCTTATTTTTGAAAATCTTCCTATATTTCATTTTATTCTAAGTTTTCCAATAAATATGATTTTAAAAGAAAGCAAGATTTGTTTTTCTATGCAACACATTATCCTCAATTTAATAAAATAAATAACATCGTAATCTTCAAATAAAGCATCAACTAAAAATATACTAAACTAATTCTTTTATTTCTATACATTTTAATTTACCACTAATTAATTTAAATAAACATTGCAAAGTAAGAAATTATAAATAATTAATTAAATAACATCCTAAATGTAATTTATATGATTACTAAGTGGTGTGTGAGTGCAAGATAATTTGTTCCAACTTAACCCTGCTAGGTGGCTAACCTCCTCTACCTCAACCACACTCTTGGTCTTCGACAAACCTGCATCTCATATAAACTCAGGCACCCATTAATAGATTAGTGTCTGATGCAGGAGCATCCAGTGGTGTAAGGGCAATCTTGCATCACCCAAAAATAGTTAAATTTCAAGTTTCTCAGTTTTTAGATGTTTTTACATTTTTGGATACCCTTTTCATCATAATGAAAATTTCAATTTATGGTTTTTTTTTCTATTCCTGGGTTGAAAGATATTGCAGTTTTAGTTGCCCAGATTTGCACCTAAAAATCTTCCGAGTTAGATTTGAGGCACTTAGAGCTCCCAGATCGGCCCCAAAATTTTTTGAAATTGGCGTAGCTATTTTGAGTGCGTTCTTGACTTCGAGACCTTTCCAACAGTTCAAATGGTTCGCGAATCGGAGTCCCTGATCAAAAGTTATGGCCTCGGGAAGTTGGCGCACTTCTAGAAGATACAATTGTAAATGTTCTTTTGAAATTTGAACTTCAAGTTGTAATTTTCAGCGCCAAACCGCCTAAACTCAAATTTGAATATTGTTTTGGCTCCAAACTAATGAGGAGCTCTATTTATGGGCGGGTTTCTGATTTTTGGGTAACTTTTTGGGGACAAGCTCGCATATTGCGAAAAGGGTGATTCTGTAACTTGCATGTGTTGTAAAAATTGGGGATTTGAGATCCTCTGCATGTAAGAAGTTTCATTTTTTGAATAATAAAATTATTCTCTTATTTGTGGGTCATTTTCTATGTCTCGGGTTGCGCCCTCATCAAGTGGTATCAGAGCGAGGTTTTCTTGAGCATGTGGACAGATCGCCGATCGTGAGGCAGTTCACACCAGGACCATGGTTGTGGGTCGAGGTCAAGAAATATGCCTCCAAGAGTGATGCCTGGTAGGCATGGTGGTGCCAGAGGTGGTCGAGGTGGCAAAAATGCTGGTGGAAGAGATGCACTGCAGCCCTCCAAACATATTGATGCGTTATAAGAGTAGGTGAGAAGAGGGTTAAACCTAAAGGGAGGAAAGTGAGGATGAAGGAGAGGAAGAACGTTCAAATGCAGAAGAGGAAGAAGAAGCAATTGATCAAGACCAAATGCAGCTAATAAAGGCCATTTCAAAGATCGGGAAAAGACCCAGAGCAGAAGTCCCCAATTATTCTGGAAGTCTGAACCCGAAGAGTTGATCGACTGGATCAATGAGCTAGAATAATATTTTGAGTATGAGGAAATAAATGACCCAGATCGGGTTAAGTTTGCGAAAATGAAGCTAAAGGGCCATACCAGATTTGGTGGAAAGAGGTCCAGTTGGAAAGAAATCGAAAGAAAAGGAAATATCACCAGATGGGATCACATGGTAGAGAAACTGAAGAAGCAGTTCATACCAATAGACTACGAGTTAGATCTGTTGAAGAAATTGCAAGGGTTGAAGCAAGGAAGCAGATCTGTGAAAGAATATACTGAAGAATTTCACAAGATAATCATCTGAATGGGCCACACAAGGCCAATAAGGAGAAGGTAGCCCGATATCTTAATGGGTTGCGACCGAGCATTCAGGAGGAGTTAGCCTAGTCAGAATGACCACCATTGAGGATGTGTATCAGTTTGCTTTGAAGGTGGAAGAGAAATGAACAAAAGATTTGATGGCAAGCAAAAAGGACGAGGAGGTCAAAGTGGAAGGGGTAGTGGAAGACCTTCAGGAAGCCAAAATGATGATGAAAAGAAAAGTGAAGATGTGGGTACCAACCGAAGCCAAAGGAATGACAACTTCTACCGCCCTCGTGATCAAAACAGTGGTGATCAAAGAGGTAGAGGACGAGGGAGATATGGACAAGGATCTGGAAGAGGTGGTTTCAAAGGAATGTGTTTCCATGTGGTGAAGAAGGGCATCAAGCCTATGAATGTCCACAACACCAAGGAAGGGCAAACAAAAGGCCAAGAAGGTGGAAGGGTTGCGCATGCAGATGGGGAGGCCCAATCTAAACATTAGATGATGCTGAGAAAGGGGAGAAGCCTAGTGATTAGAGAGAGCCACGGTGGTGAGGGAAAAGGAACGAGAATAGAGGAAAGAATCTGTTTTTAGCACAAGGTGCAAGTGTGAAGAAAAATGTTGTGATGTCATTATTGATGGTGGGAGCGATAATTTGGTGTCAAAAGAGATGGTCACAAAGTTGTTGAAGAGGGAAAGGCACATCCATATCGGATTGCGGTTGCTTGAGAAAAGACCACAAAGTTTTGGTCAATGGCAGGTGCCTAGTAAATTTCAAGATCGAGGAGCTACCATGATGAGGTACTCTGTGATATCATCCCCATGGATGCATGTCACATGTTGTTGGGGAGGCCATGGTAGTTCGATAGGCGAGCTATACATGATGGCCATGCAAACACTTATTCCTTGACAAAGGATGGAGTTCGTCACAAGTTGAAACCCTTGAAGGAGACAGAAGAAAATGTATGCAGTAGTGCTAGAATTTGTTATGTAGATGGAAGAAAATTTGTAGAAGGTATGAAGCATGAGTGTGTGTGTTATGCATTGATTCCTAGAGTGAGTGAGGATAGTGAGAAGGTTCCGGAAGAAGTTTCTGGGATGTTGGATGAGTTTCAAGATATTGTTTCTAATAATGTACTTGAGGGTTTTCCACCAATAAGAAAGATCAGTCATCAGATTGACTTGATTCCTAGAGCCACTTTTCCAAATAAGGCAGCTCATAGAATGACTCCAGCAGAAAATGAGGAGTTGAATAAACAAGTTCAAGAGTTGTTGAGAAAGGGTTTGATACGGGAGAGTTTGAGTCCATGTGCAGTACCTACAGTACTAGCACCAAAGAAGGATGAGGAGTGGAGGATGTGTACAGATTCTTGAGCCATAAACAAGATAACAATCAAGTCTGAGATTTCCACACCAAGGAGATGGATGACCTAATGGGTACTGTTTGAGTGGGCTTCGGTACTTCACAAAGATTGATCTGAAGAGTGGATATCACCAGATCCGATTCGAGAGGGAGATGAATGGAAGACTGCCTTCAAAACCAAAGAGGGCCTGTATGAGTGGTTAGTCATGCCTTTTGGGCTAACCAATGCACCGAGCACATTCATGCGGCTCATGAACGAATACTAAAAGAATTTTTGGGAAGTTTTGTTATTGTGTATTTAGATGATATTTTGATTTTTAGTAAGACATTGGATGAGCATCGATGCATATTTGGAGAGCCTTTGAGAAGTTAAGAGAAGAGAAACTGTTGATTAATCTGAAGAAGTGCAGTTTTGTGAAGAGAGTTAGTGTACTTGGAGTTTGTTGTCTCAGCAGAAGGTCTCAAGATGGACCCAGAGAAGGTGAAGGCTATTCTGGAATGGCCTACCCCAAGAACTGCTACCGAGGTGAGATCTTTCCATGGTTTGGCTATTTTTTATAGAAAGTTCATTAGAAACGGTAGTATTTGTGGACCCACATTTGAAACAATGAGAGGGATAGAAAAGAATTCAAGTGGAACCTTGAGGCGGTGAAGGGTTTGAACTATTAAAGAAAGAAGATTAACGAGCAACTTGTTCTAGCCCTCCTAGATTTCAACAAGGTGTTTGGTGGATTGTGATGCTAGTGGTTGTGCCATTGGAACAGTATTGAACCAAGAAGGTAAGCCCATTGCCTATTTTAGAAAAAGTTAAATGATGCCAAGAGAAAGTATTTTGTATATGATCGGGAGTTTTATGCAATAGTTCAAGCATTAAAGAAATGGAGACATTATTTGTTGTGAAGGAATTTTTCTATATCACCCGATCATTAGACCTTGCGATTACCTAAATATTGAGGGAAAATTAATCGAGGGCATATGAAATGGGTAAGAGTTTTTAGAGTTATACCTTTGTTTTGAAACATAGGAGTGGGAGTCAAATAGGGTTGCAGATGCCTTAAGTAGGAGGCATACATTGATGACAAAGATGAAGATTGAAGTGGTTGGATTCAATGAACTTAAGACATTACACCAGAGAAGATCACTGATTTTGGGAAGGGCTAAAATCATAGGACAACATTGCCATTAGTCAGGTGAGCATTATTATTGGCCTCAGTTGTCACGAGTGTGAAGAAGTTTGTACAAAGCTATAGGGTATGTCGGATGGCTAAAAGTGAGCCGAGAATACAGGCTTATATCAGCCCTTACGTACTCGGAGAGGCCATGGGAGGATATAAGTATGGACTTTGTTCTTGGTTTGCCAAGGACACGAGGGAATGATTTAGTTTTTGTGGTGGTTGATAGGTTTTCGAAGATGGCACATTTCATTCCATGTAAGGACCATGATGCAGTCCACATTGCTGACTTGTTCTTCAAAGAGGTGGTGTGGCTACATGGTCTGCCAAAGAGTATTATTTCAAATCGTGACACCAAATTTGTGGGGTACTTTTGGAGGACCTTGTGGAAGAAGCTGAAGACAGAGTTGAAGTTCAGTTCTGCACACCATCCACAAACAGATGGGCAGACAGAGGTTGTTAATAGGAGTCTGGGTAACCTACTGAGGTGTTTGGTAGGAGATAAACCCAAGGGATGAGACTTGATCTTACCCGGTAGAATTTTCTTACAACAATTCTGTCAACAGAAGCACAGGTAGATCACCATTCCAGATTGTGTATGGAGGTAGCCCCAGAAATAGCTCCATAATTGGGGAAGATGGACCAAGAGAAGAAAATAAGTGTTGAAGCCAAGATTTAAGAACACATCAAGGATATACATGAGAAGGTAAGAGAACATATTAACAAGATGAATATGCAATATAAGGCTAAGGCAGATCAGAAGAGGAGGTATAAGGAGTTTCAGATTGGTGATGAAGTGATGGTCCACTTTAGAAAGAAAGGTTTCCAGTGGGAACATATAACAAATTGAAGATGAAGAAGTTCGGTCCTGTAAAATTTTGAAGAGGCATGATTCAGGGAATGCATATGAGGTAGAGTTGCGGATGGATTCAACATTTCCCCGTTTCGGATTTCCATTGGTATCATTATCATGAAGGTGTGCTGAGGAGGAAGTACCAACAATGGAGCGGTGGGATTCCGACCTACTTCGAAAAAAGAGGAAATTAGAAAAAATCACGGGTAGTTGTGTGGGAAGAATTGCGAGGAGCAGTGATTGACCATTTGGGTTTCCTCCACCATAGATGTGACGGGTCACTTCTCAAATTACCCTGGGTGTCTGATGTAGGAGCATCCGGTGGTGTAAGGGCAATCTTGCATCACCCAAAAATAGTTAAATTTCAAGTTTCTCAATTTTTAGATGTTTTTACATTTTTGGATACCCTTTTTGTCATAATGAAATTCCCAATTTACGGTTTTTATTTTCTATTCCTGGGTTGAAAGATATTGCAGTTTTAGTTGCCCAGATTTGCACCTAAAAATCTTCCGAGTTAGATTTGAGGCACTTAGAGCTCCCGGATTGGCCCCAAAACTTGTCAAAATTGGCATAACAATTTTGAGCGCGTTCTTGACTTTGAGACCTTTCCAACGGTTCAAACGGTTCACGAATCGGAGTCCCGGATCAAAAGTTATGGCCCCGGGAAGTTGGCGCACTTTCTAGAAGATACAATTGCAAATGTTCTTTTGAAATTTGAACTTCAAGTTGTAATTTTCAGCGTCAAACCACCTAAACTCAAATTTGAATGTTGTTTTGGCTCCAAACTAATGAGGAGCTCTATTTATGGGCAGGTTTTTGATTTTTGGGTAACTTTTTGGGGACAAGCTCGCATATTGCGAAAGGGTGATTCTGTAACTTTCTGTAACTTGCATGTGTTGTAAAACTTGGGGATTTGAGATCCTCTGCATGTAAGAAGTTCCATTTTCTAAATAATAAAATTATTCTCTTATTTGTGGGTCATTTTCTATGTCTCGGGTTGTGCCCTCATCAGTGTCCAAAAATATAAATCAAGGAAATATAATTCATCATTCTCTATGCCATATCACTTGAATTTAAATAATAATAATCATATTTCATTTTCCTAGAATAAAATAACATCCATTTGCATTTCATATTTCAAATAAAATAAACATTCACCTATTTCCTTATTCAAACCTCACAACATTTATTGTACCACACACATTTATTCATGTTTCAGTTCTACTTAAAGTAAAAGTAAACCTCATCCAATTATGAGATGTGACATACACACACCATCTTATATTGAGTGAAATGAGCCAGTTTGTGGGTTATAGGTAAGTCATCCATAGCTTTTATGCTTGCATTAGGAGTCTTGTTTACTTTTGCATGTTTGGGTGATGTTTATCTATTTGAGCTTTGAGTTCTTCCTTATGACAATGTGTTGATTGTGCTTGGGTTAAGTCTTTGAATGGTTGTACCTATATGTCGTTTCATATGAACCTAAAACATAGCATGTCTATGAGCATATACATATAAATACATATACATAGACCCATGTATGAGACCATTAGAAAATGCACATATATGTGAGTAGAAATACTCATTGAGGTACATACATGAGGAAATGACTATGCTTGTATATAAATATATATGTGGGTGTAGACACTAGGTCATGATCATTCAATATCAAATGGATTACTTGATTATCGTATTACCATTTAATAGATATGCTTGTATACACACACACACACACTTGCAAGCGTTAATGTGTATTGGAGAAGTGTACATATGTATATATAATATAAGTATGTGTATAAAAAGTATACACGTATTATTATTTGCGGTATAAGATAATAAGAGGTATACATCCGATGGAGTGGGTATATATGAATATATATACATATATATAGTGGGAATATAATGTATGGATGTGTGCTTATTCTTGTCATAAACTAATAGGAGGATAAGCATTCGAGGCATCAAATGTATTTATCCAATAAAATATAAATATATATATATATACATTTAAATATATAAGTATGGTGGATATACTATATATATGTATATAATATAACTATATATATATTATATTTTATTATAAGGGAAATAGTGCTTTATAAATATATAAATAGTATATATATATATATATATGTTTAATATATGTAAACTATAATTATTCAAATTTAATGAATGAGCCAATTCACAAATATATACTTTGGGGAAATCGAATTATTTCTTAATTGCTTAAATGAGTCGATTTAATAAATGGATCGAATTGATAAATATTTCAATTCACATATTTGGACTTTGGCTTAAGTATGCCAATATGAATAATGAGAAGAATTTGAATTTGAAACAAATATGACTCTATGTGAAAACACACATCACCTGGTTATGAGCACGCAAGGATAAAATCCTGAAATGTGTTTAAATCTTTTGACCAAGCTAGAATCTGAAGCTTGACTAAAATCAAACATAGTAAATGAATTCCATCGACTCAACCCAAAAAATAGTCGATGTTGGGTATGTGTAAATGATTAATGATTGACTTCTTATTTTATGAAAATATCACCATCTCATGAGTTTGGCACCACCTCCGAAACCATTTTTCTATAGGTGTTGATTTGTGAATTTCTCCATGTGCTTTTGGAAATAGTCTTCTTAATGCTGGCAGAATTGGAAGTCGATTCACCATGGTCATTGTTGAGCACATACTTAATTTAGCACCACCTCTAGGTTGAAAAATGCAAATGGAAGTGGTGTTAATTCACATGCCAAGGCTGTAGGCTTTGTGGTTGCTAGCTTGCTGTATAAATAGTAGCCAAACTTCTTCATTTGGGATGCCGCATTCTTTCTCTTTTTGTGAGTTATTTCTAGAGCAACAATTTACTTTTCACTAAGATTTCTATCTACATTATTCCATCTTACAGTGAGGGAGAACCTTGATTATCTTATGCATATTGTCATTGTTCTTACATGCTTACTTTTCTAAAGTGATCAATTGCCATCAATCAAGATCATTCATAATTATGTATTGTTGTGTAAACCACTAGCTCCATAGAGAGGGAGGTATCATACCAAGAGCATACATCACTAGTTGTTTACCATTTCTGTGTTTTACCAGTCATAATCCTCTAATTTCTAAGTGAGAGAAGAGTGGACTTGGTGAGGAAGAATTGTCTAATTCTGAGAGAAGAATGCTTTCAACAAGAAAGAGAGTGAGAATTTATTTGGGAAGCTAGGTTAAGCTAAGCAACCAAGGGAGAAGGTTGCCTTGTCATCAGTATTTGGAAAAAAGCGATAACAGGCATGGGGTTTCTTGTCATTTTAAAAGGGTTTACTATATTTTCTATGTTGCATGAGATGTCTTTTCTATTTGAGCTATAGAAGTATTTAATATTGCTTTTGGAAAAGGAAATTGAAGCCTTTAGCCTAATTTTATAATGTGTTTTTAAGTACTCCATGATAGGAGATATTTCTTGATACAAGCAGTTAATTATACTAGATATCTCAAAGAGATTGCTTGACATAGGTATTTAATTATGCTACTGGTAGTACAACATAGGTATTTAATTGTACTAGTTATGTTTGAACATGGGATGCAATGTGTTTATATTTACTCCATAGTAGGAGGTGAGTTTGTTTCATAGTTAAGTATATACTAGGCTTTATTTGAATGCAAGAGTCACTTGAGATACACCCAGCTAAGTTATTAGATTAACTCAGAAAGCTTGTGTTACTCCTAGGATAAGCATGGGAGCGGGCTTGTGTACTTACTTGCTTAATAAATTCATTCCTAGTATATTTTTTTGAAGATAGGATATCTAGGATGATAAACTATCCATTGAAGGATATACCTATCTTATTTACTTGCTAGTTAAGTAGGTAGATTATTTTTTGTAGGTTAGTCTAGGATGACAGACTATCCATTGAAGGAAAATGCCTATGCGTAGCTAAAGATAACCTTAAGTCAAATCGGCCCTAAATAGTGTATGTGAATGATGACTCTCAGTCATTTATTGAATTAAGATTATTTGATCAAAGCAGTGCAATGTACAAGACTCCACTTAGATTATGTGAGGCTTGAGACTACACTATCAGTTCACCGTGATCTTGTATTACATGCTATGAGAGTTTCTAGATTGCATAGGTTCTAGTCATGGAGGGCACAACACTATTCTTAGTTGGTTGTGGTTATCAGTTGCTCTACCAATCTCTTCGTCGAAGGGAAGGGCCATCTATCGAATGATAGATGTGTGGGGGACCACATTATGAGTCTTTGCTTGGTGGAAAATTACTTGAGTGATGCTTCTCCTCCACAGCAAATGACCGAAGAACTAAGATTGAAAGGACAAATTCTTGGACCGTCTTACAACTATTTGTTCTAAAGCTCATTGGAGCTATGTTTGTAATGGTATGTATTCTTTTTACGAACTTAATTGTGAAGCTATTGTAATGAAGTGGAATCTTTATTGTAATATGATATGGCATCTTGTTCTTATATTTTCAATAAAAGAAAGAATTTTTTTATTGCAATGACTTGTTAGCACGTTTATTTACTTGTATGATGTAACAAATTTAGAAATTTTTACTGCACTGAAGGGTTGGAACATTATAGTTCTTTAAATTTTTATACATGTTTATATTATGGCTTGATAATTACCAAGAAAAAACACAAGCAAATAAAAAATTTATATAAAATTTTAATCAAACATATATATATATATATATGGGAGGATAGTGATAAAGGGAAATAGGGAGAAATAGATAGAAATATAGAGAGGGAGATAAAGAGAGAGATGGAAAGAAATAAAGGATATAGTTAGAGAAGGAAGAGATAAAGAAAGAGATAGAGATATAGAAGGAGAGAGAAAATAGAGAGATATATATTTTAAGATGAAGAAATGAAGAGAGGAAGAGAGGGAGAAAGATAGATGGATATTGAAAGGGAAATAGAAAGAGAGGAATGATGGAGAGATTGATAGAGGGATAAATAGATAGATATATAGAGAGGGAGAGATAGGGGTGATATAGAAAGATAAAGGGAGGAGAGATAGAGTAAAGGAGATATAAAGAGAGGGGGAGAGAGTGAGAGGGAGTGGGACAGAGATAGAGAGAGAGGGAGACATAAAGAGAAAAAAAGAGATAAAAATGGATAAAGGGAGAGCGAGAGATAGAGATATCGAGAAGGAGAGGGAGAGGGAGCCATATAGAGACAAAAAAAGAGATAGAAAGAGATAGAGAGATATGAATAGATAAAGTTAGAGAGGGAGAGATACAGTGATAAAGTTAGAGAGAGGAAGAGGAAGCGGAAGAGGGAGAGGGGGAGAAATAAAGAGATAGAGAGCGAAAGGAAGAGAGATAAAGAGATAGACAGATGAAGAAATATAAAAAGAAATAGAGAGATAAAGAGGAAGGGAGATAGAAAGATAAGGAGAGAGATAAAGAGGGAGAGTGAGAGATAAAGATAGAGGGAGGATAGAGATTGATAGATAGAGATATAGAAAGGGAGAGGGGGAGATAGAGATAAAGAGAGGGAGAGATAGAGAGAGGGGAAATTGAGAGATGGAGAGATAGAGAAATAAATAAAGAGGGGGATAATTTCATATATAGAGAAGATAGATAGAGAGGGAGGAAATAGATATATAGAAAGAGAGGTGGAGGTAGGGAGATATAGATAGAGGGAGAAATAGAGATAGGGATAAATAGATAGATAACAATTGAGTTGAACTAGCTATTAGAGAAACTGCTTCAAAATTTGTGTATTGTCCTAAATTGTCACCCTTGACAATTTCACCTTATGTTTGGACCCCCCTTTAAATTATTGGACCTAATTGAATACTTAATCCTAAATTATGCATTTTTATGGCCCATTTTTAACAATTTTTGAGGAATTGCAAGTGAGAAACAGTTGCATTTATCTAAGATCTTTCCCTAGGTGACACTTAAAATCCTAAAAATTAGGGAAAGGAAAATCACACATTGGGAGGAAGTGTCCCCCTATTTTGGCTCCAAATTCAAATATATCAATTGTGGAAATTTAATATTTTTAATTCAAGTGTCTGAATTCAGCCACCGAGATTTAATTTTTGAGAAATTGAATAAATTTCTACAAATACCTAGTTATTGCATCCTTTCAAATATAACAAGCATTCATGATAAAATAATTATTGTCAAGATAATTCAAGAGCAAGTCAAGAGTAGCATTTTCATATCTTTATTATAGCAATTCAAGATCCAAGAATCATGTCAAATTCTATGTGATTTTATGTGTGCTTATGTTGTCATTGTTTGGTGAAGGCTAACAATTTTGTAGGTCTCCAAGCAATTCAAGAATTCAAACAAGCAAGCAAGCAAGATCCAAGACCTTGAAGTGTTTTTCATGAATTCAGTCCTTCAAGGAAGCCATTGAAGGGTGGTGAGTTGCAACACTTTGTGATTTCATCATTCCTTCCTATCTATTATCATTTTATTATTAACATTTCCATTGTGGAAGTGGAAACACTTACACAGGGTTTGACTAATTCAAGCCCCTAAATGGCACAACATTTCCTCTCTTTGTGAATGTGTAGATATCAAGTTTGAAGAGGATTGAAAGGATTTTGAATAAAAAATATTCATTGTTGCATTTGAAGTCCTATATCTTTTCAACTCATGAAAACTTAGTTATAGAAATATCTAACAATGTTCTGACAGATTTGTAGGTAGGAATCTGAAGCTTAGGGCCAACATTAGAGGACTAGGAAAACATATCCAAAAAATCTCTACAAGGACACTCATGCCATAGGCGTGAGTTTCCTCCAACATCAAGCTCATATTTGAACCACAAATGCATAGTGTCTTACTCTGTCCTGCTCAATTGTCTGAATTTTCCAATGATTTTCTATGTTTTATGTATTTGCATCAAAATAGTAAATTGCACTATTAGCCTAGTTAGATCATTGCATTTCATTTCTAAATTCATCCTATATTTGGTCAAGGGTTGGTTGGCTCACCTTTTAGGTTGTAAGTCAATCACATACCTTGTCCAAATCCATCAAACCCCCACTACCCATCAAATCTCTAATAAATGAATGACACATTTAGAAACAGTGCATAAACCCTAAGGTCAAATCTTAGGGTTTACCTTTTTATATGTTTCATTTTGGTGAACATGACATGTTAACACTATATACCTTCAAAAATATGAAGCAAATCACCCTAGATCTAGGTTTTGCATGTGATTGTTTTGTGTTTCTCATTTAGGGTTTCATTTTTGTATCATAAAAAGTCATAAAAATATAGAACAATTGCATTAATATTGCATTGAAAGTTGTAATAGGGTTTTTTTCAATCATCTTAGATCAGATTTACATTCAAATTTCATTCATTAGACCATAAAATCCTGAAATTTTGCATATGTATTTAAGCATCTTTCATTTAAGTCAAAAAAGTGAAAAATTTTGCATAGTTTTTTTTCAAAATTGCATCAAATCATCATTTTTCAAGACTTTGCATCTTGGAATTAGTCAATCATTGCATCTTGCATCTAAAAATTTCTTTCAAAATTTGTTACATTGTTCACACATTTGCATACTTGCATTTTCCATTTCCATAGTCATAAAATCAATAAAACATGGAAAAATATTCATTGTCAAAAATATTTGTGTACATAATTGGGAGCCTTAAACAGTAATAAACACAATCACACTTTGAATTTTTGGACACCTTATCTAGGACACAAATTCCTTAGGCGCCTCTTTGCTGTATTTTGTGGTTGAAATTTGAATCAACTCTTTGTTTCTATGTTCCATGATGGATTATGTTTGAATTTGTTTCTACATTTCAAAATTGGAATTTACTTTCAATATTGTTGCATGTTTGCATTGTTAATTTCATAATCCTAAAATCAACAAAATTTAGAAAACAATTCACTATCAGACCTGTTTGAATACAAATTTGAGAACCCTAAACATTCAAACTTTGAACTTCCAAATACCCTATCCTATACACAGTTGCTCTGGGCGCCTTTTTCCTGCTATTCTAGGCTAAAAATTTTCTCAAATCATTGGTTCAGTGTTCTCTATATGATTCTACTAGCCAAATTTTGTTTCTAAACTTTGGTTGTACTATAATTTTCTATTTTGCTAAAAACATTGCTAGTTGGATCCATAGGGCATAACATCATGTTCTCATTGCAAAAATATTTTTTTTGTCATAATTCATGTTCTATTGTCAGATCTTGTTAATCATTTCAAGGATTTTTTGTTACAAGCATGTGAGAATGATTTTATTTCGCCCTTTTTATTATTTTTCATTGATCCCTCTCCCACAATCTTAGAGCTCACCAATAAAACGCAAATGGTTTTTCTTTAAAAAATCTTGAAAACCCTTGTTATGTCATTATTCATATGGATATTATACACACACACACACATTTGTGTGTATATATATATGTATGTATGTATATATGTGTGTGTGTGTGTGTGTATTAAAATTTGAATGTAAAAATAGAAATCAATGATAACTATTAGTAATGATTGCAAAAATCTTAAATTACTATTATAATCCATAGTAATTTTCTAAATTATAGTAAAAAACATTTGAGACAATTTGGTTTAAAATATTTTGAAAACTAAAAAATATTATATTCTATCTTTAAAAAAATTCTAAATTAATATGTATTTCTATAATAAACATTATAAAATGATAAATAATAATATTATAAATTAGAATGCTATATTATATTTACTTATAATATATTTTTAATTTTTACTAATAATGTAAAGTGTTGAATATACGATTATATAAAAATATAGCAATTCAATCTATACAATCTAATAAATTTTAAAATTGTAATATCTGGCCTAAAATTGCAAAAATGGCCAAATAGACCATTAAATTCCAGGCCTACTCACAACCTACCATGAAAAATAAAATATTTCTTACAAGAGTTGAGTCCTAAATATAACTAGAACCAAGATCTAGGTTTTAGGTTCTGCCTAACTCTTGAAACTTTCCATAGAAAGAAAAAATAAACCTAAAACTAAAAGTCCCAAGAGAACTATTGAGTTAATCATGCAACAAGAATAGGAAAAAAATAAAAATAGAACAAAAATAGCAATTGCAAAAATAAAGACAAATAATTGACACAATTATTTAACATGGTTCACCATTAAAATGGCTACATCCACCAAAGAAAGTAGGTCACTCTATATTATTGATTAATAACAACTTTGTTACAATGTTTTTCCAACATCCCAAAAAGAAAAACAAATTGAATTATCTATAACTCTTCCAGCAAGTGAAGAGTCGTGGGAAGAGGAAAATGAAAGGGAAGTGATGGTTGGACTTCACTTCCAACAATCTCCCACTTGAAGTTCAAACCATATTGATATCCCCACTTTCCTTGAAGCTCAATGCCACTTAACTATAATACCAAGAGAAGCTCTATTGAATTCAAGCTTCTCTTTTGACACATATTTTGTGAAAACATCTACAAGGTTACAATTGGTATGAATCTTCTCTAACTTGAGTTTTCCATCTTCAATGACACTCTGAATGAAATTATGTTGAAGCTCAATATGCTTAGTGTGGTTATGAAAAGATGAATTCTTCAATATGCTTAGTGTGGTTATGAAAAGATGAATTCTTCACCAAATGAACAACACTATTACTATCACTACACAAAGTGAAAACTTGTTGTTTTGAACCCAACTCTCCCAATAATCGTTGCAACCATAACATTTCTTTAGCTCCTTCATTCATTGCAATGTATTATGCTTTGGTAGTGGAGAGAGCAACTACTTGTTGCAATCTGGAAACCCAACTAATCGTTTCCCTTGCAAATGTGAACACATATCAGATGGTAGAACGCTTTTTGTCTAAATCACCAACCATGTTAGAATCACCATATCTTTGCAACTGAGCATCCTTATCTTTAAAACTCAAAACATAACATGAAGTTCCTTTAAGATATTTCATAATCCATTGAACTACTTGCCAATGAGGCTTACTTGGATTACTCATGTACCTACTAACTACTCCCACTACATGAGTAATGTCTGAACATGTACAAACCATTACGTAAATAAGGCTCCCAATTGCAAAGGAATAAGGCACATGTTTCATATAGTCTTTTTCCTCTTGTGTCTTGGGACACATTTTAGATGACAATCGAAAGTGATCAACAAAGGGTGTGCTTACAACTTTAGCACCTCTCATATTAAATTTGTCCAAGACCTTATCAATATACTTTTCTTGTGATAATTTGATCTATTTTTTTTTCCCATCCCTAATTATTTTCATGCCAAGAATTTTCTTTGCAGATCCCAAATCTTTCATAGAAATTTTTTTGGTCAATTTTTGTTTTAGATTTGTAACAACACTCATACTAGTACCGGTCACCAACATGCCATTAACACATAACATCAATAATAAAAACTCACCATTGTCTAAAAATTTGTAGTAAACACACAGATTAGACTCACACTTGGTGAAGTTTTGTTTAGCCATGAAGGAATTGAACTTGAGGTACCATTTTCATGGGGATTTCTTTAGCCTATACAAACTTCTCTTCAACTTTTAGACTAAATTTGCATACCCTTTCTTTTCAAAACCTTCAGGTTGCTACATATACAATTCTTCATTTGAATCTCCATGAAGAAATGTAGTTTTGACATCAAGTTGCTCCAACTCAAGATCATAAAAAACTGCTAAACCAAAAACTACTCGCATGGTAGTCATTTTCACAACTATCAAAAATATTTCATTGAAATCAATGCCCTTCTCCTTTTCATATCCTTTGACACTAATCTGGCCTTATACCATTTCTTGCCACCATTATCTTCTTTCAACTTGTAAACCCATTTGTTTTTTAATGCTTTTCAATTCAATGGAAGAGGTACCAAATCCCAAATGTTATTTTAAATTATTCAAGCCATTTAATCTCTTGTGGCATCCATCCATAAATTTTTATCAAAAACATTAGATGCTTCTTTGAAATTTTTAGCAGTTCAACTTGATCAAAAATGAGTAATTGATGGATAAAATCATCCAATTTGGATGGAGGTCTATGCTATCTTGTTGATCTCCTCAACCGTGGAATAGACTCGTTTGAAATCCCATCTACAGTACTTTGAAAAGCATTGAAATCTCTGCTATTAAATTGCCCGCATTCCTTGTTGGCAACCTTTGTAATATTTTTTAATTATTTGTGCAGAGTAATTAAAAGAATTTTCTACCTATTTTAATGTGTGTGCAACCTCTTGGGAGGTCTGTGTGGATTTTCCTAAGGTTGGTGTAGCCTTTGCAAAGGCCTGCTCGACCTTATGGGAGGCTTGTGTAGCCTCTCCATAGGTTGGCACAACCTCTTCAAAGGCTTGCACATCCTTATGGGAGGCTTGCCCAACCTCAAATAATTTTTTTTTTGACATTTCATGACTTTTCCCAATTTTTGAAAAACATGAAGATGATGATGAATTAATATTCTCTAGCAAAGCTTTAGGTAAGGAATTTGGTAAATTAGATGCCATGATTTTATTTAAAATATCACTCCCACTAGAAATATCACCTATAGGCACAAATTCTTTAACAGAGTTCCTTTGTTCCAATAGACCCATAATTAATTTCTCATTAAAAATAATATCTCTACTATGAATTACCTACTTGGGCACTAGATCCCACAAGCAGTAACCATATGATGCCACTTTGTATCCAATGAAAACACATCTTTTAGAATCCACTTCCAGCTTAGTTTGTTTCTTTAATGGAATGAGAGCAAAAGCCTCACACTTGAACACCTATAAGTGTTCATAGGAAATTTTCTTTCCAAGCCATTTGTCCTCTGGAATTTGAAAAGATAAGCAAGAAGATGGTCCTTTATTAATAAAATTAACTGTTGTATTAACAACCTATACCCAAAATTATTTACCCAACCCTGCATTCGAGAGCATGCTATGAGCTCTCTCCAAAATTGTCCTATTTAACCTCTTAGCTACACCATTTTCTTGAGGGGTGAAAGAGACAATTGTAATCCTTTTAATACCATTTTTGGCAAAAAAATTGTTAAACTCCAAAGAACCAAATTCTCCTCCATTATCAGTTTTTAAACATTTAATCTTATGACCAATTTTATTTTTGACTAATGCTTTAAACATTTTAAACATGCTAAAAACTTTAGATTTCTTCTTAAGAATGTGTATCTACACCTTTCGAGAATAATCATCTAAGAAGGACACAAAATAATTTGAACCACCAATAGAAGTTACCTTTGTTGGGCCAAAGAAATTTGAATGCATGAGCTCCAATGGTGTTGTTTTTTATCTCGTTCTTTGGTGCAAAAACTAATTCTCTTTTGTTTTCCAAAGATGCAATGTTCACAAAAATCTAAATCAACTAATTTTAGTCTTGGAAGTTGATCCCTTTTGAGCAATATTTCAAGGCCTTTCTTTCTCATATAACCAAGCCTCTTATGCCGAAGTTTCATCCTGATGTTAACTATAGCCTTTGTAGCTCCCACTTCAGCATGAATCTCGAGCACATATAAAGTTCTTGATTTGTAGCCTCTCGCAATCACCAAGGCTCCTTTGGTAACCTTCTAATTGCTTGCTTCAAAGGTGATGAAACAACCTTGAGTGTCAAGTTGTCTCGTGGAAATTAAATTCATCTTGAGTTGAGGAACATGTCTCCCATCCCGCAATAGCCAACTATTACCATTGTTTAATTTTAATAAAACATCCCCTTTGCCGATGATATCACATGACTCATTATCACCAAGATAAACCTTACCAAGTTTTCCCTCTTGATATTTTTTGAAAAATTTCCAACATGGAGTTGCATGAAAGGAGGCACCAGAATCTAGCACCCATCTATCATCTTCAACTTCTCCAATGGATAGAACTGATGCACTTGCATCTTCATCATAAACAATATTTGCTTCATCTTCCTTTGGTTTATTTCCAACCTTCTTGTAAGACCAACAATTATTTTTAAAGTGACCTTCCTTGCCACAAATACAATAACATAAATTTCTATCTCAATATTTGGACCTCTTTTTGATTTAGATCTTCTTCTATTATTATGTCTCCTCATTCTTTAGATCTACCCTGCTTTTTTTAATTAGAGCATCTCTCGATGAAGTATTTTAATTTTTCCTTCTCATGTCCTCGCTAAGAAGAATTCTTGCAACCTCACCAAAAATTAAAACACTCCCCTTCTTTCTGAAAACCGAGTTGCTAACAACCATAACAACTCCTTCCTAGCTATCTAGTAAAGAACATAACAACATTATAGCTTTTATTCCATCTTCTAATTTTCTACTATTATAAGTTAATTGAATGATTAACATATTGAATTCAATCAAGTGGGATGATATCAAATTACCTTCCTTTATTTTTAGGTTGTATAATTTCTTCATAAGATAAACTTTGTTTGATGCTGAAACCATCTCATACATATTAGATAACTTGTCCCACAAACCCTTCGTTGTCTTCTTTGTTGCAAAATTGAACAAGACATTTCTCAATTGAGAGAGGATTATTGTTGTCATGGCCTTCTTGTCTGATCTATCCCATTCTTCATTAGAAATCTCAATAGGCTTCTTCAATTTCCCCTTTAGTGTAAATGAGAGGTCTTTCTCAACCAATAGTGCTACCATTTACAATTTCCACATGCCAAAGTTTTGGCTCAATTTTTTTTTGATCTTGAAATCCTCCATCTTTCCTCAACTCAGCTCTGATACCACTTGTTGAGTTAACTGTGCAACAAGAACAGCAACAAAACAAAAATAGAACAACAATAGAAATTACAAAAATAAAGATAAATAATTGACATAATTATTTAACATGGTTCACCATTAAAATGGCTACATCCACCAAAGAAAGAAGGTCATTCTTGTTATTGATTAACAACAACTTCATTACAATTTTTTTCCAACATCCCAAAAAGAAAAAAAAACAAATTGCATTATCTACAACTCTTCCAAAAAATGAAGAGTCATGAGAAGAGGAAAATGAAAGGATAGTGATGATTGTACTTCACTTCCAACAAGAACTTAGGTTCTCAAAACCTTAAGGTCCCTGCAAAATTAAAACTCCTTCCATTTAAAAGGAAAATTCACGGAGTCCTCATAAAGCTTGAGACACAAAAGAAAACAAGGGCATGACATTTCTCATGCCTCAATAAATTTTAACTTGTAACCAATCTCTTCATTTCAAAGACTGCACAAGTCTTGTCTCAAGATTAAGAATCTAATTTCCCTAATAACAAGTATTTCAAATCTTCTATTCATGGGGAGAATGGTTTTGTGGTTTTTCTAATTTTCTATTCAATAGGATTTTGTAACATTTTTTTTTGAAAGATCTACTCACCAACTCATTTGACTGCAAAATACGACAAAACTTTCTGAAGAAAGATGTACAATTAGATGAATCATCGGGTACATGTGTACTTTTCATTTTTTTTAAAAAAAATTGCCCAATGTTAGTCAAAATTTCAACAAACAGTGATTTTTGTCAAAATTTTGACGATCCCAAATTTTTGTCGCTTTTTCGACGAACGTCGGGCATAAATATTGATCCTGATTAGGGAACATGAAAGACATGGGACATTCAAATAATTGAAATTCATGGGACATTTGGACACATTATATTCATTTATAATTTCCCATTGCTAGTGGGAAGGAAACAAAGTGGTACACTTCCTATTCAACCAACACATTTATGAAAATGGTAAATTAATTATTAGTGATGACATTAGGAGCTAGACCCACCTTAGCAAGATTTGGGATGGGATAAATGGTTGATTTTGGGTACAAATTCATCATTGTACTTGATGCAACCCTCCCTTAAAATGCTTCGCAATCAATACAAAAGACTTATTATACACTTGGAAGTCTCGAGAGAGATAAACATATATGTCAACAACCCATCCATTCAAAGCAAACAACTTAATCATCTATTAGTTTTGAAGTGCCTTTAGTAGCAATAATAATATAGCCATATATTACGTTTGGTGGGGAGCTAAGGTAGATGGATTTCACAGGTGAAATAAAGGAAACTAGACTACATAAGGTTTTTTTTAGGGTGTTGATACAATGGAGGAAACACTAGAGATATTGGGAAATACTTCATTGAAGGGGCTACTCATCATTGAGTCAATACATAAATCTCTTCAATGTTTGTCTCAAATATCTTCACTATCACTTGTGATAAAGAACTAATAAAGGCATTGGGACCTGTTACATCTAGGAGAAGCTCTGACATCATATGGAAGAGGTGGTGGAGAAAGTGAACCTAGTCAAGATGGAGTCTCTCCCTTTCATGGGCCTCAAATTTATGGGTTGGATTCAATAGACATCATGAGAGGAATTAAGGCTCGATTTATGGAATTGGTGATAGAATTGGTCAATATTTAGGACTTTTTAAAAGTCAAGGGAGGTCATGCAATCCTTTACTAGGAGTGTTAGCTCTTGGTAAACAAGTCAAGCACTCCCCTCATTAGGAAAGGTTCAGTATCATGAAGGTAACATCTATCAAGTTTTTGCAACGTAGAGTAGGGCTAGTCAATTAGGAGAACACAACCTTAGTTGTGGATAGCCTATGGTATTAGTGTGACCTTAAGTAGAAATTGGTAATGGGGCTCATTTTAGTTGTTGGTAATTTTATCTTTAATAAACATTTTTGAAATATGAAAACCTATTATTTGTTCAATGATATTGTTAGTTGTCTCTTGTTAGTAACTACAAACTATTTTGTATGTAGTTTGGTTGCTAGTGTGGGTTGGAATACTGTCAGTTTTTTATATGAAATATCAAACATGTAATGCTTGGGTTGGCATATTGTTTGCTTGGCATGTTGTGTGGTATATGAAATATGTAATTCTTTAGATCACCCTTTGTAATGGCTAAATTTCTTATGAATTTTTTTGTCAAATTATAAATATAAAGGGAGAAAGCCCTTACACCTCATTTCAATTACCCAAAAAAATAAAATAAAATTGTGGAGTAAACCATTTAATTTGGTTAATTAATTATGACAATTAGTCATTCCTACAATCAAAACACAAAAAAATCATTGCATACATTTAGCTAAAGTAGAATTTTTTTGTATGCTTGAAAATGTAAAATATAACAAAAAAAATTACATTTGATCTACAAAGTCAAGACATTATTGAATTGAATAATAAAAATATCGAAACAACCCACAAAGTGACCAACACAAACATTTAAACCTTAACAACCATTAAAGTGTATCAACACTTCTACCTTGATTTTAAGGACTACATTTGACCATATTTATCATGTGGCTTGGATCAAGGTTGGATTTGTTGATAAATCTTGGGAGAATTATTAGAGGCTCAACCAACCCATCCAATCATTATTCTTGAACAAGTTGCACTTTTTGAAAATATTTAGTAGGAAAATATATGTTTGGTATCTCTAGAACAAACAACTCTTATTGAAATCTTCAAATGAGAGAATGCCTACTTGGAATCCTTGTTGCAAGTTAATTGACAATGATTAAACAACCTTCTACAAAACACTCAATATTTCATCCCACAAAACACTATATGTTCACCTCTATTCATATTCCCAAAACTTCTTGGCCTATTTCGATAGAGCCTCTTCCACCCATCACTTATTTACCAATTCTTCGAAAATAGGGGAATCCAACTAACACACAACCATTAGATTAACTCCTACCATGTCCACACCAATGATCTAACACTTTAGTTTGACCAACATGAATTAGTGTGTAGACTCTATTTTATTGCATACAAAAGTAAAAATAATAATATGGAATGAAATAATATTAGTGATGAGCGACATCAAGATTGAGGGCCAATTCTATACAAAATAGACCATCTTACACATTAATCAATGCATTAAAGATAATCTAATCACCTTAAATACAAAAGCTAAGAGAAAAAAAATGGATATACAATTTTCACAATTAAAACACTATTTTCCTTTTTAACATATGATCCTACCTCAACCCTTTTCACACTATATGAAAGCGCTTTAGCCCTCATAAATTCACTTTTGGTCTTTTGGAAATAATATCATAGGCCATGTCTAATACATATTAAAAAAAATCATCATAGGCCCCTCCATGGGACCTTGCTCTAAAATTAAGTTTCTTGTTTCTTGAATAATATTTTTATAAAGAAAAAAGGGATTTGGATATATATAAGCTAAATATAAAACAAATTTATTTTAGAGAAATATATTTTCCCGCTTTTCTAGTATTTGAATCAATGAAGTTGGCCATGATTTTATCCTTGATGTAGTTTTCCCCTAAAATGTCAAAATACGCCCCAAATTAGCGGCGTCTATGGATAATTCCAGCTTCTTCAATCAAACTGGAAAATCTTGGTGTCATTCTAACTTCCCATTCAATATTTTAGACTAAATTCAGATGGTATTTTTTTTCAATGATGGTGTCAAATGATGAGAGAGCTTCTTAGGTACAAGTCGTAGAGATTGAGGGACACAAACAAAGCCAAGAGATTTTTGTTCTACTTTATCATAATTGAGATATGAATTTGATTCATTTTCATTGTAACTGCTTTGCCTTACCACTCAATTGCTGCCGATGGGTTAATATTATCCATGTTAATTAAAGGATTGAAACTCTAAAAGTATGGATTTTTATTAATGTACAAAGCATATGGAAATAAATCCTTTGTTGAGTTTTAACAAAGTGGGTCTAATTTGTAAATTTGGTGTCTAGTTTGGCTCTGACCTAAAACACATTTTTTTACCTTCTTATGATTTTGTTTTAAGTTGTTTTTTTATTTTCTTTGGGGTTGGGCTCATTTTGTTAGTATGTTTGTATAAAAAAATATAAAAAACATAATTATATACGTATTTATAGTTAAAAAACATAAATTAAGTTAAAAATACCACATACTATTCATATAATAAACAAAACAACCATACAAATTAAAATGCTATTTTGATGTCAATTTGTCAAAATCAAATGTCATAATAGATATTCATTTTTTAATACTAATATGATAAAATTAGCAATCAATGTCATATGGGTCTTCATAAAGATTATAATCATCATTGACATTACATGTGGGTGGATCAGAAGAACCACAAGGATTGCCACTAGCACTCACCCTAAATGTATGTTGACTATTTGAATCCTCAAGAAACGATGAATATTGGGTAGTGGAAACATCCAAGCTAGCTAGCTTTGACTCTACATCTCACAATTTCATTTCCCATTTCTTGTAATCATTTTATTTGTGCAAAAGAAGGCAAAAGTTGGAACACACATAAACTAACTTCTTAGCCTTTTTTGATGCCAATTGGCTATGCTTTATTGAGTGGATGGAAACTTCATTTCTATTTAGATGAAGAGAAATTGGTAAATTGTTGAGACAAAATTAGAGATTTAGAGTTATAAAATTATAGTGTTCCACGAAGTTTTTTGACAGGGGGATGTGGGGACGGGTTTTAGGGATAGCGAGACTAAGGGCCTAAGTTTGGGGATGGTGTTGATATACATATAGTACATGAAAAATAGTTATAAAAATATGTATACGAATTACAATGTTGAATTTATAAATGAAACTTTGGCAAATTAGTAATTACTAAATTAGTAAAACTAAAAGTAAATACTAAAAACTAAAATACTATAATACTATTAATGCTACTTATTAACTTAACAGTTAACATGAAAGTTTGAACAATGAAAATGTCAAATTTGAATTTTATATTCAATATTTCATAATGATGATCACAATAATTACAATGATGTCAAAATAACAAAATAGAGTGAAGTGAGGCCTCTAATCATCCTAAAACTCCGCATCACTAGAATTGTTGAAAGTGGGCACATGGTCAAGCTCTGCCAAACTAATACCAACTAGCCTTGCCTGTGTAATTGTAGCATCCTCATCAATCTATGTTGGCTCATCTGGCTCTACATCTCATTGTGTTTCTAGAATCTCTTTGTACACAAGTGTCTTGTAGTCAATGAGACACAAAGCACTATGTACAACCAAAAGCTTCTCTACTCTCCTAGAGGTAAGTCACTTCCTCTTAAGACAATGGATGGAGCTATAAGTAGACTAGTTGCTCATCATCCCCATCTCATGATCCTCCATCGCTGCCTAACCCTACCATCCCAACACCACTTTTATACCACCTTGGTACCATTACACTCATCCATGGTGGTTTTCTTATAGAAGAAAAAAAAAGCATATACACCACCCATCCTCTTCCACCTAATAATGGACTCACATCACACTTCCAAAATAACAAGCATCCTACCATAGATCAAATGCTCAAGAGCATGAACTATCAAGGAAAAGGTTTAGGCCTTCACGAGGAAGGTATTTTAAAGCCCATCCAAGTCAAAGAACACCCCTGTACGCGAGGTTTTGTATATACCTCTCAAGACTCACAATCCAAAAATGTTGGTACAACCTCCATACATCCTAAATGATCCTCTTCCAGAAGAATAATAAGATCTTCCCATCGCTCCATCAAACCATTTTCTACCATCCCCCTTCCATCATATCATCTCAAAACAACCATCCATATTCCTCCTTCATCCTCCAAATCCATTTTGGGCCCTTATATCCCAAAATAGCCTCCTCCATCTCGTCCTATTCATCCCTAGTGCACATCATAAAAATCCTAACCTCATAATCCCTGATCAGGATCAACAAAGGCACCCCTCTATGCTTGCTATCTCGCACCATCCATTTATTCATCACCTCCAAAATCCTACCTCTATCACTTCACTCGTGTTTCCTCCACATCATCCATCTTCTCATACCCATCCCATTGCTATTAAAATCACTTTGGATGCCAAAGTAAAAATGCATAAATCTAAACATCCACATGAACCTAAAGCTACTCATATCCCCTTGAAAAGACATGTTGAAGAAAAGAAAAATCAAATCCAAAATCCAAATCAAACCCACAAGACACAAAGGCCCACCAAAGCAAAAATCAAAACCATGTGGATCCCAAAGAAAAAAGATGCAATGCCTTCAAATGAAAAATCTGTAATAACATCCAAAGTTACTAATCCAACTACATCCAAGTATCTTTTTAATTCCTCTATCTTTCGTTAATATCTTTACTATTTGAACCTTGTACATATTTTTTAGATGAAGAACCTATTATTGTTAAATGTGCCTCCAGTTGAGTAAAGTGAATCCATGTGCTTTGCATCATAATTTGAAGTTGTTTCCATTCCAATGTTCTGAGTTTAGTTTGTTTGTATGGCTTTGTATGAATACCACATTGTGTTGTGTGTGGATTTGGTTTCAAAGCTTTGTTTCTTTTGTTTTTAGTGGTGACATAACTCTAAAATTTGACTTTTGTGCATAATAGGTTAGTGGAAAAATTGACAGCTCTGAAGGGTTTAGAGCCTCGATTAAGATAGATACATGGATATTTGGATCTTGTTGTTGATGGGAGGCTTCCACTTAATTATGAAATTTTGTACCATTTATAGGTATGCAAAAATTTGTCTACTTACATTCATTCAAGAGGCTAGATCGCTTATCTTTTGTCATATGGTTGGATTAATGTGGCATACAATTTCAATGTGGGCTATAGTTTTTTTAATATGTTCAAGTTATGCATAGTTTACAAAGAATAGAGGGTGAAAAGGGGCATGTAAGTTAAAACAACCATCATTAACAATCATTCTTTATACTATCTTATATTTATTCATTATTCCTAAAATTCTTAAACATACAAACTAGGAAGAGAACTCTATTCAATACATTAGTATGTACTACATATATTGTTGTATCCAAGCCTCATGATCTTGGATATATCTAGGAAGGCCCAAGAAATGAGTTGCATGTATATAAGTAGTTGATTGGATGTCTGAGAAGTTTTGGAAGAATAATAGTAAATTTTGTTCGGTGCTTGCATTTTTCATTGGGTTTACGGTTTAGTGCTCAATATGATCATAAATGTCATTTTTCCATGTTGATTTTTATCCCAAATGCTTTGTTAGCTATTCTAACTTCTTGTATACTTTCGTTATTCATTGACTTTAATATAATTTTTCCATCTCTTTGTGTCTTTTGGTTCAATAAATACTTGTCTCTTTCTTATCTATGTTTTCTCTTGTTGGCCTGAGTGAGATGTAGAATGCTTGAATTGAACATTTTCTGTCACACATATATGCTTCATGCCATATTGACTCCGTGGGGACATGTCTGCTTGAGCATTTTTTATTTTGTATACATGTCGAGGTGAAACTAAAGGTTTAGAAGGTAATTGGGTTATGATGGTCTCTTTCTTATTCTTTGCCTTTGTTCATATGTTTTGTGCTGATTTTCAGGAGCTTGAAGAAGAGGAGAAGCACCCACCTGATCTCCCAAACCTTAAGAGGAGAATAAAAGAGGGTAATGTTTTAATTTTGATTGTTGTTGCATTGTTTTCAAGATTACAAGGCATCACTTGTTTCATCTATTTGGACTATGTTTGATAGTGTTCATTAATGATACATATCAATCCTTTCTCTATCAGTTGTAAGAATTTTGTCCAATTTCAAAGTTTTAAGGAAAAAAGGGTCTAGTCGGAAGGACTATACTAAGCGGCTTGTTGCAGATTTGTTTGTATATTATGGCTACAATGACTATTTGATCCAGACCTTCCTCAAGGTTGAAGCCTAAATTTTTGGAAATTTGTTGTTATTATCTATTCCAATGCTTTGTTTGATTGCCATTTTAGCACTTTGTTTGTAGCTTATTGAAATTCAAAATAAAGTTAAATGAGGTGATATTGTGTTGAATGATTGTAAATTGTGGTCTCCAAACTTCAGATGTTCCCTATTGCTAAAGCAATAGAACTTATTGAAGCAAACGAAGCTCCTCTGCCTGCATGCCTCCAGACCAACACTTTAAAGGTTAGTAGTTGGAATATCCAATTTACAATTGAATAAAATACTTATTGCTCACCTGAGTAACCGAGCATCTATTTTTGGATGTTATTTTCCTACATTGATTTTCCTAAAATAAACACAGAAAGCATGCATGAAAAATATACCAATTTTCCTAAAAAAAAGTAGGGACTATTCACAAAAGATATCCTGATGTGCATAAAACAAACATAGGAAGTACCCAAGAGAGATGCGTTGATAAACACAAAAAACACACCATGACCCTGAGCACCTATAGGTACTGCTACAACAAAGTGGAACACAAAATCTTACTTCATACCAACCTCACTCTTCTATGAGTAAACTTACCAATAAACTTCAAGGAAGGATATCCAACTTTCTCGTCACATTTAACAACTTATTAATTTATAGAGTTCCCTCAAAGATCATAGCTCTTGGGTTAAATGTTGAAGTTAATCATTCTCCTAATAGAATTGTGATACAAATATATATTTAGGAGAGGGAATTTTCAAATCAATTTGGTGTTATATTGCACATTGTATTGGACTTGCATTCTTCAAAGATGTCTTCATATTGCTGCAATATCTTGTCGAACCTTTCTTGCTGCAATGGGGTTGGCATATTTGTGAGCACTACTATTGTGTGTACTTGCTTCTATAGGTGCATTTTTGGACTATGAGAAGCACAAATTTCTGTGTGTGGGCAATGATCTTGCAACATTGTTTAGTAGAGACCAAAGCTAGTTTGGCTTGTGATGTTAACTCAAGGAGGTTAAGTTTCCACTTGTCATTATGTATTGTCCATTTTTGTGCCTTAAAATGGTAAATTCCATCATGATCATACACTCATGGTTCTCCAATATAAACAAATTATATCTTTTTATGTATAATTTTAGTTATCTCCTTCTCCCGATTTTAAATAAGTAATATTATTTTTCAATAATATTTTAACCAATAGATGTGTTTGGAAGAATTCACAGACTCCTATGTATGCCTTGAAAGAGCTCACTAATGGAGAGCAGAGGCCACAAAATATTCTCACTGACAGGTAGCCAGTATATGATTCTGACCTTCTGGAGGATTATCTATCTCTTCTATTTGTATTTCCAATTATATCACTTTTTTGCTTAGGCACATTATATTATAAAGCTCTAGCGATTTTTTTATTCACTTACACTACATTTTTTTGTTATTTTGGTTTTAGGAAAATCAAGATGCATTGATCAAGTGTATCACAGAAGATGTTGGCTTTAGTAATGGAAGACCTATAGCTACATGTATCATCTATAAGTCACTTCTC
Organism: Sequoia sempervirens; assembly: GCA_007258455.2. NCBI lineage: Eukaryota > Viridiplantae > Streptophyta > Pinopsida > Cupressales > Cupressaceae > Sequoia > Sequoia sempervirens. The sequence goes on along the minus strand of VDFB02270651.1, from coordinate 731,090,743 downwards.
CAATGGTGTTCATTTGAAGTTGAAAGAACAAGTGTTTTTATCGTATCATTCAAACGATTGGTTCATCAATTGAGGTATCATTGATTTTTCATTTCACCAGTTCTAAGTAGTTTATGTGAGAATGTATATCTCTTATGAGCTATCACTTATCAATGAATCATATTAAAATCTTATTGGATTTCTCCATGAATACTCTTCCAATTTTTTTTAATGCTGACATAATTTTTTTTGTATTTTAAAGACTTGGGAGAGCAATGATGTGTTGGCTTATTGGTTATCAAATGCATCTACTTTACTCTTGTTCCTACAACACACACTAAAAGCAAGTGGTGCAGCTGGAATGACCCCTCAACGTCGTAGATCATCTTCATCTGGTTTATTTGGAAGGATGGCTAGTGTAAGATTTTTTTTGTTTAATTACCATATTATTGAACCGCTATGGCTGGTATTTAGTTACATTTAACATCTTTCACATTGTTTTAATAGGGTTTCCACACAAGTCCATCAAGCACGGGGCTCTCATTGGGCAATGGTGTGACAATTGGTGGTTTAGATGCTTCACGACAAGTAAAAGAAAAATATCCAGCTTTTCTTTTTAAGCAACAACTTATAGCCTATGTAGAAAAAAATTATGGAATGATCCGTGATAATTTGAAGGAAATTTCGCCTTTGCTTGGATTATGCATTCAGGTTTGTTGAAATCTCTTAATTAGAATTGTTTCAATGTTGACTAAAAAAATAAATAATGACAATTACTTTGAACTTTCTTATTAATTTAAAATTTTAACCCCCTGATATCTTTAGACTATTAGAAATGGGAGACTATCAACTTCTATTAATGTATTCTATGTTATTCTGCATTGGATGGAGTCAGGGATGTTAACAAATACTAGAATATGGAGTTTATTTGAAGGTGGACTATTTTTTATGGAAAAGATATTACACTCAGTTACAATTTTCATTACCTTATGTTTTGTATATAGGCACCAAGAACATCTAGAGTAGGTTTGATCAAAGGGTCTTCTAGGTCTCATGCCAATGCAGTAGCACATCAAACTTTGATTAGTCACTGGAAAAGCATTGTGAAGAGCTTGAACAACTTTCAAAAAACATTATGTGCCACTTATGTAAGTGAATCTTTGATTTATGGGAATTTGGATAGATAACATGTTTGTGAACTATGAATATATTTTGTTTAGTTTTTCAAGTAGGACTATACACATTTTCCATACTAAAAGGGTTGGTCACCTTCCTTTTTGATACGTAAGGTGTTAAAAGTCTAACAAAAAAAAACTAGTTAACCCTAAACCCTAAACCCTAAACTCTAATAGTTGTACCAGGGGCCATGTTTAACAAACCAAATGCAATTGTTAACTTTTCACTACAGTGGCAGATAAATATATATATTTTAAAACAATTGCAATGTTTTGTCAAAATTTTGACGAAACAGTCCAACGAAACAAAAAAAAGTGTGATGAGATTGCTATACCTTTGATGCAATTTTCGCTGCAATGTCAACTCCAGATTGTTGGAAAAATGACAAATGTTTGTTGGAATTTTGATGAAGTTTCATCGAATTTGTGATGAAAACCACCAACATTTTTTGTGGTGTTGATTGATGATGTTGGATTGTGGTTTCAATGAATAAAATGTGATTGTTAAAGTGACAAAATTTAAAACAAGGTTTCGTCAGAAAATCGACAATATTTTGTCAAAATTTCAATGAACATTCATCAAAATTTGTAGTCAAATACACTAGTGAATTTTTCATCTCATCACCATCAATGACAACACAAAATTACAAGGGAAAGAAACTCAACCTCCCAAATGTGAATGGTTTTCCTCTGAGCTCTAGATGCACAACTCTTGCAACTATGCTAAATAACCATGGTAAAAACAAAGAAAAAGTTGTATGGACAAAAGGATCTATCAATGTCCCTAAATTCCATCCCATTGAGTCTTAAATTTCAATAAAAATATTTGAATTTGGATGATTATAACTAATTCGAGCAGACTCTCCTATTTAAAATTAAGCCGAACTTTTGGTGCAATGGCATTCACCTGTGCAACAATTGGTATCAAAGCCGAGGTCATAGGTTTGAACCCATCACTTGCACTAGGGGGGATTGTTGCAAGAGTTTCACCCTTAGTCTCCTTGTGTTGTGCAACATGACACTTGGGTTCATGACATGGCTTAACTACCTCCTATGGATCTTAGTTCTTGTATAAATCTGGTGGTTGTATCAGGCATTGATAGGTTGATGTTTTGGTGCAATGACAACTACCTATATAAAAAATTGTTGCATGTTTGCATTGTTAAGTTCATAATCCTAAAATCACAAAAAAAAATTGGAAAATAATTCATTGTCAGACCTATTTGAATACACATATGAGAACCCTAAACAGTCAAACTTTGAATTTCCAAAAACCCTGTCTTGGACACAAACACCCTGGGAACCTCTTGTTGGATGTTGCTGATATGTGGTTGTCATTGATGCCAACACTATTGGAATTAATGTCTTAAGGATGTATATGTTGAGGATATTGAGAAAATTGTATTGAAATGAGTTGTAGGTTGTCATTGGTGAAGTGAAGTTTAGTCTGTTGGTGAGCTCAGTACATTGATGATCAGAGGTTTGGATTAAAGGGTTTGTTGTTGAGCATATCTAGTTTATCCATGTTAAGTTCTAGATCCACATGAAGATTTGATCGAGTTATGAGTAGTTGTGTTCTGACAGTTTTTTTGTTGCTTTAGTTGGTGTTGTTGAATGAAGATAATGCGATTCTAGTAATTTCAATTGTTGTGGATACTTCTCTAGTGATTCATGATTTTTTTGAATGTTTCTAGATCATGCTCTATCTGTGTTGTATGTCTGCATTGATCATTGTGCTCGTGATTGGTGATTTTCTCTTGTGTGTTCATGTTTTTCATGTTCATGGCCGACAAGGTGATGGTAGCGTGTTGTGGATCTTTGTGGAATACTTTTTGAAGGTGTTTTTTGTTCGAGGATGTTGTTTTGGGTCTTCACTATGTTGTGGTTGACATTGGTTGATTCGCATTGAAAATTATTTATTGTTTTGGGCCGACAGTTTGTATTCATTTTATTATTTTGTTGAAGCCAACATGTAGCGATGTAATCTCTTGTTGCGGATATATATATATATATATAAGCAATTATTTATTCTATTTGATGGAGTGAATGAATGCTTGTACATGAGATGTGCGAATAATTTCCTAATCATTCGAAGGTAGAAGCAGAGTGTGAAGAAGTGTTCATGTGCTTAACCAAAATTGTAAGCAAGCATTAGCAGATGTTATTTTCTTAGTTCAAAATATTGTGGATGTAATCCGAATGTTTTTGTAAGACAGTGTGTCTTCCTTGGGTAGTTAGCCTTGTTGTATTTGAGCAATGAGCTCTAGGCAGTGTGCCTAAATGCATGTGCATTTTCATTTATTATTCTTATACTTTTAACAGGGTATAATCTTGTGGACTGACCTCCACCATGGTTTTTCCCCTAACAGGGTTTCCACGTAAAAAAATCTTGGTGTTATGTGTGTTTTTGATGTGTTGATGATTTATGCTTTCATGGTTATTAATTAGATCTGAGAATGAGGTTAATAAGTGTAATAAGTTTGAATTTCAATGACAAATGATTCATCCCCCCTCTTAGTTGCCTGCCCTTGTGTTGCCAACAATTGGTATCAGAGCAAGTTCCTTGGAAGAAGTTTAATAGTTTGAGGTGATCTGGGATGGTGACATATAAGAAGGATAGTCTGAGATTTGATGGAGAAAATTATTCTTTGTGGAAGACTCGAATGGAGTGTCATTTGAGATGCATTGGTGAACCCTACTGGAACATTACAAGGAATAGGTATGTTATCCCACAAAATGGTCCTTCTACTATTGTTGAAATTAAGGATGTTAAGTACAATATCAAGGCTAAGGAAGCATTTTTGAGTGCTTTGACTGATTCTGAGATGACAAATGTGATGGATTTGAAGATTGCTTATGAGATCTAGAAAAAGTTGGAAACTTTGTATGAAGGTGATGCTAATGTGAAGATTGCTAAGTTGCAAAGCTTGAAAGGGAAATATGAAATGTTGAGAATGGGTGACGATAAGAACATTACTTCTTTCATGAAAAGAGTGAATGACTTGTGTGTAGTATCATATGTGCTAGTGGAACATTGGATGAATCAGAAATTGTTGCTAAAGTGCTCAAATCCTTGCTTGCTGCATACAAAGCCAAAGCTACTGCTATTAAGGAGATCCGGATTGTGACAAATGTAACCAGAGACATGTTGATTGGTAAGCTTACAACTTTTGAGTTAAGTGAGTTTGGTGATGCTCTTCCTAAGATAGAATCTACATTCAAAGCTACTACTTCCGAAAGAGATAAACAAATATATGATTTGGGAGAAAGTTCTTCTAGAAAGGTATTCAAGTATGAAGAGGAAATGAGAGAGATTCAAGAAGAAGAGAGAAAACTAGATGAGCTTGAATCACTTATTGTCAAAAGAGAAGATAGAGGAGAAGGTAAGTATAAGGGAAATTTTCATATTAAATGTTTTTCTTGCAATAAGATAGGTCATTTTGCATCAAGGTATCCATAAAGATTTCCTAAGTCAAGACCTAACAAGCCTTGATTTCAAAGGAACTATTATTATGCTATTGATGAAGGTGTGATAGATGATCAATCTGATAAAGGGAATGTAAGTGAGGATGAATGGGTATTTATTGCTATCAAGGAAAATAATCTTGTGTCTATTGAATCTACTAATTGTACAAATGTGGAGAAAGTCCTAGCTACTCGAGTTGAAGAAAAGGATGAATGGGTGATTGACAGTGGATGTTCTCATCATATGATAGGTGACAAAAGTAAGTTTGTGAGCTTGGAAAAGTATGATGGTGGTGTTGTAAGATTTGGTGATGACAAAGCAAGTGTAATCCGTGGCAGATGATGCATTTCTCTTAATAGTAAGCATAATACCATTGATGTCCTATATGTGGAAGGTCTGAAACATAATCTTTTAAGTGTTGAACAAATGGTAGATAAGGGATACAATCTTCAATTCAAGGATGGAAAGTGTAGAATATTGGGAAGTTCCAGAAATGTGATTGCATTAGGTACACAAACAAAAGGTAAATCTTTCACCTGAGTGTTGCTAGTCAAAGTTGTTTGATTGCTCAAGTTGATGAAAGTTGGTTGTGGCATAGGAGAATGTGTCATGTTAACTTTGACAATATTATCAAGATAAGTTCTACTCAAGTTGTGAGAGATCTTCCTAAGTTGATAAAACCTACTAATGTCATATGCAAGGAATGTTAGTTAGGGAAGAAAACTATAGTTTCATTTTGGAGCAAACAAAATTGTTCAAATGAATTGTTGGAGTTTGTGCATATTGACTTGTGTGGTCCTTCTAGAATCCATAGTTTACAAGGAGACATGTACTTCATGTTACTTATTGATGATTGTGTGTGAAATGTGGAAAGTTAGTATCAACACCAACCTTAATGAAATGAATTATATCAAAGACTCAAAGAGAAAAAGCTACTCTAAATTGCAATTTAACAAATCTTTTAAGAACGTCTCGTTGTATTCTATTCTTAAAGATTCCTCTAACCCTTTGGACCTCAAATTTCTATGTACACAAAGGCTATTATAATGACACTTAAGAAACGAGATTAGTATTCAACATGCAAGCCAACTAAGTTCCCACATGAAACTATATGATAAAAATGATGATGGATACCATGACAAATGGAGGATGATGATTATGATGAATGGACAAATGGTGGTGGATACTATGGTAGTGATATATATGATTCTATATATGATTCTACATATGCTCAAATGCAAACTATAGAAAACTAAGATGATACTCCATATGATCAAATGCTAACTATGAATATGCTAATCTAAAATGCAACTATGAAGCAAAGTGTTAGTCTAGGATTTAACTATGATGCAAAAAATGATATAAAATGTAACTATAATACTCCATAATGCTACCAAGCTCAAACAATATTCTTGCATGATAACTCTATTCAAAAGTGGATACAAAATACTATGCCAAAACAATTGTATTTATAGCCTTTTCCAAGCATCTTGTGAGGTGGCAACGATCAACGGTCTAGATTCGAACAAGAAGAATGAATGGTGGAGATGAAGAGAATCAATATTTTGTCCCCTTGACCAAATGCAACATGCCATTTGGATGGAAGAATCTCTTGACCAATGGGAAACATGCCATTTGGATGGAAGACTCAAGTGTGGGAAGAAAAGACCATGTGTTTGAAATTTGATGGAAGTGTGTGAGGAATAGGCCATGTGCTTTTAAAAATTGTTTGAAGATAATTCTAATTAAAAATTAGAATTATTTAATTTCATGTGACCTTGGTGAGGTGGCACAAAAATTTGTAGACATGTGCTTGAATTCCTAATCGAGATTAGTGAAGATTAATTAAATAAAATGAGCTTATGGAAATTTGTTTATTTAATTAATTTAGAAGAATATGTTTTTATATTTGGAGAATTAGAGAAGGGTGAACAATATAAATAAATTGAGAATTTATTTATACGTAGTCGAAATATTAATTAAATAACTAGTATTTAATTAATTAAATTCCATGACCAATTTTAGGTGTATACAATGATTACTCTAGATTGATGTGGGTTACTTTCTTAAGGGAAAAATCTAAAGCTCTAGAGAAGTTCAAGATCTTTAAGGATATGGTTGAGATAGAGATAGGTCTAGAGACTAAATGTTTCAGATCATATAGAGGTGGTGAATTCACTTCCCATGAGTTTAATTCTTTTTGTGGACCCCTCAGCGAAATGGAGTTGTGGAAAGGAAAAATAGGACAATTCAAGATGTTGCTAGGACTATGATGTTGGAAGGAAATGTTTCGCATATCTACTAGAGAGAAGTTGTGAGTATTGTTTTTTACATCCTCAACCAGGTACAAATCAAAGGTGATACCGATAAGACCCCTTTTGAGCTATGGTCTGGTCATAAGCCTACTATTAGATATTTCAAAATCTTTGGGAGTAGATGCTATATCAAAAGAGATGAAGATATAGGAAAGTTTGATGCTAGGAGTGATGAAGGAATCTTTCTTGGTTATTCTACTAAGAGCAAGGCCTACCGGTGCTACAATAAGAGATTGAGGAAAGTAGTTGAAAGTGCTAATGTCAAGGTTGATGAAGACACAACTAGACCATCCAAAACCTGTGGATATGATTCAGATGATTAGAATAACAATTTAGTTACAGGAAAGAAAATTCAAACTCAAAATCAAGTTCAAATCATCCAAGTGAATCGGCAAAATCAAGAGGAAGAAACTAGTGGAAGTGCAGAAGTGAGATCACAAGAGCCTGAAGCTCAAGAACATCCTAAGACTACAAGGTATGTAAGACTAAATCATTTAGAAGATTAGATTATAGGTGATAAGAACAAAGGTGTTTAGAATAGGAGAAGAATCATAGAAGAATACTATTTGATTTCAAAGACTGAACCTAATAGTGTCAATGAAGCATGCAAAGATGAACATTGGGTGGAAGCAATGAAAGAAGAACTACAACAAATTGAGAAGAATAATACATGGATTCTTGTTCCTAGATCTAAGGACAAAAATATAATTGGAACTAAATGGGTCTTTAGAAGCAAATTGAATGAGCAAGGTGAAGTTAGAAACAAAGCAAGACCGGTGTGTAAAGGATATTCTCAGATGGAGGGAATTGACTTTGAAGAAACCTTTTCCCCTATTGCTAGGATTGAAGCTATGAGACTATTTCTTGCTTATTCTACTTACAAAAACTACAAGGTTTATCAAATGATGTCAAGTCAACATTTTTAAATGGCGAATTGGAAGAAGAAGTGTATGTTGAGCAACCTAATGGATTTCAATTGATTGATTAGGGAGATATGGTTTGTCGGTTGAAGAAAGCACTATATGGACTCAAGCAAGCCCCAAGAGCATGGTATGCCCGATTGGACAAGTATTTGTTGAAGCTTGGATTTAACAAAGGTACTACTGATAGTAATTTATATTTCAAGATTGACCATGATAAAGATTTGATTGTTGAAGTCTTTGTTGATGATATCATTTTTGGAGGAGATGATGGTTTGTGCATGAAGTTTGCTGATGAGATGTAGAGTGATTTTGAGATTTCTATGATTGGAGAGACAAAATTATTTTTGGGATTATAAATTACTCAGGTAGATAAAGGGATCTTTATATCTCAGTCCAAGTATGTGAAAGATTTGCTAAAGAAGTTTGGTATGGAAGATTCAAAGCCGGTTGGTACACCTATGGTGACCGGATGTAAGTTAACACAAGATGATGATTCTTCGAAAGCAAGTCAAACTAGATAAAAATTGATGATTAGTGGATTGATTTATTTGAACTAAACTAGACCTGATATCATGAATGTCATATGATTTGTTGCAATATTTCAAGATGATCCTAAGGAATCTCATGTGACTACTATGAAAAGGATTTTCAGATACTTGAAGGGGATAGTTGATTTTGGCCTATGGTATCCTAAAGAAGTCAACCTTACTTTGAGTGCCTTTACTGATGTTGATTGGGTAGGAGATGTGAATGAAAAAAAAGGTACTAGTGGTGGTGCATTTTTCTTGGGTAAGAAGTTGATTTCATGGCTAAGTAAGAAGCAGAATGCCATTTCTTTATCTACTGTAGATGCAAAATACATTGTTGCTGCTAACAATTGTACTCAAGTATTGTGGATGAAGCATATGTTGAAAGATATTAGAGTTGTGTATGATGAATCTATTGCTATATTATGTGATAATTCAAGTGTAATTAACAGTTCTAATAATAAAGTGTTGCATTCAAAGACCAAGCATATATCTATCAAGTTTCACTTTTTGAGAGAGAAGGTGAGTGAAAAGGAAGTCAGATTGGAGTATGTACCTACTAAGGAACAAATTTCAGATATCTTTACCAAACCTTTTCCTAAGGATACTTTTGAGTATCTCAAAAGGAAGTTATGGGTGATTACCCCTCGAAATCAAAACTAAGATGCATTGACTTGCATCAGTCCTTGCATTTCACAGTCATATCTTGATCTAGGTGTATGTTGTGGTGGCTACTACTTAGGGGGAGTTGTCAAATGTTCATATATGTGGTTCAAAGCTTGTGTGTATCTTTTTCATTGATGTCAAAGGGGGAGAAGAGTCATGTGAAAAAAATTTTGGGGAGAAGAAGTCATGAGAAAGAGTTGAAGAGAAAAGAGTCAAAATCTAAGGGGGAGAAAGTGCTAAGAGATAGTTGTGTTGATGGTGTTTTTCACATCATGTGTTGCCATCAATGCCAAAGGGGGAGATTGTTGGATGTTGCTGATATGTGGTTTTCATTGATTTCAACACTATTGGAATTAATGTCTTAAGGCTGTATATGTTGAGGATATTGAGAAAATTATTTTGAAATGAGTTGCAAGTTGTTAGTGGTGAAGTGAAGTTCAGTCTGTTGGTGAGCTCAGTGAATTGATGATCAGAGGTTGTGGATTAAAGTGTTTTTTTTTAGTATATCTAGTTTATCCACATTAATTTTTAGAGATCTACATGAAGATTTGATTGAGTTATGAGCAGTTGTGTTCTAACAATTTTTTTGTTGCTTCAGTTGGTGTTCTTGAATGAAGATAATGTGATTCTAGTAATTTCAGTTGTTGTGGATGCTTCTCTGGTGATTCATGATGTTTGTGGACATTTCTAGATCGTGCTATATCTGTGTTGCACATCTGCATTGATCGTTGTGCTCGTGATTGGTGATTTTCTCTTGCATGTTCATGTTTTTCATGTTCATGGCCAACAAGGTGATGGTAGCATGTTGTGGATCTTTGTGGAATAATTTTTGAAGGTTTTTTGTGTTTGAGGATGTTTTTTTGGGTCTTCACTATGTTGTGGCCAACATTGGTTGATTCACATTGAAAATTATTTATTGTTTTGGGCCGACATTTTGTATTCATTTTATTATTTTGTTGAAGCTAACATGTAGCAATGTAATCTCTTGTTGTGGATATATATAAGAGATTGTTTATTCCATTTGATGGAGTGAGTGAATTCTTGTGTATGAGATGTGCAAATAATGTCCTAATCATTCGAAGCCAGAAGCATAATGTGAAGAAGAATGAGAAGAGTGTGAAGAAGTGTTCATGTGCTTAACCAGAACTGTAATCAGGCATTAGCAAATGCTATTTTCTCGGTTCAAAATCCTATAGATGTAATATAAATGTTTCTGTAAGATAGTGTGTCTTCCTTGGGAAGTGAACCTTTTTGTATTTGAGCAGTGAGCTCTAGGAAGTGTGCCTGAATGCATGTGCATTCCCATTTATTATTATTATACTTTTAATAGGGTATAATCTTGTGGACTGACCTCCATTGTGGTTTTTCCCCTAACAGGGTTTCCATGTAAAAAATCTTGGTGTTATGTGTGTTTTTGATGTGTTGATGATTTATGCTTTCATGGTTATTAATCAGATCTGAGAATAAGGTTAATAAGTGTAATAAGTTTGAATTTTAGTGACAACTGATTCACTCCCCCTCTCAGTTGTCTGCCCTTGTGTTGCCAACACCTATGTCCTACTATTCTAGGCTGAATTTTTTCTCAGATCTCTGTTTCAATGTTCTATGTATGTTTCTATTGTCCAAATTTTGTTTCTAAACTCTGGTTGTACTATAATTTTTTATTTTGCTAAAAAAATTGCTAGTTGGATCCATAGGGCATAACATCACGTTCTCATTGAAAAAATATTTTGTTTTCATAATTCATGGTCTATTGTCAGATCTTGTTAAGAATTTCAAGGAATTTTTGTTACAAGCAAGTGAGAATGAGTTTATTTCTCCCTTTTTGTTATTTTTCATTGATCCCTCTCCCACTATCTCAAAGCCCACCAATAAAATGTAAATGGCTTTTCTTTAAAAAACATTGAAAATCCTTTTTATGTCATTATTCATAAGGATATATTATATTTATATGTGTGTGTGTGTGTGTGTGTGTGTGTGTGTGTGTGTGTGTGTGTGTGTGTGTGTATTATAATTTGAATGTAAAATTAGAAAAAAATGATACCTATTAGTAATGATTGCAAAAATCTTAAATTACTATTAATGTTCATGTAGTAAGTTTCTAAATTATAGTAAAAAACATTCAAGACAATTTGGTTAAAAATATTTTAAAAATTAAAAAGAATTATATTCAATCTTTTAAAAAATCCTAAATTAATATGTATTTCTATAATAAACATTATAAAATTATATAAAATAATATTATAAATTAGAATGCTATATTATATTTACTTATAATAACTTTTTAAGGTTTCCTAATAATTTAAGTGTTGTATATATGGTTATATAAAAATATAGCAAGTCAATCTATATGATCTAAAAAAATTTAGAATTGTAATATACGGTCTAAAATTATAAAAACAACCAAATAGACCATCAAATTCCAGGCCTACTCGTAACCTACCACAAAAAAACAAAAGATTCCTTATGAGAGCTAAGTCCTGAATAGAACTGGAACCAAGATCCAAGTTTTAGGTTCTCCCTAACTCCTGAAACTTGCCATAGAAATAAAGAAATAAACCTAAAACTAAAAGTCTTGGGAGAACTGTTGAGTTAATCGTGCAACAAGAACATCAAAAAAATAAAAAGCATAACAACAATAGCAATTGCAAAAATAAAGACAAATAATTGACAATATTATTTAACGTTGTTCAGCATTAAAATGGCTACATCCACCAAAGAAAGCAGGTCACTTTGTTTTATTGATTAACAACTACTTCGTTACAATGTTTTTCCAATGTCCCCAAAAGAAAAAGCAATTGAATTATCTACAACTCTTCCAACAAGTGAATAGTCATGGGAAGAGGAAATCAAAAGGACAATGATGGTTGGAATTCACTTCCAACAATATCCCACTTGAAGTCCAAACCATACTACTATCCCCACTTTCCTTGAAGCTCAATGTCACTTAACTATAATACCAAGAGAAGCTCTACTTAATTCAATCTTCTCTTTTGACACAAATTTTGTGAAAATATTTGCAAGGTTACAATCGGTATGAATCTTCTCCAACTTGAGTTTTCCATCTTCAATGACACTCCAAATGAAATGATACTGAAGCTCAATATGCTTAGTGCAGTTATGAAAAGATGAATTATTCTCCAAATGAATAGAACTATTACTATCACTAAACAAAGTGAAAACTTGTTGTTTTGAACCCAACTCTCCCAATAATCATTGCACCCATAACATTTTTTTAGCTCCTTCAATCATTGCAATGTATTATGCTTTGGTAGTGGAGAGAGAAACTACTTGTTGCAATCTGGAAACCCAACTGATTGATTCCCCTTCAAATGTGAACATATATACGATGGTAGAATGTCTTTTGTCTAAATCACCAGCCATGTTAGAATCAACATATCCTTGCAACTGAGCATCCTTACCTTTAAACCGCGAAACATAACGTGAAGTTTCTTTGAGATATCTCATAATCCATTGAACTACTTGCCAATGAGGCTTACCTGGATTACTCATGTACCTACTAACTACTCCCACTACATGAGCAATGTCCAGACATGTACAAACCATCGCGTACATAAGGCTCCCAATTGTAGAGGAATAAGGTACATGTTTCATATAGTCTTTTTCCTCTTATGTCTTGGGACACATTTTAGATGACAATCAAAAGTGATCAGCAAGGGGTGTGCTTACAGCCTCAACACCTCTCATATTAAATATGTCCAAGACATTATCATTATACTTTTGTTGTGACAATTTGATCTTTTTTTTCTGTCTCTCCCTAATTATTGTCATGCCAAGAATTTTATTTGCAAATCCCAAATCTTTCATAGAAATTTTTCAAGCCAAGTTTTGTTTTAGATTTGTAACAACACTCATACTAGTGTTGTTCACCAACATGTCATCAACATATAACAACAACAATACAAACTCACCATTGTCTAAAACTTTGTAGTAAACAAACATATCAAACTCACACCTAGTGAAGTTTTGTTTAGCCATGAAGGAATTGAACTTGAGGTACCATTGTCATAGGGCTTGCTTCAGCCCATGCAAATTTCTTTTCAATTTGCAAACTAAATTTTCATACACTTTCTTTTCAAAAGCTTCAAGTTGCTGCATATACAATTCTTCATCTAGATCTCCATGAAGAAATGTAGTTTTGATGTCAAGTTTCTCCAACTCAAGATCACAAATAGCTATTAAATAAAAAATTGCTCTCTAGATAGTCATTTTCACAACCGATGAAAATATTTCATTGAAATCAATGCCATTCTCCTATTCATATCCTTTGACCACTAATATGGCCATGCATCATTTCTTGCCACCATCCTCTTCTTTCAAATTGTAAACCCATCTATTTTTTAATGATTTTCGATTCGGTGGAAGAGGTACAAAATCCCAGGTGTTATTTTTAATTAGTGAAGACATTTCATCTCTCATGGAATCCATCCATAAATTTTTATCAATGCTTCTTTGAAATTCAGCAATTCAACTTTATTAAAAATGAGTAATTGATGGATAAAATCATCCAATTTGGATGGAGGTCTATGTTGTCTTGTTGATTTATTCAACTGCGGAAAAGACTCATTTGAAATCCCATCTACACCACTTTGAGAAGCATTGAAATCTCTACTATTAAATTTCTCACATTCCTAGTTGGCAACCTCTATAACATTTTTAATTGTTTGTGCAAGGCAATTAAATGAATTTGCTACCTGTTTTAATATTTATGCAGCCTCTTGGGAGGTTTGTGTGGTTTTTCCTAAGGCTGGAACAACCTTTGCAAAGGCTTGCACAACCCTATGGGAGGCTTGTGCAACCTCTCCAAAGGCTTGCACAACCTTATGGGATGCTTGCCTAGCCTCAAATATTATTTTTTTGACATTTCATGAGTTTTCCTAGTTTCTAAAACACATTCAAAGATGGTGATGAATCAATATTATCTAGCAAAGATTTAGGTAAAGAATTTGGTCAATTAGATGCCATGATTCAATTTAAAATATCACTCCCCCTAAAAATATCACCTACATGCACAAATTCTTTAACAGAGTTCCTCTGTTCCAACAGACCCAGAATTAATTTCTCATTAAAAATAACATCTTTGTTGTGAATTACCTACTTGGTCACTGGATCCCATAAATGATAACCATATGATGCCCCTTAGTATCCAATAAAAACACATATTTTAGACTTCACTTTCAGCTTAGTTCATTTCTCTAATGGAATGAAAGTGAAAGCCTCACTCTTGAACACCCACAAAGTGCTCATGGGAAATTTTATTTCCAAGCCATTTCTCCTCTGGAATATGAAAAGATAAGTGATAAGATGGTCCTTGATTAATCAAATAAACTATTGTATTAATAGCATCTGACCAAAATTCTTTACCCAACCCTTCATTCGAGAGCATGCTACAAGCTCTCTCCAAAATTGTCCTATTTAACCTCTCAGCTGCACCATTTCCTGAGGGGTGAAAGGGACAATTTTAATCCTTTTAATATCATTTTCTACACAAAATTGTTAAACTTCAAAGAACAGAATTCTCCTCCATTATTAGTTTTTAAACATTTAATCTTATGACTAGTCTGATTTTCAACTAATGATTTAAACTTTTTAAACATGCTAAAAACTTCAGATTTCTTCTTAAGCATGTAAATATAGACCCTTCGAGAATAATCATCTAAGAAGGACACAAAATAATTTAAACCACTGATAGAAGGTAGCTTTGTTGGGCCAAAGACATCTAAATGCAAGAGCTCCAACGTTGTTGTTTTTATATCTCATTCTTTGGTGCAAAAACTAATTCTCTTTTGTTTTCCAAAGATGCAATGTTCACAAAAATCTAAATCAACTGATTTCAATCTTGGAAGTTGATCCCTTTTGAGCAATATTTCAAGGCCCTACTTGCTCATATTGTCGAGCCTCTTATGTAGAAGTTTTGTCCCACTGTCCACTACGCCAATTACAACTCCCACTTCAGTGTGACTCTCCCGAACATATAAAATTCCTAATTTGCAACCTCTCGCAATCGTCAAGGCTTCTTTGGTCACCTTCCAAGTACTTGACTCAAAGGTGATGCAACAACCTTGAGTGTCAAGTTGTCCTGCAAAAATTAGATTCATCTTGAGTTGAGGAACATGTCGCACATCCTGCAACAACCAACTATTACCATTGTTTAATTTTAATAAAACATCCCCTTTGCTGACAATATCACATGACTCATTATCACCAAGATAAACCTTACCAAGTTTTCCCTCTTGATAATTTTTGAAAAATTTCTAGCATGGAGTTGCATGAAAAGAAGCACCAGAATCCAACACCCTTCTATCATTTTCAACTTCTACAATGGATAAAACTAATGCACCTACATCTTCATCATAAATTGTATTGATGCAGGGGCATCCAGAAGCATTCAGAACAATTGAGGTAGTTGACAACGAAGTTGTAGAGTATCGGATTATTGCATTTGATTGCTATAGGTTGAGGAGCTGAAATTAGTGACTAGACATTATTAGCTTTAATGTCTTAAGGTTGTATATGTCAAGGATATTGAGAAAATTGTAATAAAATAAGTTGCAAGTTGTCAGTGATGCAATGGAGTTTAGTATGTTTGCTAGCTCAGTATGTTGATGATAAGAGGTTGTGGATTAAAGGATTTTTTTTCAAGTATATCTAGTGTCTCCACGTTAAGTTTCAGAGATACACGTGAATATTTGATCAAGTTATGAGTATCTGTGTTCTAATAGTTGTTCAATTGTTCTTGTTGGTGTTGTTGAAGGAAGATGATGTGGTTCTAGTAACTTGAGTTGTTGCAGATGTTTCTATGGTGATTTGTGATGCTTGTGGATGTTTCTAGATCATGTATTGTTGGTCCACATTGATCTTTGTGCACATGATTGGTGATTTTATTTTGTCAGTTCATGTTTTCATGTTCTTGGCCGACAGGGTGTTTCTAGCGTGTTGTGGATCTTCGAGGAATAATTTTTGAAGGTGTTTCATGTTCAAGGATGTTGTTGTGGGTCCTTACTTTTTTGTGGCCAACATTTGTTGGTTTGCATTATAAATTGTTTATGGTTTGAGGATGACCTATTTGGGTCTGCACGTTATCTTCTAGCCATTGTGTTTAGGCCGACTTGTTAAGAGTTAGAAGGCTAGTGGATGATATAAATAGAAGAGAGAGGATTTTTTACAAGGATGATGGAAGCGGGATCAATAAAGTGATCGATAGTATGAAGTATGAAGCATGGTGATGAAGTATTTTGATATGAAAGAATTACAGAGCAGAGGGAGTGTGGAGCAGGAGAAGGGGTCGAATGGAAGATTGTTATTATTTGAGTTATTTGTAATCCCTGGGCTACGACCTAGAATCTGTTAAGCCTGAGAGGCATATGTAATGTGTTTTGAGATTATAATATAATGAGAAATGAGCTTTAAAGGCTGGGTTTTTTCCTATTAGGGTTTTCCCAGGATATATCTTGTGTCTGGTGTTCATAAATATATTTTATCTTTCTATGGATTAGCTATTAGTTTCCATTGCATATATGTTGTGATCATGGAGTTAGTAACTTAGGCTACAAGGTTGGATTGTCCTTAATTGGATCCTCCTACCTTGACTACATTAAATGGTATTAGAGTTGGTTGCAAGTCTGTTAGCTGGCTGTGAATTTTTTGGCAAGGAAGACATTGTTGAAAGAAGTGTGAAACCCTAAGTGTCATCATAGAAGAAAGATCAAGGCAAGAAAGATTCAGGTAAGCATTCGGATTTGGTTGTTTATCTAATTTTTTTCAATGGGGAAGATTGGGAAGAGGATGAAGAAGGAAAATGAAACCCTAATATGCGAAAGGGATACTTTGGAGAAAGAATTATGTGAAATCAAGAAGTGTAATTCAGAATTGATGGAGAGGATGAAAGAACTAGGAGGAGACAAGTATGATGCTCTTGAAGAAGAACTGAAAAATGTAAGAAGGAGAAATGAAGAACTAGAAGCAGAGTTGGATATGTTTGAGGATGTTTAAAATAAATTTGTAGAAGGATTCAAGTTGTTTGTAAAGGTGGAAAAGAGGAACAAAGATCTGGAGGAAAGTTTGAAAGGGTTAACCAAGGAGAACAGTTTGTAGAAGAAGGAAATATTTGGCTTGAAGGAACATGTTAATCAGTTGGAGCAATCACTTATAGCATGCTAGAAGGAAAATGAGAATCTGAGATCTAAGCCTGAATTTTGTAATTTTTCTTGTGATACTAATGATTTGTGTGATGTTGCGAAGTTTCTTTAGAAGGTGAAGTTGAAGATAACAATGTAATGAATCCTAGAATTGTTGGTGATGGTATTGGTTTCAAAATCATGCAAAGAATGGGATATGAAGGAAAAGGATTGGGAAAGCATCAACAAGGAATTACAAAACCTATTGAACCAACAATGAGATCCAAAAGTGAAGGCCTTGGATATGAGAGAGGTAAGAATGATATTGCAAGTTTGAATTAGAGAAGAAAAAGTATGTATTATTCACATTGTAATAGGCATGGACATGAAAAGGAATTGTGTTGTGATCTATATCCTTGTAAGTTATGTGGATTGAGGAATAATTCTAAAAAGATGTGTTGGGAAAAAATAAGAAGGACAAAGCCTATGACATATTGTAAGTGGATGAATTATGGATGGATTGATGGAGAAAAATGGAAACATGTTACTTGTATGTTTAGAATATTGTACAAATGGAAGAACTCATATGTTGGAGGAAAAGAGGGATTAAGATGTCGAGAAAGAAAACCTTATGTAGAGCAGAACAAGGATAGTTATAGAGGGAGAGATGATAAGAGTCATAATACTTATCACAATGAAGGGTACGAAAGGAGTGAAAGAGGATTTCCTAGAGGGGGAACCTATTTTCAAATTTGGAGGAAGAAAGAATCAAGCACTAAAAGTCATCAAGAACCTAATACCAGAGAAGCTAGTGAAAGAGAAGCAATAAAGGATGCAGAGATAGTTTGTGTAGATGAAGAAGAGCCTATTGATACATAATTAGTTTATGTAGAGGAAGGGGAACCTTTGGAGGTATCAAATTTCATAGAGGAACTAGAGGAAGGTGAAGCATTGATCTTAAGGAGGAATTTTATGTACTAGAGCGAAGTAAATTTGAATGAAGGAATAGAAAAAGACAATGATCTTGAGACAACTTGCGGAGAAGGCTTGCTCAGATCGCCAACCAATGAGGTAGTGAAAGGCTTGCAAGTAGATCACCGAACCTCAACCATGACAAGATGAAGAACCTGAGGCAACTTGCAGGGTGGGCTTGCTCAGACCGCTGACCAGTGAGGCGGTGCAAGGCTTGCAAGTAGAACGTCGTACTTAGAAGAAATTGAGGTAGTTTTGCAGGGTGGACTTGAACATAACACTGACCTTGAGGAAGTTGCAAGTACTTGTGGACAAATCATCGAACCAACTCAAAGAGAAAACATTGGATTTGAAACAGTACAAACCAAAGTGAAGAGGCTCACTTTTCAAATAACCCTAAGAGTCTGATGTAGGGGCATCTAGAAGCATTCAGAACAATTGAGGCAGTTGACAACAAAGTTGTAGAGTACCAAATTATTGCATTTGATTGCTAGAGGTTGAGGAGCTGAAATTAGTGACTAGACACTATTAGCTTTAATGTCTTAAGGTTGTATATGTCGAGGATATTGAGAAAATTGTAATAAAATAAGTTGCAAGTTGTCAATGATGTAGTGGAGTTCAGTATGTTGATGATAAGAGGTTGTGGATTAAAGGGTTTGTTGTCGAGTATATCTAGTGTCTCCATGTTAAGTTTCAGAGATCCACATGAAGATTTGATCAAGTTATGAGTACATTTGTGTTCTGACAGTTGTTCAGTTGTTCTAGTTGGTGTTCCTGAAGGAAGATGATGTGGTTTTGGTAACTTGAGTTGTTGCGGATGTTTCTGTGGTGATTCGTGATGCTTGTGGATGTTTCTAGATCATGTGTTATTGGTCCACATTGATCTTTGTGCTCGCAATTGGTGATTTTCTTTTGTGAGTTCATGCTTTCATGTTCTTGGCCAATAAGGTGTTTGTAGCGTGTTATGGATCTTTGAGGAATAATTTTTGAAGGTGTTTCATGTTCGAGGATGTTGTTGTGGGTCCTTACTTTGTTGTGGCCAACATTGGTTGGTTTGCATTATAAATTTTTTATGGTTTGAGGCCAACCTATTTGGGTTTGCACGTTATCTTCTAGCCATTGTGTTTAGGCCGACTTGTTAAGAGTTAGAAGGTTGGTGGATGATATAAATAGAAGAGGATTTTTTACAAGGATGATGGAAGGGGGGATCAATAAAGTGATCGATAGTATGAAGTATGAAGCATTGTGACGAAGTATTTTGATCTGGAAGAATTACAGAGCAAAGGGAGTGTGGAGCAGGAGAAGGGGTCGATTGGAAGATTGTTATTATTTGAGTTATTTGTAATCCCTGGGCTATGACCTAGAATTTGTTAAGCCCAAGAGGCATATGTAATGTGTTTTGAAATTATAATATAATGAGGAATGACCTTTAAAGGTTGGGTTTTTCCCTATTAGGATTTTCCTAGGATATATCTTGTGTCCGGTTTTCATAAATATCTTTTATCTTTCTATGGATTAGCTATTAGTTTCCACTACATATATGTTGTGATCATGGAGTTAGTAACTTAGGTAGCAAGGTTGGATTGTCCTTAATTGGATCCTCCTACCTTGACTTCATTATGTATTTGCTTCGTCTTCCTTTGGTTTATTTCTAGCCTTCTTGTAACACCAACAATTATTTTTAATGTGACCTTCTTTGCCACAAATCCAACAACCTAATTTTCTACCTCGAGATTTGGACATCTTCTTTTATTATTATTTTCCTTCGTTCTTTGGATCTCCCCCCTGCTATTGGTAATTAGAGCATCTCCCAATGAAGTATTTGAATTTTTCCTTCTCACCTCCTCATTGAGAAGAATTCTTGCAACCTCATCAAAAAATAAAACACTCCTCTTCTTTTCAGAAATCGAGTTGCTAACAACCATAACAACTCCTTCACAGCTGCTTGGTAAAGAACATAACAGTAGTATAGCTTTTATTTTATCTTCTATCTTGATACTAACATAAGTTAATTGATTGATTAATATATTGAATTCATTCAAGTGGGATGATACTAAATTACCTTCCTTCATTTTCAGGATGTACAATTTCTTCATAAGATAAACTTTGTTTGATGCTAAAATCATCTCATACATATCAAATAACTTGTCCCACAAACCCTTCGTTGTCTTCTCTGTTGCAACATTGAACAAGACATTGCTTGATAGAGAGAGGATTATTGTTGTCATTGCCTTCTTGTCCAATCTAGCCCATTCTTCAAACATTGCAATAGGCTTCTTCGATTTTCCCTCTAGTGTAAATGAGAGGTCTTTTTGAACTAGCAATGCTTCCATTTGAGATTTCCACATGCCAAAGTTTTGGCTCGAAAACTTTTATAATCTTACAATCCTCCATCTTTCCTCAACTCAGCTCTGATACCGCTTGTTGAGTTAACCATGCAACAAGAACAACAAAAAAATAAAAACAGAACATCAATAGCAATTGCAAAAATAAAGACAAATAATTGACATAATTATTTAACATGGTTCACCATTAAAATAACTACATCCACCAAAAAAAGCAGGTAACTCTATTTTATTGATTAACAACATCTTCGTTACAATATTTTTCCAACATCTCAAAAAGAAAAATAAATTGAATTATCTACTAACTCTTCCGACAAGTGAAGAATCATAAGAAGAGGAAAAAGAAGACAATGATAGTTGAACTTCACTTCCAACAAGAACTTAGGTTTTCAAAACCTTAAGGTCCCCGCAAAATTAGAAATCCTTCCATTTAAAAGGAAAATGCTCACGTGGTCCTCATAAAGCTTGAGACACAAGAGAAAACCAGGGCATGGCATTTCTCACGCCTCACAACAAATTTGAACACGTAACTAATCTCTTCATTTCAAAGACTGCACAAGTCTTGTCTGAAGATTAAGAATCCAATTGACCTAAGAAAAAGTATTTCAGATCTTCTATTCATGGGGAGAATGGTTTTGTGGTTTGTCTAATTTTCTATTCAATAGGATTTTGTAACATTTTTTTGGGAAGATCTGCACTTTCATCTCATTAGCATCAACGACAACACAAACTTACAAGGGCAAGAAATTCAACCTCCTAAATGCGAATGGTTTTCCTCCGAGCTCTAGATGCACACCTCTTGAAATTTCTTTTGTAGCCATGGTTAATTCAAATGTTATTATTGATAAAGATTATGTGGAGAATAATAGAATAGGGTTTTAGGCAAATTCACTGTCAACAATTCAATGTTATGGCAAATTCATCTGGTGGAAAATTCACCATCAGCAATTCACCATGGGATAATTCATCACATTAACATTTTTTAATATATATTTTCAAGACATTGAGATATTTTTTCAAAAGAATAATTTCCACAGTATTAATAATAGAGATGACTATATTGTTGTATAATTGGTTTACTTGAATAAAATAAAATATATTGAATTTTTTTTTTCATTTTTATTATCATAAATCAAATTTCCTGATTGTAGATGCGATGAATTATCCAGGCGATGAATTGTTGGTGTTGAATTTTCCACAAGATGAATTTGTCATGGTGATGAATTATTTGACAGTGAATTTTCTGATAGTGAATTGTTGTCGGTGAATTTTCCTAGAGCCATCTAGAATAGAACCCATAGATCAGCTATTATTTTCAAAATATGAAACCAAAAGACAAGATCAATGCAAGGTCAATTTTCACATGTCTCAAAGAGAGTTGCTTAAGGGGTTTCAAACAAAGGGTCAAATGAAATACATGAAACAAAGGTTGATGCACTAAAACAAAAACTTGTCTACTATAGACATGCACGTGCCACAACATGAAAACTTGCCATAGAATCCATGGAGTTTATTGTCGAAGATGAGCACCTAGATCTTATGAAAGCAGCTGCATCAGCTAAACACATCTCATCTATAATTTTTCTTGATAAAAATATTGTGCTACAACTTGAAGCATAAAAATTGCCTATATCAGAATAATACTAGCAAGGAGGGCATCATTATGAAAAACTATTTAATGATTGTTTGTGTTGTTCAATACTGAACATGCACTATTAGCAACCACATCTAGTGGGAGAAGATAGAATGATTGAAGGCTCTGACATTTTAGCTTTAAAAATTTAGTTACATCAACTGGAGCATTTATTTTACATTTGTGCAATGGTTTAAGTGAGATTACATCTAGGGGTTGTGTGCAACTTGTATTTACACCGATTGATTCTTCATTGCATGGTGACCATCATTTACTACCATCAAGATTTCATACAGTAACTATAAGAAAATATGTGGATTAGTTAGTCTCTCATAGCATTTAGATTTGTTCTCACATTTATAGGTGGGTATACGCAAGGGCTCTCCATAATGGGCTGTTATTTGATCCACACAAGGAATAGAGCAAAGCTAAAGAAGAGGAGGAAAGGGTGTTGGCAATGTCTGCAAAATTTTCACATAAAGGCAATGCAGAAGCAATTTGATTCTACTCAATTCAAGTTGAGTCTAAATGACAGAGGTAAATAATTTTGAGATACCAAAGTCTAAAAGTTGATAAAGAAGCCATGTCAATGAAAACTTTGAAATGCATTAAACCATAGGTTCATCTCTATAGTTCCAAGGCAGACATTGACATTTGAAGGAGGCTAGGATGTTTCATTTCAATTCTATGGCTCTTCTTTCCACCATCAAAATGACAAACATGCTTCGAAGAGTTAGGTCCTTTGATCTAAACCAACCCTTTCCACTTTTGAAGTCTCATAATGAAAGAAAATGTTTACCTCAAAATAGGAAAGGGGAGGAATATGAGGCAATTTTGAAAGATTCACAAGATGACGCTTCCAAGGGTATAATGTCAAAGGAATTGACATTTTAGAAGAGAATGGTTGTCAGCCTAAGGTTACCTGACAATGTCCAACTAGGAGTTATCATGGATACAAAAGTATTCCATCCAAGAACTTTTGATTTCTTTATGTTCCCACCAAATGGGTTATTTGGGAAAACAATGACACCTAAGGATGGACTACTGAGGTGAATGAGAATTCTTAGGAATGGAATCCAAAAAATTCATTTCATTCAACTTTGGAACAAGGCACAACTCACTTGAAAGGATACTTGAAGGTGATAGATAAGGGGAAATCAATGACCAGGGACAACTTTAAAGATATGAGGAGAGTAGTTCAATTCATGTATCATTTGAATCTAATAAGAAGTATTTGGTACACTTGGATCATATGCATTTATATCAAATGAAGAAACTATTAGATGTCAAGTAATTGATCATCTATTAGGGCATGGTCATTTTCAGTTAGGAACAATATTTAGCATTGTTCTTTAGAAGCTAAAGTTCAAGGGGAGAAACAATGTTGATATTACTTGTCTAGCCTCTAAAACTAGCATGAATTTTAGTATTAGCTTGAGAAGTGAAACTAATATTGTTGCACATACATATTTAGTTATTGCTGAACAAAAGGATGCTTTTATTTTTAGATTTCATATTTCAAGCCCAAATGTGACAGCATAGTTCTCTGCAACCCAGAAGGATTTATAAGATCCATAACATATGCATCCTTATGGGTAGAAGATCAATGTAATAGTTGCAATTAGCTAGTTCCAACTAAAGTCCCTCAGCATAATATGAATTTATGTAAAAGGGGTTTGTAAGGCATGTTTAAAGTTTACAATGAATTTTTAGGGTAAGGATTTCTTTATTGGGTTTCTAAACTTCACTATAGTGATAAATTATTATTATTTTTTTATATAATGATATAAAAGCAATTTCAAGTCTCATGAGTATTACAAATTGTAGGTAAATGTTTCCTTAGAGAATGTAGTGAGGATTGTTAGATTAAATTTTAAATAATTGGTAGCAACTAAATATTATAGATTCTACCCCTTAAACCCATTGATCATTTCCACCTTCGGGCCCCACTTTTTCATAAGAATAAAAAAAATTACATGGAAGAATTTGTCATCATAATTAATGCATTTTCATATTATTTTCAAAGATTTTCCAAGATTTTCTACAAAATTTTAATGATGTAAAATAAATCGCCAATAAAATTATTTTATTTTTAAAAAAGGAAAGATTCATCAATAGGATTTTTTTTTTTCAAAAAAATGAAAGATTCACCAAGATTTTATATATTTTATGGGGGGTTATTTCTTAAAGTTATCATTGTTCATTGACCTTTTCTTATAAAATGATTTTTTTTTAATGTTTGGAGGGGGATGGGGGAGAAACTGTTGGTTTTAATTTATGAAATTATTGCAATATTTTTTTTCTAAAAATGTTCATGGTCTCTTTCCCATAGTCAAATTTATGTGGTGAATTTATATGCATGTATCTATTGGTTTTTTATTTTTGTGTGTTAGTGGAGAAAGACTGTTAAAGTTACACCAAAATTAGGTGCTTTGATGAAGTTTTCCAATTCCAAAAGTTATTCAAATTCCTCAAAAGATTGAATTGGCTTTGCAATATTGTGATTTAATCCAGTTAGGTAGAGTTTGGTTTATTTAAATATGAATCCATTAATACATGATATTAGTCTATAAGAGTTTCAAATTAGAAATATTTCTATCCCTATCCCTTTTTTATCTTCCTTTTATAAACTATTTATAATTAGGTAAAATAGTAGTGATACATTGAAAATTAGTTATCATATAAAGTTTCCAAAATTTATAGCATATCATATTTAAGATCAAAAAATAATTTTCAAGGTTTTGAATGTTTTAAATTACTTGATCAAAAGAACCTAACCACAAAGTGAAAATTCTAGAAAACAACCATATTAGTCTCCTTGTGAAAATAGCAAAACAACAAACAACTAGGTGAAACATAATATCAAGACGTTACAACCAAAACCTTGGGGAAAACATTTTCTATCCAAAGAGTTGGTTTTCTTTGAAGAGAGATGTGAGTTCATCTAAATTTGTATATGTGTTGTGAGAGTGTCAAAACACTCATCAACACTACCCTCAACAAACCTTCATATATTCTCTCAAGTTATTTCTATCAGTCAACAAGTTCAAGAGTGTCACTCAAAATGTGTGTAGTATGGTGGCCTATTTTTTGTTCATGTGTAATGATAAGATGGTATTTTTAGAGGTAATAGTACTTGTATATGTAAGGAAATCAGAGTAGCGGAAATAATTTCCTACGCCAATCTTGAAAAGAGATTATGAAAAATTTAAAACTTGATCAAACAGTTACAAAAATTCCAACAACACATTCAAAACATGAAATAAATAGTGAAACACAAAACACCAGATATATGTGGGGAAAACCCTTTCGGGAGAAAAAACCCCACACTCCAAAGCCTACTTAATGTATTTCAAATCCAACAACAAGATTACATGCACTTGTAGAGCAAGTCTATTATAGGAGTATCACTAGTAAACAACTTTGGAAGAATTTCGGCAGCATTTCAGTAGCATAACAATACCTGCAAACTCAGCATACAAACTACTTCTCAAGCCTTCAATTTATAGACTTCTAGCTATATAAGAAACCATCTATGGTTTTACAAAACCATGTGCTTGGCTTCTCCAAATAGATTCCAGTCTAAAAATAAGCTCTCACGTCCAAAATGAAATCCCCTATTTTTGACCCTTATAGATGTTATAGAATCTGTCATAATATGCCTAAAAATAGGTCTTCCATAATATACCACTATGTGGGCATCTTTTGACACCTAATAAATGAATTTTCAAAGCATTGATAAAGTGTAACAGTTGTAGGAAAATATTAAATAAAAATAACTATTACAGGAAATATGCAGCAAGATTGAGACACCTCATTTCCCAACATTCTCCCACTTGTCGAATACCTTGTAAGAGCTAGGGGAAGAAACACCATCATGGATCAACTGCTAGGGGCCAAAAGGACCATAGACTCGGAACACCACCTGAATTTTGTTGTGTGCTCACAAGCTTAGTTAATGCATCTACAAAATTTTCCATAGTCTCTACCTTTTCTAGCTTCACCCTGCCATCCTTGACCATATATCTCTCATGAAGTGATACTGAACATCAATTTGTTTGGTCCTGGCATGAAAAGTCGGGTTCCTCGCAAGACAAATTGCACTTAGACTATTGCAATAAAGTGTAACTGCACCCTGTTTCAATCCAATATCTGAACACAAACGCTTTAGCCAAATGGCTTCTTTACAGGCATGAGTAGCTACCATATACTCTTCCTCAGTAGTGGAAAAAGTGACCACAACCTGTTGCTTGATCATCCAACTGATTGCACCACCATTAAGAGTAAACACATATGCATTGGTGGACCTTCTGCTATTGACATCACCAGCCCAATCTGAATCCACAAAACCATGAATACTTAGGGTATGTTGATCTCATGTGCCATGAAAACATATAGAGTACTCTGATGTACCTCACAAATATCTAAAGACCCTCTTAACTGCATCCCAATGCACTCTTCCAAGATTAGACATAAAATGAGAAAGAACTCCCACTACTTGGGAAATCTCTGGTCTTGTATAGACCATAGCATACATTAAGCTTCCAATTGCACTCTGGTAAGGTACTCTGCTCATGTCTTCCATCTCCGATGGGGATGTAGGATGTTGTGAAATAGAGAGCTTCATTCCCAATGTAATAGGAACACAAAGTGGTTTGCAATCCTATATGTTGAACCTTTACAAAATAGAAGAAACATACTTACTCTGGCTAAGCCATAGCTTTCTGTTCTCACGATATCTTCTAATCTCCATCCCAAGTATGTGTTTTGTTGCACCAAGATCTTTCATTTCAAATTTTGCAAAGAGCTGAGATTTCAATTCTGCAATCAAACCTTTTCCTTTCCCAACAAACAACATGTCATCAACATATAAAGCAATTACCAAGAAATAATCACCATCAGATTTAAAATATACACAGTGATCAGATTTAGACCGCACAAATCCCAAACTCAATACATATGTATCAAAATTTTGGTACCACATCCTAGGACTTTGTTTAAGGCCATACAGAGATTTCTTTAACTTACAAACCAACTTACTTTTACCTTTTACCACGTAGTGCTTAGGCTGTGTCATATAAATTTCTTCCTCCAAATCACCATGAAGGAATGCAATTTTCACACCCATTTTTTCCACCTCTAGATCATAAGTTGTTGTGATAGATAATAAAAAATGAATGGATGTCATTTTAGCAACAAGAGAAAAGATCTCACCGTAATCAATACCCTCAACCTAAGAGTATCCCTTCCCAACCAACCGTGCCTTATACTTTTCAACATTTCCATCTGAACCATTCTTTTTCTTAAATACCTATTTACATCCAACAGGTTTCCAACCTTCAGGCAATGGTACAAGGTCCCATGTATCATTCCTTTTAAGAGCTACCATCTCCTCATCCATGGCTATTTTCTAGGACTCTGAATCATTCGTACCCAAAGCCTCTTGCACAAATCTCAGTTCATCAACATTAGTACTCAAAGAAAATATACACTTCCAATCATCAGGTGAATACCCATACCTTTGAGGTGGTTGCCTTTGCCTTGTAGACCTTTGAACAAGCTGAGGTGGAGGTTCTTCCACTTCTTCCTCCTCTTCTAAAGATTCAGAGCTTGATGAGCTCTCCTCAACTTCTTGTCTATTTTGGGGTCTCGATTCAACTTCCTCAGGCATAGAAGGAACTTGAACATAGGGTAAAAGCACAAAGTTGTGTCACTTTATAAAGGAAACAACCAACATTGATCCAACTTTTAAACTTGAATCACTAAAAAGTGGCATATATGTTTTGAATTTTGAAATGATGTAAACTAGTAAAATATGTTATTTTTAGTATATTTTATGTTGTATTTTTTAAAAAAAATTAAAAATTATTTTAAACTAGTTTTTAATAAATTAACACTATAATTTAGTTGCTGATAAAATGCTAAAAAATGAAGTTGCATGAGATGTCAAAATTTTATAGTAAATTTTATTTTTTTTTCTTTCAATTTTTTTGTGTATATTTATAACTTGAAACTTTAGTGCATGGATATATTTTTTTCCAATTTTGATAAATATTTATATTTAAATAAATATTAATTTTTTGTGTGAATAAAAAAATAGTTGCTTCCATGAACGCCAACTTTCATATTAAATATTTATCTAAAATGGAAAAAAACTATACCATCTTGAAATAGATTCATTTATCTAGTGCATCATATTTTTTTTATTTTTTTTTAATAAGTTTTAGTGTTTTTCTTTGGCATGGTAATCAACCTAATATTTTGTGTTGATAACCTATTTTTAGTAAAAATAAAAAATAAAATATAAATAATAATCAAACTATTAAACTAAATATATTTTTGAAAACTACACTTATGGATCTACAAAAGGGTATTTTCATATTTAAAAAAGAATTATTTACATTAGTAGGAGTTATTGAAACTTCAAGTTTTTCAAATAATTTTATTTTTTTGGTAAATTGGACTCAAAGTGGTGCTCCATATATTTTTAGCCAATAATTTTAGTTGAGAAAGTTGTGGAAGTATCTAACTTAGCTAGAATGAATCTTACTAGATCATATGTTTGACCAAAACTAATTTTTAGTTAGAAATACTTAAATTAATTTGTGCTGATAGGTTGGCTAAAAGTGTGACACAAATTTGTGCTTTTACCCCACATCTTTTTTCTGTTCAATTTCTTTATGTTGTTCTGGCTGAAAAGTAACAGGAGAAGATTTAATCTCTCTAAAAATAACACTTCTAGAATAAATTACCTTTTGTGCGATAGGGTCCCAAATCTTGTATCCTTTCCCACCATAGCTATAGCCGATGAAGACACATTTGACAACCTTAGAATCCAATTTTTTTCTCTTCTCCTTAGGCACATGTGCATATGCCTCACAACCAAAAACTCTCAGATATCTAAGTGAAGGCTTTTTCTCCGACCACGCCTTCATTGACATTTTATCAACAAGTGTTGATGCAGGAGATCTATTTATCAAATAACAAGCAATGGAAACAACTTCAACCCAAAACCTTTGTTCTAGACCAACTCCACACAACATGCTCCTAGCCTTCTCCATCAACATTCTATTCATTCTTTCTGCAACTCCATTCTACTGCGGAGAATACAGAGTTGTCTTTTGTCTTTTAATCATGCAATTTGTACAAAATCTATCAAATTCTACAGAACAATACTCACCACCATTGTCAGTCCTCAAACATTTAATTTTCTTTCTAGTTTGAGTTCCTACCATAGCCTTGAACTTCTTAAATGACTGAAAACTTCAAATTTACTCTTTAAAAAATACACCCATGTACTCCTACTGAAATCATCAATAAAAGTAACATAATAAACTAATTTACCAATAGAAGAAACATCAACAAGACCAAATACATCAAAATGAATCAGATCCAAGATACATGAAGACTTATGAGAAGACAAGTAAAAATGAACGTGGTTCTATTTTCTATAAATATAATGTTCACAGAAATCAAACTCTAGATTGCAATCATTCAACCTCTCAATGAGGTTCTTATTTTTTAGGGTTTTTAAACCCTTCTCTCCAATGTGGCCAAGCCTTTGGTGCCATAACATGGTCTTCTCTGCAGGAAACTTTGATTCAGTGGATAGAGCACCCTCGGGTACCTAGAAGCTACGACCATCTGCAGAAGAGGAAACCATCTCTTTTATTAGCAAAGTAGTTTTTTGCTTAATCTTATTAGAAGTGCTATTGCATTCAATTTTGCATGGATCAAGTTGGTACAATGTACCCAATCTGCTTCCTCTCACTATCACCATAGCACCTCTCACCATTTTCACACTTGCTTCAAAAAACTATACATGCACACCTGCATCTGTTAGCTTGCTAATAGATAATAAATTCTTGCTAGTCTCTGGATATGCAAAACACCATCAAATCGTCTAACTCTACCATCATAAAATTTCACATGAATACTACCATAGCCAATAATATCAAGGAAAGAGTCATCACCCAAATACACCTTACCACCATCATAGTTTTCATACTTACTAAACTAGTTTCTGTTACGAGTCATGTGAAAAGATGCACCTAAGTCTATTAACCATACATTATCACCTACACGAGTGGCCAAGGCTTTAATAAAGGCATCTCTATCTTCTTTTTCAAACTCATAATCAGAATCTTGATTAGACTTCTTCTTTTTCTTCTCTTCTTTACAGTCCTTTTGGAAGTGTATGGGTTTTCCATAGTTCTAGCATATCGCCTTGGACTTACTGGAAGATTTTTTTCTCCCCTTATTTTTGGACATGGAAAGGCCATGTTGCTTCTCATCCTTTCCTCGTTCTTTTTGTCTTCCTCAAACACTCAAAGCCTCTTTGGCATTTAGAGAGACCTTCCTTCTCATCTCTTCAGAGAGTAGAGAACCAACAACATCCTCCATTTTCAATATGACAGAAGTGCTCCCAATGGCCATGACTAGGTTGTCCTATGAGTCTGGCAGTGAACATAGCAAAGTTTGGCACCTTTCTTCTTCGTCCATCTTAGCCCCAACTAAGGTCAACTGAATCACCAACATATTGAATGTTTCTAGATGCTTAGAAATTCGTCCACCTTCTTCCATTCTCAAGGAATACAACTTCTTCCTCAAGAAAATCTTATTTACTAGAGATTTGGCTTGGTATATCTCACCCAACTTCTTCCAAAGATTCTTCAAAGTGGGTTCTTCATGGAAATTTATCAGGATTGAATCTGTAAGACATAGTCTAATGAGACATTTAGCTTTTCTATCCATTACATTATATTTTGCAACCAAAGTTGGATTCGTAGGCCTTTGGAAATTTTCATCCACTACATCCCATAGATCCTGATCAATCAATAGATCTTCCATCTTTAGCTTCCACATTTCAAAATTCATGCTAGAAAACTTCTCTACCTCAATCCTCCTAGAAGTGCTCGCCATCTGAAAAATATCTACAACAAGATCACAAAAATATCCTCTGCACAAACTCCCACTCAAGCCTTGATTAGCTCAAAAAACCCAACAACCCACAATTGAAACAAAAGGTGATCATGCTCTGATACCACTTGTAAGGAAATTAGATTAGTGGAAGCAATTTCCTACACCAATCTTGAGAAGATATTATGCAAAATTTAAAACTTGATCAAATAGTTATAGAAATTCTAGCAACACATTCAAAAGATGAAATAAATAGTGAAACACAAAACACTAGGTATACGTGGGGAAAACCATTTCGAGAGAAAAAAAACCCCACACTCCAAAGCCTGCTCAATGTATTTCAAATCCAACAACAAGATTGCATGTACTTGCATAGCAAGTCTATTATAGGAGTATTACCAATAAACAACTCTAGAAAAATTTCGATAGCATTCCAGTAGCATAACAATACCTACAAACTCAACATACAAACTACTTCTCTAGCCTTCAATTTATAGACTTCTAGCTATACAAGAAACCATCTGTGGTTTTACAAAACCATGTGCTTGGCTTCTCCAACAAGATTCTAGTCTAAAAATAAGCTCTTACATCCAAAATAAAATCCCCTATTTTTGACCCTTACAGATGTCATAGAATCTATCATAATATGACTAAAAATAGGCCTTCCATAATATACCACTATGTGGGCATCTTTTGACACCTAATAAACCAATTTTCAGAACACTGACAAAGTGTAACAGCTGTAGGAAAATATTAAATAAAAATAACTATTACGGGAAATATGCAGCAAGGTTGAGACACCTCATTTCCCAACAGTATAAATGTTAGATCCTATATTTATAGGCCTCACACATTGTATATTTGGATATTTTTGTGTTCCCTTCTATTACTCTTTCCATATTTACTCATTTTCATTAGTGTGAATAAGGTATTCTACCTAACTACTTCACCTAGTAGGTCTTATCCACATATTAATTTTACTTAAGTCCTAGGGATCTTTCTAGAATTCTTAGTTGGCATTAGATCTTATCTTTTTTCATTTAATATTTGTGTCCTATGTCATTTAATACTAGTTTTCTCATGACATATGATTAAGACATTTGTTATGATCTTGTCTACTCCTATGTCTCACTTTGGCTATATTACCTAGGGTCTCTCATTACATTGTATATGAATTTTATTTGCATTGCTTGATTGGAAAATAATTTATTCTTGTCATATTGATCTTCTATCTTTGTGTTCTCCATTTGGCCTCTAGATTTGGGGTGGCTACCTCCATAGCCAACTCTTACAATTTTTATAATCAATCTAAGAAATTATGTGTGGGTCTCCCCATTGTGGTCAATTGTTTAATAAAAAAAAATAAAAAAATATTGTTTATGAGGCCCTTATTCTTTATTAGCGGTGATAAATAGGAAAAATTGAACCCTAGTATTTTTCGTCCTTAGGGTTTCAAGACTTTTCCACAACTCATTTTTAAAATTGAGATTGGCTAGGATATGAGATTGACTTGCAACCTAAAAGGTGGGCCAATCAACCTAGCTTCTAAATTTGAGGACTTGGAAATGGATTTGATATGAAAATGAAATGATATGACTAGGAAATAATGTGAATGACCCATTTTGATGCAAAAAAAAAAAAAAGAATATCATAGAAAAATTTAGAGTTTGAAAATAGATTGAGTAGAGTATTGTACAAATGCAGTGTGACTTTGAAGTTGATTTTTGAGGACCAAGTCATCTAGGGTGACTATGTCCTAGTAGCTGAACCTGAGATTTGATTTCACAATCCTCTAGAACCTACTCATAGCCTTCTTTCTTCCAGTGCTCACTATCGTATCTTCATCAAGTGTTGAGATAATTGAGTTTTTGTATGTTGTCATGGTTTGAATGCAACAATGAATAAATGATATTTAATCTTCCTCTAAACTTCTTCATACCTATAACCTACACATTCAAAGAGAGATGGTTTGTTCTATATAGGGGCTTTCCTCAATCAAACCGTATGTTGGTGTTTCCACCTCCACAGTGGCAAATTCAATGAAAGAGAGCTTATCCTTTTGAGGGATAGAGGCTAAATGATAAATGAATGATGAATCAACAATGAAATGCAAATCACCACCAAATATGATTTTCATTGAAGTACTAAATTCATGCACGTCACCTCAAGGATTGATTGTTGTTGGCTTGGTTTTCTTGGAAGATCTACAAGGGTTAGATCTCACAAACAAAATGATAACATGAACATGAACAAACTCACATAAAACTTAGCATGATGCTTCAATGTTGTAATGTTGCAATAAATCAGCTCTTAACTACTCTTAACTTGCTTGATAATGATCTTGACAATAGTTCTTGCTCAATATTTCTCTGTAGCTTTCAAATGGTGAAATGATTAGGTATTTATATGTAATTAATCTAATTTCCTAAAAATTAAATCCCAATAACCAAAATTTGACATTTGAAATTCAAATAATAAAATACTGACTGCAACATTTTAAATTTTGGAGGTAAAATAGGGGGACCAAGTCACCAAGGGCAACTTAGTCTTAGCCCTATTTTACGAGATAAAAGGTTTCAGGGGTAAAATATTAATTTTTTTCTTGGGTTTTGAAAATTGGTTTTCTTGATAAATGTCCAAATGGGTCATGGAATGCATAATTTAGGACATTAGATATACAACTAGGTCCATGCACTTAAGGGAGAGAAAAAAATAGTGTGAAGTTGTCAAGGATGACAATTTATGATGCTACATTTAGCCCTCACTTTAGTGAGAGTATGAAATTACGCTCAAACATTTACTAAAGTAAAAAATATATCAAGAGGGGTCTGATTATCTAAATGTTGAAGAGATATGATGATAATGGATCTAGGGGGAGTGTACAAGCCCCCAGGATTCAAGATACTATGGCAAGACAACACAAAGACAAGGGAGCACACATGTATGCAATGCAACATGACAAAACAAAACATACATGTCAATAACACAACATAATATAGTACACAACACACTACATAATTACATGATATGAACATAAGGAACATATATGAACACAACACACGGTTACTACTAAAAAGGATTCAAGTTGGTAAGGAAAAGAGACCTAATCTTAATTTTTTCTCAAATACTAATCATACCTCGAATAAATGTTAGTCAAAATGATGCTCTCATGAGGACGAGCAAGTTGTGTCATGCCAAATCACTCATGAGCTACATGGATCTACTAGCTACCAAACTGCACTATGCTAGGTGTCTATACAATATGATGGTTCCACAAGCCTAGCAAGTTGTGTTATGCTAAGACACTCATGAAACACATGGATCCATTGGAAAGAAAGTTGTCATGTTAGGTGACCATGTTAAAAAGGGGTGCTCAAGTTCATGAATCGATAAGATGCATTGTGCCAAATCCATGGACTATCTTGCAAAATCTCATATTTTAACATCCAAGGGGATGAACAATAAACAACTCAAGGGGTGCATAAAATTTTAACATCCAAGGGGATGGATGAAAAAAACCTCAGGGGGTGCACAAAATTTTAACGTCCAAGGGGATGGACAACAAACACCTCAGGGGGTGCATAAAATTTTAACGTCCAAGGGGAAAAATGACAAACGTCTAAGGGGACGAACAATAAAACCATACCTCAAGGGGTGTTATAAGAAAAACCACCAAAAAATGTACCAAAGAGGCACTACTCAATATATGAAAGGTCACACCTTAGGGAATATCATTCATGATACCACCACTAAGAGAGGACAAGTCATGGAACAAAAGGTCACACTTTAATGAACACTAGTCATAATATTACCACCAAAGGGAACATCATATGCCATGAAAAAGTCACACTCTTAGGGGATATCAAATCTAACATCACCACAAAGGAGACACTAACTGTAGAGGAGGGGGACCAACCACACCAAGGCTTCAGGTCACAGAGACTCGAGAGCGAAAGGCTAGCCTAATCTACCTCAAGTTAGATAAGAGTTTGATGTCAGGGATAGACAATGAAGAGAACTCTTAGTGCTTCTACCATTTTGCTAACCTGAGAGCTAAATTCAGACTAAGTGAGATTTTTTTTGGAATTTGAATTGTACCTCAAATAGCTCTCTACTAGAGGATAGCAGCACAAAACAGGGACGACAACACTGCGTGCTATCATCTCACAAATGTGTTGGCGTCTGTACAGACAAAAAGTGGAAAAGGATAGTTAGAATAACAAAATACTTACTAATAGCTTAGGTGTTGAGATGTAAAGTGATAACCGAAATGATAAATGACAGAATGATTGAAATAACAAGAAAGATGATATGAAAATGATGAGAACAAAGGTGGCGAAGATTAACTCATGAGAAGTCCAGTCGCCAGCAAGCTCCACACAAATGAGTACCTACACACAACCAAGAAGGGAAAAATGTTGGGACTATTTTGGGGCTTACCACAGTCAAACCCTTGTTTTGGTGTTTCCACCTCCACAGACAGCCAGATAGAGAGAGAGAGATAGAAATATGATAAAGAAACAATGTTGGAAAGGAAATTACCGAACGCTACAAGAAACACTATTCTACTCAAATCCAAAAACAAATTAATAGTAAGAAAACAATACCACCCCCGACCAAAGGCACTCAAGGCCAATGAGAGAGGAGTGAGAGCCTACAACTATGACAAAGTTGGTGTGGCTAAAATGGCGTCAAAAGCAGTCTCACAAGACACCGAGTTGTAGCTTTTGTGGTATATGTGAAGAATGTTGTGATTTTTAAAGGAGTTGATAGTGCAACTAGTAGCTTGAAATTGCAAGAATATGTAGCTAGAATGCCAAGAATGTGAAGCAAGATCGAATGAATGTGTAGAGGTGTGAAGAATATGGAATGAAAATGAAGAATAGGCATTTGAAGATGAATTGGGAGGGAAAGATTCATTCAAAGGTCGACAGGAAGGAGCAAGGGAGTTATGTTTCATCGCCAATGGAGAGCTTAACACCTCTGCAAATTCCAGAGGCAAGAATCCTGGCAGGACAATAGCGTTCCATGCAGATGTTTGTTTTCCATGCGTGCGTCCCCAACAAAAATTCCCCCATCGACACTAAAAACAAGCGCCAAGTGGATGGAGTTCGGAATGAGGACGTGGAATTACATGGTCATATTTTATTTTTCTAAGGTGAAGGGTGTAAAAGGGAAATTTATAAGGGGGGTGAAAATTCACTCCTATAAATTTTTCCCCCACTTTAGCAAACATGAGTCTCAATGAGTGTTTGGTAAAGTAGATCGAAACAGTTTCAAGAAAGTATATATGAACTGTCGAGGAAGTAGACTGCAATATGGCATGCTTGAAAGTGCAGGGCAGGCAAATGGATCCACATGTACTCTTTCTTGGGGAGGATTGAATAAAGTGCACTAGAGGCCCATAGACCAATGGTGGAAAAATTCCATAGGAAGTAAGTGCTTCATAGGTCCTTGAACTTGCAAAGAAGGCACCCCCATGTACTCTCTCCTAAAGGAATCCCAATGTGAGGGACTCTGCAGAGTTGGATTGGAAAGCAACTTCACAGATGCACTGACAAAGCAACATGTTAATCCGCAAACAAAACATTTAAAAAAAAAAAAACCCATGCAGGCAAGCAAGAAGATAGTCAAAATTTGAAGAGCTTTCAAAGGGGTCCCTTGGGAACCCTTCAAAAGAAAAGGGGTCCACTCAAGGAACATTCTATTTGAAAGTGCAATAGTATCTTTTGCAAATCAATTCAACATCAAGGAATCCTTTCAAAATATTTCACTTCATCAAGGAATTCAAAATGAATAAAGCCCCCTCATAAGGGGAAGGTCAGAACTTCTCCTGCAAGAGAAGGTGCTCCCTCCTTGAAATTTTTTTTCAAATTCTTTCTTTATGAACCCATGATAAAGGAAAAGTATTCCACTAGGGGTATTTGTTGAGGAATTCAAGCTTTTTTGAAAAATATTTTGAAAATATTTTCAAGAAAAGATTCTTTGGCCACCAAATGCATTTTTGAAAATCAAAGTGAAATGATAGCCCCCCCTTAGGATGGTGCATGCCAAGCACAAAGGCATGTGACATCCTAAGGAGAGAAAAACAAGAATGAAAAAGTGATGTGGCCCATGGAGCATAGCGAGATGTAACTGTGGTAATATTTTCACACATGTGAGGGAAAACACATGAGCACCACAACATCACAAAACAAGAAAGAGAGATAAGTGCAAAAAGGAGAGACAATAACATCACAAAAAAAGGACAAGGGCAATCTGATATTTCAGGCTCAAAGTTGCTCATAAATATAGATAAATAGATATAATAGTATATAAATGAATTTTCATCAACCCCCTACTATATCAAACCATATGAAGAAGGCACATGAAAAAAGAAATTGGTTCAACATAGAAGGGAGGCCTAAATGCCCACAACACTTTGCATTGTCCCTAATTGTCGAAAGTCAATACACAACACAGGAAGAATGATGTGACAAATAGAAGAATTTTTATGACACATAAACACTCCTGTATCCAAGCCCCTACAAGGGTGACAAGGGTCATCCAAGAACACATAAAAAAATCACAGGGGAACACAATACACACACACACAATCTAATCTATAGGTGAAGAAGAGGTGCCCCCTAGTCCTCATCAACCAAGAGGTCGTTGTTCTCCCAATCTAGATCATTGTAAGGGGAGGAAGGATGAGCCTACGAGGGTGAAATATCAAGGGGAGAACCCTTTGAACCTCCCATAACAAGAGCCAAGGAAGAAGGCCTCTCGAGGTCTTCTCCACTGAGTTCCTGTGGGGTGAACGTCAACGATCTCGCAAAAATCATCGATAGGGATGAAACCTCATCCACAAAGTTGAACATGCACTTTACAAGGGTGTCATGCATCAACTCAATGGGTGAGGGAGGTGATTCCCAAGATCCACTGCTAGGCTCACTGAAAGACTCGAGAGCAGTGATGAACACTGAGGATGTCAAGGCTTCCTCCGTCACTAGGACAACACAAGCCAATGCAAAACCACCTTCCAAAGAAGGTGAACCCTTCTTCCAACCCTCATTGATAGCAGGTTTTTCCTCTATCTTCCACTTTATCGAGGGATTTGAGATCCCCACAAATGAGGTTGAGGGTGTGGAGGAAGAGGAGAAAACTGCAATGAGCACCAGTGAGGTATTCAGAATGTCCACAAGTTTTGAAAATGGTGGGATATCTAGGAGGGACATCATAAGGGGAGGCTCAAATGAAGGAGTAATGAATTCCTGCACCCTGTTCGGGTGAGGATCATTCACGTTCGTAGGGGAACCCGGAAGCAGGAATGATGTTGAGGGAACTAAAGCAAAGAGGATGAAAGAGGACACAATAGAAGACATTGAAGTAGGAGTTATTGGATCCTCTTCCTTCTTTTGCAAGGCGACTTGCTCAATAGCCAAATCCTTCCTCTAGTGCTTGCGCTCACATGCAAGGCAGTTTATATGACTCTGAGAGCTAGAGGGTGCAGCTTGAGATGGGACAAAAGACTCTTGTTTGACCATTAGAGTATCCATCACAACTGTTCACGGTGGAGGGAGGGACTCCCAGATGGGAATAGGAGGGAGAGATGGAGAGTGTGATGGGACAAGAGTAGGGGGAGAAGACTCCAATGCCTCAACGGTGGGCCTCTTCCCATTTACTACCTTAGAGGCAAGAATAGTAGGAGGTTGTGGAGGCCAAGACATAGAGGACACTCCATGGGGACCCTTCCCCTTACCATACAAAATGGGTTGAGGCATTGTGGGTAAGATAGGAAGTTCGAACGTCAGGTGCTTGGGATTTTTCCAAGTGGGCACCAACAGGCTCTCTAGCAAATGCCTAGGAGCAAAAGTCGATGGGGCCAAAGCAAGGTGAGAGGAAGCGGCATTCGAAACAATGAAAGAAGAAGAAGAAGGGCCCTGAGAATGCTTCTCTTCTTCCCTTTTTTGAGGCAAGGTGACCTCACATTTTGTCTTCATGCAAGCCCTATGTGAAATGGCATACGAAAGAGGGTATCTCACCTTAGGCATTATGCCCCCACTCTTGTACTTCACATAGGTTTGATACAAGAGGTCTATTCTAGGAGGAAGAAGACCAACAAGGGCAGGCCAAAAGTGATCCAGTGAGTAGCCCCCATGTGCAATCGATGGTCTATAACCAATGTCATGGACTACATGCACTGAACCCTCATGGGAAAAATTTGAGCACTTATGGACTACCGAGGGAACTGCATTCATAGCAACCAACCAAGGGATTCCTTATTTAACCTTGAATAGTTCAAACCCCAGGATTATGTCAAAGAGTGCATTCATGATCCTAGGCACAACTAGGACTGACAAGGTGATACAACTGATGGGAGGAACGAAAATCCCATTGTGTGTATAAACAGTGCTCCTAGGTTTGTTATATCCATCATTGTGCAAGAAATTAATTAGCACGATCTCCTTTGTAATGACATTCACTCGACATGTAGGGTCAACAAGAACACCCATCACAGTGTTTCCATTGATATGTGTGGGGATGTATAAGGGAGATGGTTCTTTGTTCGATTTCATTGGCAAGTCCTGCGAGGTGAATGTTATGGTAGGAGATCCACTCACAGGTTGTGTAGATGGGATGGGTAGATGTAAGAAGGAGGCCATTTCTACGTACACTAAATGGATCTTTCACAAGAGCCCCCAAGGGTTTCATAGTTATATGGTGACCCACTCAAGGTTTCATTCTACAATGCTTAAGGAACCTTCGAGCTACACCACTAGGGGTTGCAGGTTGGGTTGCAAGGCTAGGCGCCTTGTAACACTCACACCCACAACACTCCTAGGATGCAAGGAAAGGGTCTTTCAGCACTACTAAATGGAACCAAAATGGTTCACATTGGGCTCACCAAAATGTAGAGGGGGACCAACCACACCAAAGCTCTAGTTCACAGAGAGTCGAGAGTGGAAGGTTGCCCTAATCTACCTCAAGTTAGACAAGTGTTTGATGTCAACACTAGTACCAAAAAAACAATATATGATTAGAAAAACTACTAAAAACTGCATATAAATGACCAAACATGATCACGTGACCATTATTAGTTTATTTCCAATCATTTATAACATGACCAAATTGATGACTAAACCATTTTTAGTCATTTATTGGTTGTTTTGATTGATCAATTTGGTAGTATATATAGTCATTGATTTAGTCATTGATTGGTATAATTTGGTCACTTATTTAGTCATTTTTTATTCACTGATATATTTAGTTGTTAATTTAGTCATTGATTGTTGTTAACTAGTACTTATTTAGTCATTTTTATTCACTGATTTCACTAGTCATATATTTAGTCATATTTATTCACAGTTCATTTATTTCTATCAATTGGTAGGTATATTTAGTCAATTTAATCATTAATTGATGTCAATTAGTAGTATATTTAGTCATTTTAATTGACCGATATTTGAAGATTTAAACATAAAACATAGAAATGCACATCAATCATCAATTGCACACAATAAGACAACCATTGAGAAGGAAAATTGTTGAACTTTATTAAAAGAAAGGTGTTCTTAGAGCTTGCACAAGTCTAATATATCTATCTTGCTTGAAAAATTCTTAGAAATGGAGTATTACAATTTTTATTTTCAGTCACAAGATTGAAAATCTGAGTTATAATGCACATAAATGACAAGAAAGAAACTTCTCCAAAAAAAATTTGCAATGATGGAAACACATGCTTGGAGCCCTTCAATGCGAGCACATGCCCCTTTCATCTCTTAAAACTTCTACAACATGTGCAATCTTCACGGAGCAAGTTGTAACGTGTATAATCCAAGAAGGAGAGTGTTGATTGTGTCCCATATATGAAGCTCTCCCCTTCAATGCAATAAACCATAACCCTAGAATCTTTCCTCCTTTATATGTAACATTCCATCTGATATGAGCAACAAGGTGCTACCTTTTCCACCATGAATGAAGTTGTACCTCAATACAACCAACAAAATTATTATTAGTCTCAATTTAGAAAGAACAAAAGTGCATTGCATATTGTAAGTTTACAAAAGTAAGTCCAAACATAGCAGAAAGATAAATCAATTAAAAAATTGTAGGAGACAGATCACATCCACAAACATGGGAGAGCTATGAAAAATTGGATAAATTGGCTTGGAAAATGAAAGCAACAGGGTATTTTTAGATTCAATACTTTTACTTAATGTTGTGGAATAGAAGAAAAAACAATGATTTACTACCACCATAGTCAAAAGTTAGCAATTGCATTTGGTTTGTTAAACATGGCCCCTGGTACAACTATTATAGTTGTTAAGAACCTTCGAGTATGTTCTAATTTTCACATTGCAGCAATATGAGAAAACAAATATTAGAGTTGGATTCAACAAGATTTTCACACTGCAAAAATATCAAAAAACATGGCCCCTAGTAAGAGAAATTGTTCTGATTCAGCAAGATTTTCACACTACAACAATATGAGAAAACAAATAATCAACAAGATTATTATAACATAAAAATTGCCACAATCAATAGAAATTTTAATTCACAATAAGAATGTGAAGAGATGAATGTTGCAAGAATAGAGAAAGGAATGAAGGTTTTTTCATTGATGTCAACTAGTCAACTGGTTATCTACTAGTTGTTGTTGGTTGCATATGTTGAAGATATTGAGAAAATTGTATTTAAGGAAGATTATAGGTATTCGTTTTTTTATCTAGTATTTCCCCTGTGTTCGTGTGGTTCAGATATGTTGGTCATGATTGTTGAAGGTTGTTATATTTAGATGTTTTGCTATTGGTTCGTTGTGAAGTTCGAGTTGTGTTCACCAATTGTGAACTATGTTTCTCTATGTTGTAGTTGAAGTCTGGGAGAAAGGTTGCTGGTCTAGATTTCTCTTTGATGAAGTCTTTTGACTTGCGGTTCTAGAGTTAAGATTTTTTGATTGCATTGAAGATATTTTTGGTTTATGGAAGTTCCAAGATTAATTGTTCTATGTGTTTTACACTGGTTTGATTGACCGTGTGTTGAGCACTATCTTCGAAGTTAATGAAGCATGTTGGATCTATTTTTGGGTCTCGATGAAGCATGTGTTTGGGTCACCCTCATTCTAATTCCACCCTAGGATATTTGGCACCAACCTATTGGAAAATGTGCCTCAATCTCACAGGCTGAAACCTCTGAGAAAGCATAGTCGCTGTGACATTCCTATTGTCTAGCCGACTGGCAGTTTAGTAACCTTGTGTTTTTCTCATGTCGCCAAGAAAATGCTTGTCTTGCCAACTGTTGATGTCACTGTGACTTGTGGCCCTCGCTATAACCTTCTACCGAGTGGAGACCTCTGGCCGACAGTTTGGTCTAGCAGATGTCGGGGAGACTCATGGTGACTAGATCATCGGGGTAACTCATATGTGTCGGAATGATGTCTCAACAATGATAGGAAGTCTTGCCGATATTGGCATGACCTTTGCTCTGTCTGGTCGATGTGGAAATTGGCATGACTTCCTCCTATCGGCATGTAGTCTTGGCGACCGAGAGATGTCTTGGAAAATGGAGTCATTGGAGTAACGAAAGAGTTCAATAAGAACTCTTGACGATGGGCGTTTGTCTCACCGACGGTGTGGGATGCGTTCGGCATGACTCCTAGCGAAAGGTGGGCTCGAGATAACCTGGAGAATTCGGCGTGAAGTCTTGGCGACAGGTGTTGGTCTCGCCGATAGTAAAAAGTTCCTTAGCATGACATGTGATGCTCGGTGTAGGGTCTTGGCGAAGACGAATGTCTTGCCGACTGTCGGTGTAACCTTAAGAGTCTCAGTGTGACCTATTGGCGAGTGGTATGTCTGGCTGACAGGAGACTTCGGTGTAACACATGTTTTTCAGTATGTTGTCTTACCGAATGTGGAAAGTCTTGCCGACTCGGTATGACTTGAAGACTTTAGAGTAATGTCTCAATGAAAGCTATATGTCTTGTCGACTGGGATGTTTTGGTATAACATGAAGAGCTCGTTATGAAGTCTTGGTGAAGAGCAATTGTCTTGCCGATGGTCCTGATGTCGGTATGACCTCTCAGCGAAAGATGGTTGTCTTGCCAACTGTTGCTCACATCAATATGACTTTGGAACATCGGTATGTTGTCTCATCGAATGGCGATTGTCTCACCGATGAGAATACTGATGTCGATATAACTTGTGAACTTCAGTAAGATGTCTTGGTGACACGACAAAGTCTAAGCGCTAGCTTTCTGGACTCGGTGTAACGTCTTTCCGATAGTGAAGACTCTTGGCGATAAAGATGATATGGGCTCTGTGGCATTGGGGAGACACGGTTAGTGTCTCACTGATATGCCAACACAAGTTGAATGCTCTTGACCGAATGATGACTGTCCTACATGGTGCGATTTGGACCAATCAGAGGAAGTGAAATTCAAACGGTTGGCAATTGGATTTTTCTAGCAGTTGTGATGGAACTAAACGGTCTGCAAGGAA
Organism: Sequoia sempervirens; assembly: GCA_007258455.2. Lineage (NCBI taxonomy): Eukaryota > Viridiplantae > Streptophyta > Pinopsida > Cupressales > Cupressaceae > Sequoia > Sequoia sempervirens. The sequence goes on along the minus strand of VDFB02270651.1, from coordinate 731,047,209 downwards.
AAATCTACACTAGAATGGAATGACGATAAGGATGTTGAGCTAGAGATTGTTGTTTTGTGATCTTGAACCGATTCACAGAGAGCCTATTAAAGAACGAATGTAAATATGTATGCATTAGACATTCTGAAAAGAAGAGAGAGCTAAGAAGCTGATAAGCCAATGAGCTGAAGAGCCGAGAGCCAGAGAGAGAACGATAGAGAGAGGACCGAGTGGCTGGCCGAAAGACCGAGGCCATGAGGTCGAAGTAGAGGATTGAGAGGCAGAGTTAAGCTGTTGGAATGTCTCGTGATCATGATTGCTTTGAAGTGATCTCTCAGGGATAGTTTGCTACCAGTTGTATCCAGATGAACAAGATGTAATCTCTGAAAAGGTTAAGAGCTTGAAACTGTATTGTAACTTTTTGTTACTGAATAATACAATGGCTCAAACTTTGGAGAGTGGGATTTTTTATCCAAAAGGATTTTCCCCACATAAAATCTTTGTGTTCTGTATTCTGTAGTATCTTTCATTTGTGTTGTTGATTGCTATTGAATTCACATGTGTTTTTCTCAGAAGGATTAATGTGGAAATAACTGTGTCTGTTTCCACTTTAGGACATAGTTGTACGTGTCTTTGAGGCAACCTAATCGAAATGAAAGTTACCGAAGGCACTACTATTATGGAGTTTTCACTAGATGCGCTCCTAGATTTCCTTCCAAGTGGTATCAGAGCCTTCTTCTGGTTGATGGTTCAGTATATTTCTCTTGTGAAGATTTCTTAGCTTGATGGGATGAAAGAAATCTGGAGGAATGGACTGATGGATTGATCCTTTGATGAGTGGAAGCCTGTGGTATTATGTGACAGCATGCAGCTTGAAGGATGGTCAAGATGGAAAATGGAGTTGATCATGTTGTGATCTGTGTCTCCTGGCTTGTAAAGGTTTAACCTTGGAGTATGAGGTGAATTTCTTTGCTCTGTGGCTGTGTAGCAGTAAAGCTTTCATATTGGGCGTCTGTGTGTCAGGCTCCTAGGTGATATGGAGAAGCCTAGGTTGTTACTTAGTCATGGAAGAGAGTGCTTATACTAGGTGGTGGTTCCTGGTGTTGTAAGGCATTGTTTCTTGTTAACCTCGAATGCTTGAAGGCTATGGAGTTAATCATTAGATGATTTGCAAGCTTCTGAAATAGCCTTTCTCTCTTTCTCGGATGCATGTACATGGTGGTGGTTTAGATTTGGCCTGAAAGGGGCCTAGATTTTCTGAACAGTTGTTTCCTTTAGAAGGATGTTTTGTACTTGCATGGCTCTGTGGTTGTGCAGGTTTTACACGATTAAGAAAAACTTGTGGTCATGTGGATTTGCTGTTAAGCTATTGTCTAAACATTGGCCTTTTGGGGTGTTGCTGGATGAGATAGTTTCAAGTCTGCATGCATGCTTGGTGCATGGTTTGAGGAGGTGTGTTTTTCTTCTTTGCATGGGAGTGTTGGTACGTGATTTGTCAGTCAACATTCTTGTGGTGGGTTCCTTGATTATGGTGCTTGTTGTGGACATGTTTGGCAAGTCAGATCTGGTGTGATATGGTGTTTGAGTCATGTTGTCTACATGGATATTCTCTTTGATATCTCAGTGTTGCAGTTTCCAATGCAATGATGGGTTTGTACATTTCTGTTAAATGGATCTACGGGTTGTGCAATGTTGTGGGTTGTCTTTACCTATATGTTTGCTATGAGACAACTCAGAAGTGGACTGTTTATATCCACAAGGTTGATTCATTGTTGGTACAAACTTGTTAGCTGGCCTTGTCAGTGGTCACTTGTGCATTGGTGTTGTGTTTTGAGATGAGAGGTTGGATACTATTGAGTACCTGAATAGATGGTTATGGGAACCTGTAGCAGGTGGTCATGATGTTTGGAGAGCTCGAGTGTCACGTTTCAGTGGGAGCTCTAGCAGTGATTGTGGGTTCATCACATGGTGGTGAATAGTCTTCTTAATGTTGCAGATGTTTCTTGGGATCCTGTTGCTGCAGAATGGTTTTTCTTTTGCATTTGCATGAACATTACTTGAAGATGTGCAACATCTTGGATCCATGGAAAACGCTTGGAGTCTTTGGTTAAGGTGTTGGTGGTGCTTGACAGGTGATATTGGTTTTGAGTCTATTTTTTGTATGTCATGGTATACTCTTGTTTGCACTGGAGTTTTGGCATTGTGCATTGTACTTAAAGACAATGGAGAAGTCACTTGAAGCATGGTATCTCCTAAGGAGATGTGTAGATCATGATGTCATGATAAGTTCCTAATTCAGATGATTGGAGCTTTGACAGTGATATGGTAATTCTTTGTGTATTAAGTGCTTTGATTACTTGCTTGATACCTCATGATAGTGCAGTAATGCAGTTGAAGTTTAGCATGAGATGATCGGTTGCTAGTACTCATGGATACATGAAGAATAAGGTGAGGCTATTTTTTTTTTCTCTTATGAGAGAAGTGTTGCTGCTTGTTACTCTTGTTAAAAAATTTCAGCAAAAAGTCCGAGAAGCCTACACCTTGGTTGAACGTGAGTTCAATAAGAGACCTATGAGGAGATAGCTCTTGGATTAGTCATAATGGCTTGTATATCTTGAAGGAGTATTCTCGTTCCCACTCTTGGTCTGCTCGACAGTTTATTTGAGAGGTATTTGGCCCTTTTGTATTTTTCAGATGTGTTTTATATTTACTTTCATGATATGGATCTTGAATTGCTGTTTAATGGTTCTGGAGGATTCATAGTGGAAGTTATACAGTTTTGTTTTATCTCCTTGTTACTAATGAGAATTGGTAGGAGATGTTGTATGGGCTGATTTCTTGAAATGGGGAATGAACTAGCTTGATCTTCTTTAAGATGCTTACTTCCATGTTGTCTGTTAAATTGGTTTGATCTTGGTGATTGAACGGATGGATGTTGTTAAGGCTTTTCTTTTGGGATGTGAAGAAGATCATTCTTGACATGGCTGGCTATTAGAAGTGTATGTAGGAGGATGCTCTATAGGAAGATGATGTGCATAGTTTCTCTCTATGGCCGTGAAGGTTTGTGATGAGGGAAATGTTTCTTGTGGCAGGTTGTTGCAGATTGTGCATATCATTGTGGATCTTTCCTTGGTACTACAGGGGTAAATTTTCTATGTGCTGGTAGTGGTAGACTTGTGATGCCTTTTGATCTTTCAAATCTAGATTACTTAGGCAGTGGGAGTTCCTGTATGTGTCTTGTCGTCTTCGACTAGTTAACACTTGGAGCTTGTATTTGTTGTTGATGAGTTGGTTCTGGATTGGCATAAGTTTACTAATGTTGATACCTGTTGAGGTATGTGAGATTGGATGGTATAGCACGAGCTGTGGATGCTATTTTCAATTGTGTGGGTTTATCAGTTGGATGGAAGTAGTCGTTCTGATTGTTGTTCTAACTGGTGTGATTTATCTTGTTTCTGGAGGATGACTTCATGGTTGTGTTATGTTTGAAGCTTTGAAGTTGATATTGCTTTTGTATAGCATTTGAGCACAGTGAAGTGGTAGTTGTATCTTGTAGGTGATATCACTGTGTTCTTTTCCTTGTGTTCATTGGAATGGTGCTTATACACCTTGGCTTTGTATCCTTCTTCCACAGGTGGTATGTTAGAAGATGACAAGATTGTTGCCTGAATGGTGGACATCTTAAATGTTGGAGTAGAATTCTTGATGGAGCATGAGAGCATGTTTGGGATCTATGTGGTTTCTTAGAAGGCTATGATCGGTTGTTTTGTTGGATAGTGAGTTGTAGTTGGATGCCTGGTCTTTGTTGCAAATTGTCTGGTGGACTGTTATATGTTGAATCATGTTGATTGGGTATCTTGAGTATTGCGGGGTTTGAACTGGTGGAGCTAGTATGATCTTAGTTCCTGGTTGCTTTGGAGGTGCCTGTGTGGTCTTTGTCAAGTGGGAGATTATCTAAAAATTTCCCTCAATCTCATAGGCTGAAACCTCTAAGAAAGCATGGTCGCTATGACATTCCTGTTGTCTGGCCAACTGGCAGTTTAGTAACCTTGTGTTTTGCTCATGTTGCCAAGACAATGCTTCTGTCGATCAACTGGTGATGTGACTGTGACTTGTGGCCTTCATTGTAACCTTCTACCGAGTGGAGACCTCTGGCTCATAGTTTGGTCTAGCAGATGTCGGGGAGACTCATGGTGATTGGATCATCGGGGTAACTCATAAGTGTCGAAATGATGTCTCAGCGACAATAGGAAGTCTTGCTGATATCGGCATGACCTTTGGTCTATTTGGTTGATGTGGAAATTGGCATGACTTGCTCCTATCGGCATGTAGTCTTCGTGACTAGGAGATGTCTCGATGAATGGAGTTATCGGAGTAACGAAAGAGTTCAGTAAGAACTCTTGATGACGGGTGTTTGTCTCACCAATGGTGTGGGATGCGTTCGACATGACTCCTGACGAAAGGTGGGCTCGGGATAACCTAGAGACTTTGGCGTGAAGTCTTGGCGACAAGTGTTGGTCTCGCTGATAGTAAAAAGGTCCTCGGCATGACATGTGATGCTCGGTGTAGGGTCTTGGCGAAGACGAATGTCTTGCTGACTGTTGGTGTAACCTTAAGAGTCTCAGTGTGACCTCTTGGTGAGTGGTGTGTCTGGCCAACATGAGACTTCAGTGTAACACATGTGTTTCGGTATGTTGTCTTACCGAATGTGGAAAGTCTTGCCGACTCGGTATGACTTGAAGACTTCAGAGTAACATCTCAGCAAAAGCGATATGTCTTGTCGACTGGGATGTTTCGGTATAACATGAAGAGCTCGTTATGAAGTCTTGGCGAAGAGTGATTGTCTTGCCGATGGTCCTGATCTTAGTATGAGCTCTTAGCAAAAGATGGTTGTCTTGCTGACTATTGCTCACATCGATATGACTTTGGAACATCGGTATGTTGTCTCATTGAATGGCAATTGTCTCGCCGATGAGAATACTGATGTCGATGTAACTTGTGAACTTCGGTAAGATGTCTTGGTGACACAGCGAAGTCTGAGCGCTAGCTTTCTAGACTCGGTGTAACGTCTTGCCGATAGTGAAGACTCTTGGCAATAAAGACAATATGGGCTCTGTGGCATCGAGGAGACATGGTTAGTGTCTCATCGACATGCCAACATAGGTTGAACACTCTTGACCGAATGATGACTATCCTACATGGTGCGATTTGGACCAATTAGAGGAAGTGAAATTCAAATGGTTGGTGGTTGGATTTTTCTAGCAGTTGCGATGGAATTAAACGGTCTGCAAGGAAAAATCTACACCAGAATGGAACGATGATAAGGATGTTAAGCTGGAGATTGCTATTTTGTGATCTTGAACCAATTCACATAGAGCCTATTAAAGAACAAATGTAAATATGTATGCATTGGACGTTCTAAGAAGAAGAGAGAGCTGAGAAGCTGATAAGCCAATGAGCTAAAGAGCCGAGAGCCAGAGAGAGAATGATAGAGAGGGGACCGAGTGGCTGGCCAAAAGGTCGAGGCCATGAGGTTGAAGCAGAGGATTGAGAGGCAGAGTTACGCTGCTAGAATCTCTCATGATCATGATTGCTTTGAAGTGATCTCTCAGGGATAGTTTGCTACCAGTTGTATCTAGATGAACAAGATGTAATCTCTAAAAGGCTAAGAGCCTAAAACTATATTGTAACTTTCTGTTGCTAAATAATACAATGGCTCAAACTTTGGAGAGTGGGGTTTTTTATCTGAAAGGATTTTCTCCACTTAAAATATTTGTGTTCTATATTCTCTAGTATCTTTCATCTGTGTTGTTGATTGCTGTTGAATTCACATGTGTTTTTCTCGGAAGGATTAATGTGGAAATAACTGTGTCTGTTTCTGCTTTAGGACATAGTTGTACGTGTCTTTGAGGCAACCTAATCGAAATGAAAGCTACCGAAGGCACTACTGTTATGAATTTTTCACTAGATGCGCTCCTAGATTTCCTTACACAACCTAATTTGAATTTGAATTTGGATGGCCAACTTTGTATCTATTTCAAGGTTGGAGATAGTATATATACAGGATGAGCTAGTAATGAAAATCATACATAAGAAAAGAACGAAGATAAGTTAAATAGTAGACATGACATTGATGCTATTCAGAAAGTGTGTGTGAGTTGTGTGTGGGAGATCAGTGCAAAGCTTAATACTAAGTTTTTGGATGTAGTGAGCAGAAGGAAAACTCTTTCATTCATGTAAGTTGATCAAGTAACTGTAGTGGAATCCTTTGTGGCATTGAGATTGTAGTCTCTCTATAGCAAGTTTTTTTTGTCTTCTTTGTATCTCTATGGCAGTGAGCCCTTCGAGTTTTAGCCTTGTGGAAAGTGAGTCCTTATTTTAGGAAGTTAGCATTATCTCAGGAAGTGAGCCTTTTTGTAATTTATTTTGATATTCTCTATAGTGTGAGTTAACCCTCACCATGGGTTTTCCCTTATTAGGTTTTTCACGTAAATCTGGTGTTACTATGTTTATGTGTTGGATTTGAGTTACTGCATTGGTATTTGATGATTAATCATTTAAGCAGTTTTATGTATTAGTTATGGTGATTGAATTAAAGGTTAAAATTTGTGACAACTGGTTCACCCTCCCTCTTAGATGTCCTATTCAACAATGTGAACACAAGTTAAAACTAATACAAAATTTTCATTGATAATGACTATGAATACCTTATGGTCTTAACTTACAAGAAGTAAAAATTCTCATGGATATTTTGACAGTATCTACAATCATAAACTATTGTAGATGGTTTTTAATGCAATCATAAGCCTTAGAGTTTAAAGTTTCATATTCTACGTTATATTTAATAGACTAGAAATTGATGTGATTTGAAAATAGTTACAAACTACCAATGCCAAATATACTAGACTTTTTTCAAGTTCAAATAATCAAACAAAGAGAGGAAAATATATAAATAGTTACCCCAAACATAACCCTTCTATTATCCCTTTTACAATAAAAAGGCTAGAATAAAAGCTTGAAAAATATAGAATCATATTATGAAGTTTTGATATGTTAAAATTATAAATAATCTCATCCAAAACTCAATCTTGTAATATATGCAACATTTAGATGCTTGTATAAGAGAGTTTTATTCTCTACTCTTCAAAAACCACTAAAACAATAAGAATCACTACATAGAAAGAAATTTGACCCATTTTTGTTGAATGTTAGGAATAACCACATCAAGGAAAAGTCTCCACTGATGTATCAAAGAAAACAATGTTGAGAAACTTTACTGAAGATAAAATTTCTTAGCTTTCAAAAACTGTAGGTTTCTCATCCCATAAAATAAAATATTATATAAGTATAATTTCTAAGCAAGATTCTCTACCTTCTATTGTATTGATAATTATAGATGATGAGCAAATAAAATTTCAAGCTCTCTCTTTAAATAATTAAATAACTAGAACCAAAATCAAATCAAAGGCATGAAGACTTAACATCACATCAAACTGCTCAAGTTTTGAGACAAGTTACATGAAACAGTTATCAACAATGATCTCATTATACTTGATCCTTTTGTATTTATTTGTGATTTCACGAAAGGATTCCAAAAAAATCCCATATGCAAGTTTCATGATATTGGCCTTGTGCATTGTTAATGTCACTATTTTTCTATTGTTAAGATATGCATACTCAAATGCATACTTGGCAATCTGTTCTGAGCAAAACTTTGTTATCACCTAGCAATATCACTATGTGAATAACATAAAACATAACATGACATCTCTTAAAATAAATGCATTAAATTATATGTGCTAAAAAAAATTAGAGAACAAGTCAAATTTTCTATAACAATATGGGCAAGCACATATCATGAATTGCAAACCCAAACATTTTCTTAAAGGAAGAAAAATATTTAAATCATTCAACTTTCTACTTCTATACCATATGCTACAAATAAACTCATATTCCACCAAGTCTCCTTTGGGGTGGGGGAAACACAACAACACAAAAGGGGGATGCCTAGAAGCACCCACAAAATCCTAGAAATAAAATTTGAATAGGAAAATAGAAAGAATATATGAATGGGAAAGGAGGGAAATCACTCAAGGGATGGAGATATATCTAGATGGAACACAAGACTAAACAAAAGATCTAATGGGTAAAAAAAATCAACAAATCTTCTCCATCTAAATTCATCTCCAAGATTGTTGCAAGAGAAATTGTTTTGAGAGATGTGAACCATTTCCATCATTTTAAATAGGGACAATGTTCTTGTGGAGAATATTGGTGATGTTAAATTAAACAATCTAAAAAATAGGCTTGCACTATAATAATGTGCACTACATCATGTATCTAGTAATAACGAAGGGACATCCATCAAAGCATAACGACAGGGATTTTTTTTTGTCATATGTTGTAGTTACAAGTGCCTTGCTAGACATACACAAAAATGTGGAAGCATGGAAAAGGCAAGTGAACTATTTCAAAAAATACCTCAAAGAAATGTGATATTTTTTTTTATAGTTTAATTGTGATACCGCACCATTTTGAATTGATCCGTGTGGTGATGCAGGAAAAGTATTTGATTTACTGCCATACTACACATTTATTACTCGACCGTCATGATAATGCAGGATGTTACCACTACACCACACTATGTCTTCTTGGCTCTTGTAGTGATGCGGGCTTTAGGGACCTCTTGCGGTGATGTAGGTAACCTCTTGCCTCTTGTAATATTACATCTTTCTACGCATCTCCCTATCAAGTTTTTGATTTACTCTAAACTTTTCAAGTATCTCTTCCATTTCACATAATGAAATCACTTTGATATCAACCAATTTTGAAGTTTTTAGATCATGAATTCTATAAACAGCTTCATAATATTTTTTGCTATTACTCCCCAAAGCACAAAATGATCACTTCAAGCTCCTCTTCTTGAGTCACATGATTTAATAAACGAATAGGGAATTGCCAAGTTATCGAAGCGACTTCAAAACCTTTCCTTTTGACACATCAAAATTTCTTTGATGAGGCTTTATTCGGACTATCGAAGGGACACTAAGACAAGTCCTCCCGATATGGTGCATTCTCTTCGATGAACTTCTCATTTTCTTATTTCATCACTCTATCGAAGGGACCATGGAATGATTCCTGCCAAAATAACATGGTCTCCTCGACTGGAATCTTTTGATAAATGGGTATGATGGTAAATGTACATCTAGTGGGGTGACGATTATAGGGTGGGTAAATGGAGTATTTGAAGGATAAAATTTTGAGTGTCATACTAGATGATAGGATATTTGATGGGATAATAGATGTTTGTGGGCAATGGAGGATAATTTTATTAGTCCTAACAGGTTCTTGGGCAATCTCATAATCAAGATGTGGACTCATGTGACCAAGGTTTCCTAGAACCATTTGATTTTCGGGCCTAATCTCTCAAATAAAACCATATACTACCTTGACACAATAGTCTTATGAAACTTGTCAATATTTATGGGCGCCATTTAAATTACATTCAAATTTATAAGGAAACTATCCTATAGGGATGATAATCCCAAGAAACATGGCAATGGTTACACCAATAAATAGTTAACTAAAAACCATGAATTTTCAATGCATAATGGATAATATACATAGAGTTAAGTCAATGAGAAAACATCCTTGGAGAATTGTCATCAAAATTATGATAGTCTAAGAGTTCATAGTAGAAAATCATATACCCTCAAAGACCTAACAACCATAATAGACCTAGTGATAGCTTTTAGAGTCATAAGAATAAATTCATAAGAGAATAGATGCAAGAGCATGAAAAGACAGTGAGATGGAAGGGTAGTTGGTAGAGTTGACAAATTAGACCTATAGTGATAAGGTAGGGAGAACAAAGTAATTTACAATCAAGAGCATCATGGCAGTTTCTCAGGTGACTATATTTGGGCAAGGAGGGAACTTAGTGACAACATTACCATAAAAAAAATAAGGATACTCAAAACCCTACCAAACCCTAAGGCCTTTTTCATCACCTTGTAGAGATATCAAACATGCATTAGAATATTTCACAAGAGGGCATGAGACTAAAATCATCTCCATTTTTAATAACATGTTTTTTAACTACTCTGTGCATAAGAGGATAGGCTAGATTGGGTTGAAAAACCCTTGAAGATGAGTTGAGATTAGAAGAAAAACATATGAAGAAAACACTAGCATAATGAGACTATAGAAGATAAATCACAAGTGATCATGAATGTACAATCAGAAGGGGAATACACAATGGTTTTGTAGCATGAAATTAGCCACAAAGTCCATCTCAAGTAAAGAAATCTTCAAGTTTTGATTGTGTATTGTGTAGTATGGGCAAGATGACAGTTGTTTGGTTTAATAATTAGCTACCCTTAACAAAACCAAAGTGAAAATTCTAATTGCTTGATTCAACTCCATGAGTGATTACTAAGATCTCTTAGAAAATTACTTGTTGATTGTGATCAAAGATCATGCATGCCAATATAAAAATTTCATCATATAAATGGTCATAATTATAGTATTAGTGGTAGCATAGAGGTCTTAATGATTGAAGAAAATAAGTCTAAAAGGTAGTGGTATTTGTAAAGGCTTGCACCTTGTATGACAAGTGAACCAAAATAAAATAACCTTTAGAAAGATAATCATCATAAATTGAGCTTGGAATATACTACATAAAGCATAGGAAAATCTAAAGGAAAAAGGACAAGGTATGACAAGAAACAAAGTTATAACATTCAATGAAAGGGAGGTTGATTTCATTTTTTGACTCCTAATCATCCAAAGAGGTGATAGTGAAATCACATAGTATCAACTTCTAAATTGCAACAAATTGCAGATGGCACAAGAATTCAAATGAAAATTTTAAATTTGCAACATGAGTCTTTGTGTTGAATAAGCATTTGGTTATTATTTTTTGTAGACATTAGAGCACCTACTATAAAAAAAAGTATATCCATCCATAATGTGTGGTACTCATAGACATCCTCTATAAGATGGAAAATATAATAATTGAGTATTATAATTCAAAGGGTAACAAAAAACAAAAAATATGTAAAATTAAGGACATAGTATCCAGTTGCAGACACCATGTTATTGGGTATTTATTTTAATGCTTAAATAATGTGAAATATAATCAATCAACAATACAACATACAACAAAACTAAATGGCCAATTAAATAAGTCAATCAAAAGTTGTATTTACACTTTTTTTTATCAAATGGATTGAACATCTTATCAAATTGTCTCATACTTATCCATTCCATTGATTATCATCAAATCTATGGATGAGTGCATGATAGCCATGCAACATACCTCTCAAATGAGGCCAGCTTGGGTTTAGAAGCATATGAAAGGGGATTAAAGAAATGTTTTTTGAACACTTGACACATAGTTCCAACCATAAATTTAAATGGTTGAAACTCTTACTATAGATTTCATTTAATAGAAGTACCCCTAAATTCCTATGGTCTCCTTGAGAACATGAAACATATTTTTTAGTAAATGAAAGGCTAACTTACATAAAGAGCTTCCACAAATCTACCAAGCTAAAAAATCTACAACCCATTGTTCAGTACAAAAAATATGTAAAGAGCTTGCTTTGGTAGTACATGCTCTCAAGATTGGAGTGCTAATGATAACTATTTTATATGTAAATCAAGAAAGTATCCAGTGCATTTTAAAAATCAAGATTACAAAGCACTAACAATAGCCATTTTTTATCACTATGAAAATTGGATCAATGAAAACTCTTGAGAAAGCAATGATGATGATGCCAAGAAACATGTGGATAAACCTATCATAGAAATAGTTAAGGTTATTAGTACAAAAAAGAAAAGAAAAATTTGTCTTACAATGACTTACTATTTTTAGTTTACTATAAACCAACTTCTCAAACTATCTAAAGTCCTACTTTGTTGTTCAGATACCTTGTTCATGATCATCATTTGCACTTTTATCAAATAGAAGCCACCAGGCTAACTTTTTTCCTCTTTCCTAATAGAAATCTACAAAGATATTTTTTATCACAATTAATGCAAGAAGATTTACCAACTTCTCCATAATGTCTTCAATATTGTATTTTTTGAATAAGAAAAAGATAGTAAAAACACAAAAGAAAAAATGGAGCCAAAAATTGGATGGAAGTTCAATTGTAAGAACTCTAATTGTCTCTAGGCATATTATTTATCTATTCCAACATGGGAGAGAATATAGGTCATCAATTAAAGGTAATTACTGATTTTTTAGCTTCACTTGGTTGCTTGACTTACTTAAGAAACTTTGACTTGACCTTTCAATTTTCTTTGGAAACTATTAAAAGAATCATATATGCTTGCCAACTACCCTCCATGTCACCCAAACTGACCCCTATATTTTCTCAACTGCTCATTATAACCTCCATCACTCCAAAACTACCAAAACCCCTTAACCATGTTGATAAGACATGTGTTAAAGCTTTGAAATGGTTAACAATCTCTTAGAGGCATAGGAGAGCTTCAAGGGATTTTAGTTGCCAGCTCCCAATACACTGTGATACCATCCCTAATGCCATGGATTTTCTACTTAATAAGTTGACTGTGCATTATTTTCTCTCCAAAATGTTTATCACTATCAAAAATTGAAAAGGTTTAGTCATTCCCATTAAATTCTAGACCATTTCCTAAGACTGCCACTTCTTATAGTTTGTCACTTCCTATAGCTTGTCCCTTAATGTAGCTTGTGTGTATGAATTCCACTTGAAATATAAAACATGACAATGCTTTTTACCAAAGTGGTAATACTCTTGCAACCAATACAGTGTTATTTCATGTGAATGGATATGATGTTCAATGTATCTTCATGAATTCAAACATAGTTTTACTAAGATAGGTTTTAATCCTCATTTCATAGTAGAAAACCCATTATAGTTTTGACTGTCCTGCTCATCTATCTCTAATCTCTAAGGCTTACATGACTATCATGTCACAAACTATTACCATCTGAATGACTATCCATTTGAACTTTTTGTGAACTTCCTCTGTGAGCTTACCTATCCTCATGCTTTTATCACAATCATAGTAGTCCTTCAAGTAATTGCATCACTATCTTCTACCATGTCCCTTTTTATTTTCTCCTTCATTTGGTAGTGACTATGTTTATAAATGATTATCCTCGGAGCAATGAATATGACTGTCATGATGTATCATCTATGGTTAAGGATTGTCCACCTATCTACTGCCCTCATGATCGTGCATAGGCTTTTGTGGATTGTCATACTTGATAGCATTAACACCTTTTCATGGTTATTAAATAGATTGTTATCTTAATTGACTTTGTATATTTTCCTTTGGCATGAGCATGATATTCTCAACTATTACTATCTTCCGTTGATGGTCACAATGATCACTACCTTTGAATTTTTACATAGGATACAAGATCACTCTCTCATCATTATTTACTTAGAGAAAACATGGACAATCAACTCCTCTCTTTATCTCATCTAGCATCACCAAAGTCGTGAGAAATATGATTGTTATATGTCCCCTTTAAATACATTTTCAAATCCATATTACTATCATTCACATTTTCCTTGATAAGACAGTCCATACTTAAGTTACTTCCTTTTGAGTTATTCTTCTTTGTATGACTTTTCCCAGTCACTTTATACTTATCTAAGGAATTATTTAGATAAAATTCTAATTGAAAAAACCTTTGAAGCTTTATCAAGGATTCTTTAATGATGTTTGACTATCACAACTATATATTTGCATAGAGTTATCCATTCATAGTGGTGATTACCACTACAAGGATCACTTAACTATTGGATAGGTGGATGGTTAGATGCTTGGTAATCTTGTCCATGTATAGAATTTATAGATTTGATGAGTTGGTCAACCAAGTAGAACTTAGCAAAAAAATTACTTTTATACAAAACGAAGCATGCCAAACAACATTTCCAAATCTATTATCTATTCTATAAATGATGGAAATGGAGAAAAGCTCAAAATTTGAAATTGCCAATAGGAAACCTATCAATAAAACAAAACCTATTATAACTTCCTAAATTTATGCTTGTCAAGAAAAATCAGGAAATCTGCCTATTTTAAAAAATTTCATTGGAGCTCTCTATAAACCTTTGCTTAGCAAGAGTGTATAATATAAGCCTATGAAATCTTTTGTTTAGCATAAGTATTTACTAGGTTTTTGTGTAAATCTCTAGAAATATATGCTTAGCCAAGTATAAATAGTAGACCAAGATAAAGAAGCCCTAACAATAGTGGCTAGTGATAATAATACTCAAGCTCAAAATTTCACTCACTTCATATAAAGCACACAAAAATTATTTAATATTAAATAAAATACACTCACCAGGCTGCTCAGGTTGCGCTTCTTCAATGAATTTTTTTTTCTAAAGAATATGTGTAAATTTTAAGCACATTTTGACAGGAGCTTATCTGATCCTATAGAGATGGACTGACAAAAGTAGAATGAGAGGAAAGTGTCGTTATATTTAGAAGTAGGATGCTAAAATTGGATCTGAGGCTTTTGATAAACTATCCTTTGGCTGAGGGTTGGATAAATTGGAATCCCTTAACAAGAGAATACATTTGATCAAATAGTTGCTCCTCCTCCACACAAAACTGATCCTTATCAGCTAGGTCAAATACCACCCTTAGAAAATGCAAAGCACACTATTTAAACCAAAACCTAAGTGAAAACCACTATACAGTGGCTAATAAACTGAAGATGATTACATGGTGCAACCAAAAAGAGCACTAAATAACAATAGTTTATTTATCACCATCTTTATGTTTTCAAAGATCATCCAACAAAGCAAATTTATAGATTAAAAATGTTGGAAAGAAGCAGGATTTGAATGCTTATTTAAACAACCCTTATTTGTCAAGAGAAGAAGACAGATTTGGTTTTGGAAAACTTACAATGGCTTGATAGGGAAAGGTAGCAAAATTTGGGGAGCTAATTTTATGGTTGCATGGTATGTTACTTCACCTTGAAAAAATTATTGCATGTTACTAACTTATACACCCAAGTTAATAGTTTAAACCACCAGATTGTTGAACTATACAACACCAATTATCAACCATTTTACCTCTGCTCATTTTCAACAAAATAGGCATTGTCGTTCCTATTGCAAACCACCAAATTGTTGAACTATACAATACTGATTATCAACCATTTTACATCTACTCATTTTCAACAAAATGGGTGTTATCGAAATTTGAAAATTTTCAAAATTATTGGAGACAGTGAAAAAGTATCAAAATCCAACCCTTGATGAGCTCGTCTATTTTTGAAGGTGACAACACATCCAATTCAACAATGTCTTGAGTGTAGAGGCAGTCTTCTTCGTCTGACACATCTTCCACGTCTTTGAGAGTATCAGGAATTACAAAGCAAGGAGCCATGACTCTTCTCTATCAATTCTTGATCAGTTTAGGATGATATAGGGGTTTCTTTTGTTTGAATTATTCTTCATCAAAAAAAATTCCCTCTCTACGGAGTTCGAAATATTTCCCACTCCCACTAATGAAATATTTTTTTTAATTACCTGATTTAATATCATATTGTCTAATTTTTTTGTGTGACTAATTATTTAGTCATTTTTATTTGTGTGACTAATTATTTAGTTGTGTTTTTTACTCGATGATCAAATTAGTCACTTATTATGATCAAATTAGTTGTTTATTTAGTCATTTATAGTTGTATTACAATAAATGACTAGAATTTACTCATTATTAGTTGTTGTGACTAAAATTTTTAGTCACGTAGTCATTTATGTGCCAAATTCTACTGGTGCAAGGATAGAGAATGAAGAGCACTCTTAGCGCTTCTACCACTTTGCTAATCAGAGAGCTAGGTTTGGACTGAGCGAGTAGGTTTCTGGAATTCAAACTATACCTCAGATAGCTCTCTTTTAGAGGACAACAACACAAAATAGGGATGATAGCATGGCATGATAACGTCTCACAAATGCACTAGCATCCATACGAATAGAAAGTGAAAAGGATAGTCAGAATAACAAAAGACCTACTAACAACTTAGGTGTTGAGATGTAAAGTGATAACTAAAATGATAAATGACAGAATGATTGAAAAACTAAGAAAGATGATATGAAAATGATGATAACAAAGGTGGTGAAGATTAACTCACAAGAAGTCTAGTTTTCCAACAAAATCCACATGAACAAGTACATACACATAACCAAGAATGAAGAAATTTTGGGGTCATTTCAGGCTTGCTGTAGTCAAACCCCTATTTTGGTGTTTCCACCTCCATGGACAACTAGATAGAGAGATAGATAGAAATATGATAAAGAAACAATGTTGGAAAGGAAATTACCGAATGCTACGAGAAACATTGTGCTACTCAAATCCAACAACAAAGTAATAGTAAGAAAGCAATATCACCCTTGACCAAAGGAACTCAAGGCCAATGAGGGAGGAATGCAAGACTACAATTGTGGAAAAGTTGATGTGGCTATAGTGACGGAAAAAGAAGTCTCACAAGACACCAAGTTGCAGCTTTTGTGGTAGATGTGAAGAATGTTGTGATTGTTGAAAGAGTTGATAGTGCAGTTAGTAGCTTGAAATTGCAAGAATACAGAGCTAGAATGCTAAGAACTGAAGCAAGATCAAATGAATGTGTAGAGTCATAAAGAAGATGAAATGAAAATGAAGAATAGGCATTTGAAGATGAATTGGGAAGGAAAGAGTCATTTAAAGGTCGACAAGAAGGTGTAGGGGTGTTACATTTCATCGCCAATGGAGAACATAACGCCTCTGCAGATTCCAGAGATGGGAATCTTGTCAGGATAGCAGTGCGCCATGCAAATGTTCGCACACCACACATGCATCCCTCACAAAATTTCCCCTATCGACACTAAAAACAAGCGCCAAGTGGATGGAGGAATGCGAACGTGGAATTACGTGGTCGAATTTGATTTTTCTAAGGTGAAGGGTGTAAAAGGGGAATTTTCAAGGGGGTTTGATGTAGAGCAAGGTGGAGGTTTTAAAAAAAAACACAATTCAATCAACTTTGAATAATTTTTCCACTCACAAAACCCTATCTTGGTGATTTTTCACAATTTATTCAATCTTGCTTGTAGTATTCCCAACAAGGTGTTTTTGTCATAACTTTTAGAAAATAACTCCTACCCACAAAAAAAAAACTAGTTTTAGATACCCATTAAGCCCTTTATAAACATAACTCAAAATTATTAGAGGTTTCTATGGAACACAACCCTCTAAAATTTGTTGTTACGCTTCTTTTTATGCCTAATTAGGCTCCTACAATAGGGAACTTATTGATTCTACACACTGTAGACCCTAAAAATCCATTCCAAAGCCTTAGACACATCAAATTAGGTCTGCACATGCACAATTTATCAACTAGAATGATTTCCAAACACCCTTTCTATGAAACCCTACTTCTATGCATCATTCTTTGCTTAAAACATGAAGAAAATCAACTAGGGCATCAACCAAATTTTCCCAAAACCTCATCCCTGCTCGTGCCAACTTGGTACACAAAATACACCTAATCTACCTCCATTCCACTCAGTTTGACAATATTTCAATAGTGTAATGGAGAGTTCTACATTTTTCTTGCTCTCAAACCCTCAATTTTAGGGTTTTCAACCCATTTTCAGAAAATTGCCTCAAACAAGCTTCAAACTTGATGAAATCAATCCAAACCATAACTAAAATGAAGTTAGTTCATACATCCACTAAATTCAATGCACTTTAGATCATAACCAATCAGTACGAAACTGTACCAACACCTATAGCAACAAATTTACACTAAAATTATAGAAATTGAAGTTTAAATTATTGTTTAAACACCAAATCTTCCAACTAGAGAGTTTCCTCGAAGTTATCAAGGCCTATTTAGCATGTTCTCACCAGAAACAAATGGTCTCAACCACCTTTCAAAACTAATGAACCTTCACCTTCCAAAAAAAGACAAAAAAATAAAGTTGCATAAGCAACTTTTACAACATTTTGCAAATCATGACAACTTCACCAAAAAATGACTTTATGAGACTAAAAACATTAAAAATGGTCTAAATAGACCTTATTATATCAATATTAGACTCAACAACATAAAAAATTCACATTAGACCCTATTAACAACATTTGACTGGGTGCCTCTACACCATACACTCAGACAAAAAAAAGAACTCAACTCCCCTTAAGGATTGTGCTACAACAAACCATGCTTGATGACATCATACTCTGACCTCCAAGTATTATCTTCATCTGGTAATCCCTTCCATTGAACTAGGTATTGAAGATTTGCATTTTTCTTTGCATTAGGATACTCTTTGCCACCTAGAAATTGATCCAACTTCATAGGTTGACCTAATGGATGTTCTTTGTCTCTTCCCTCATCTGAAAACATTGTTGAATCTGCTTGAGTATCTGCAAACATACCTCTGCCATCTTTCCAATGAATTTTCTTCTTCTTTACTTTAATGGTGTGCTTGGACTTATCCACCTACCTTTGCAACTCACTTTCAATCTTCTCACTTGTGAAAGAGACTTGCTTGAGAAAGAAGAATGGACATGTTGAGGAGAATATTCCATGGAGACTTGTAGAGTAAGGAGGTGCCAAGCAAGAAACAAGAGAAAAAAAAAGAGAAAAGTGAGAGGAAGAAGAAAGATGAGAGGGCATAACAAGTAAGTATTCAATAGGAGATAATAAATTTGAGATGAGTTTTGGAAGAAATGGAAAAGAGAATGGAACTTGAGATGCAACAGCTTCTTGAGAAAGAAAACCAAGAAAATGTTTGGCATTTATTAATAAGGAAGAAGGTTAAATGGCCTATCAAGAAGATCATTTAGAGAAGGAAAAATATGATAGGAGCAAGGATGGATGAGTTGCAAACTATGATGAAGGAAGGGTGCTAGAAGTATTTGAAGAGACGAGCAAATCTTGTGTTTTTGAAACTAATCCTTTGTGTGAGTATGTGTTTATAGGTGCAACAGATGGAAAAGAAGATGGAAAAGAGTCCAAAGAAGGAGGAGAAGTGCATACAGTGTATGGATATGGCTATACAAATATATCACATTATGGTGAAGAAGATGTTGCCAAAATAACCGAAGTAGTGGTTGTATTTTCAAATTTTTAGGAGGATGAATGTGCTGATCAATTGTATTCCAATGAAGATGATGATACTGAGGTATATGAACGAGAACTATAATTTTGGAACCTAAAAGTTGAAAAGATGCTTAGTAAGAGATGATGCAAGAAGAAGAAAAAAGATCCAGGGAAAGTTGTAGAAATGAAGGACAAGCTACAGAAGAATTGGAAAACCAAGTAGAAAGAGAAAACATGCACTCAAGTGGACTTGAGCTCTTCTTTCCCTTGGGAGTATGGTGCAGGGCACCCACAGGATTTCATGCCCCAAGAGGGGTTAAATGTTGAAATTTTGTTTTACTTGAGTCCATTTAATGTAATAAGGTCTTATAAAACCATTTCATAGGTGTTTGAGTTGATTTTGGGTCATTAGGGGTCTTGTTGCAAAAAATGTAAAATGTTGTCAATATTGCAAATGTTGTCAAATTGCACAATGTGGAATATGAAGGGTCAATGTTGCATAAAGTGAGAATTTGAATGGTTGTAAGTTAAAATTTTGGTTGAGAACCCATTATAAAATGGTTCTAAATTTTTAAATAGCCTTGAGGAGGTTGAAATCAAGGTTGGTGACATTTTTGAAGTGAAATCAATAAAAGACATCCTTGTTTCTACATTTATGAACATTAAATTGTTGTTTTAGAGCTTGGTATAGCCTATTACGGTTGATTAATGATATAAAACCAATTGGAGGTTGTTTTTATGTGAATATAATCTCATTTTTATTTTGTTTCATCAATTTTCATTTAGTATTAAGAAAGTTACAAGTGTTTTGGTGAAAGTGGCCAGGAACCCAAGTAGGCCTAATTTGAGGAAAAGTAGTCCAAAGTTGAGGAAAAGTAGTCCAAAGTTGAGGATTTCCATACAAAATAACCTACCCATATTTTGAGATATGTTAAATAAGGGTCAAATGGGTATTTGAATCAAGTTTTTTTTTTGGAGATCAGTTCTGGTCTAAAGGTTATGACCCAAAAACACGAATTTGTTGCTCCACTTCAAGCCTTATTCAAAGCGTAGCAGTATATTTTTGGCTTTGTTGTTCCAAAACAACCACCCCTAAATTTTGAGTATGTTTTAGAACGTCCAAATGGGTATCCAAAATAACTTTTATATTATGGGTATGAATTTTGGTTATAAACTTATGAAGGAAAAACCCTGTTTGTTGTGCTATAAGGAATAGTGTCAATTTGTGAAGGAAATCATTATGTTTGATGTGGTATTACTTTGTCAAGGGTTTGATTGAGTTATTTTGTTTTCACCCACCCTGCTCTACATTAGGGGTGCAAATTCACTCCTATACGGTAACATAGATTAAGGAGGCCACACTTTGAAATAACATTGTCACACTTTCTAGGAGATGTATTCTATCATCACTAAAAATGGACTACTTATGCAAACAATGCATGGGGACTATATGCCCCCCTTAAAATGTTAGTGTACTTTCTACACTAATATTTTAAGAAAATACTAAGGGATCCCTTATAGGAAGGAATGCACCTAATGCAAGGCTACCTAACCCTTGCCCCCCAAGCGTAGGGACAAATATGAGCCAATATGAATGATGACATGTTGCTCCTTACTAAATAAAATATGATTGCATAAAACCTAGTTTATACCCCCATGCATTGTAATGAGTATTATATGACAATATAGCTACCACATGGCAAGGAGTAAAGTGCAAATATCTTATTCTATTATTTGATCAAGTTTATCACCTTAAGGATCAAATTCTTCCAATTTGTTTTTCAAAACACGACATTGATCAGTAATGTGTCCAAATGTTCTATGATATGCACAATAGGATGTTTTTTTATTCTTTTGTTTAGTATCTCTTTTTTCATGGACGGGTGGTACTATAATAAATCCTAATTGTAAAAGTGTAGCTAAAGTACACTCTATCTCAAATAAAAGATGTGGGGTGGGTAACAAACCTTTTCTAATATGACCATGAACCTTGTGTGGCTTGGATGATGGAGAAAATGTTTGATGTAATGGTGGAGGACCTTGGTAACCTATGCCTTTTGTGTCTTTAGATGGTATTTGTTCCAAAATGGAATGGATTAATCAAAATGAGATATGCTAATCAAATAACATGCAATACTTACAATTTTTTCCCAAAAGAATCTATCAAGCTTAGCACCACTCAACATGCTCCTAGATTTTTCCATCAAGGTTTGGTTCATTCTTTTTGCTACTATATTTTGTTAGGGTGTATAAGAAGTATTCTTTTACCATAATAACTGCATGCTTACAAAACTCATCAAATTCCCTAGAACAATATTCACCCCCATTGTCAAATCTCAACACCCTTATCTTATAATTTTTTTTCTTCTCAACTAAGGCTTTAAATTCCTTAAACTTAGTGAAAACCTCATATTTTGCATACATAAAATAAATCTAGGTGTATCTTGAGACATCATCAATGAAAGTACAACATAGTAATGAGACCTTCCAAAAGAGTCAACATCCACTAATCCAAACACATATAAATGAATGATCTCTAATAATCTCTTAGCTTTGTTAGTTCCATTAAGAAATGATGATCTATGTTGTTTACCAAACACACAATTCTCACAAAAATCATTTTTACCAAAAAGAATAATTAGAAACACCATCAACCAACTTTTTATTCGAAATAGTATTAAGACCCTTTCACTTATGTGACCCAATCTATGGTTCCACAAAAAAAGTCCCTATCTAAGATCCTTTAGCAATCACCAAAATCCCTCTTATCAACCTACAACTATACAAGTGTCAAGTGTCACATGCATTCCAAAATAATTTAATGTGGATACTAAAAGTAAATTTATCACAAGTTTTGGAATATGTAAAACATCATCAAGGGTTTTAACCCTTCCATCACTAAAACACAACTTTACCTTTCCCTTGCCAACAATCTTCTTCATGTTGTTATCAACAAGTAAAATTTCTTCCCCATCATAAGTTGAATATGAAGTAAACCACTCCTTATAAAGATTCATATGATAGGAGCAACCTTAATCAATAAGCCAAGCATCATTACTAATAGTGTTAGCAGAAATAAACAAAGCATCAAAATCACCATCTTCTGAGGACTTTTTCATGGAAGTATCTGAAATCTTTTTCTTGTTTCTGCACTCCTTCACATGCCCTCTCTTACCACAATTCCAACACTTTACTCTGCTCTTCCTGGGGGTTTAAGAATGTCCTTTAGACTTGTCTCTCTTTTTATCCCCTTTAGGTCCTCCTTTTCCTTTGGACCTTCCTCACACATTCAAGGTATCTTGGGAGCCCGCATTCATGGAATTTATTTTCATTTCTTCTAAAAGAAGTGTATCAATGAGATTATCCATCTTTGGATTTGCACCACCACCACTTATGGAAACAATTAGATTTTCCCAATATTCAAGTAAAGAATAAAACAAGTTGACTTATAACTATATTAAACACATTTAAATGTTCTACAACAAAGTCACCATCCTTTATTTTCAAAGAATATAAGTGTATTTTGAGATGCAATTTATTAGTCGGACTTTTAGTTTGATAAATATCACCTATCCTCTTCCACAACTTGTATGTCATAGATTCTTTTGAAATATTCAAGAGGATGAAATCTACAAGACACAACTAAATGGTTCCTTGTGCCTTCTTTTCCATTTTCTTCAAATCTTCATCAAACAAACTCGATGGTTTCTTTTCATTTGAAACTACCAACCATTGATCTCTCTCTTCAAGGAGATCCTCCATCTTCAACTTCCACATCTTGTAACCAGTGCCATTGAATTTCTCAATATCTAGACAAGAGGTAGAAGCCATGGTTTTCAATCTTCTTCACAAATATGCAAAACCCACAAAGCAAGAGCCCTCACTCAACCAAAAAATATTTAACGCTTAAGAGAAAGGTGTCCTCTCAATGAATATGTTAGCTATGATACCAAATGTTGGATATCAAGTTGAAACTCACAACAATATGAACTTAATAATGTGATTGCAAATCTAAAATTATGCATTCAAGATTACCAATTATGTGATTATGTGATTATCATATCCAAGAATGAAAGAAAAACAACAATACCACAAGTTGAGAACCACAAGTGACACAAGATATATGTGGAAAAAACCTTATGTGAAAAAAAATCCACACCTAAAGAGATACAATGCTTGTATTAATCTTCAAATGAAGTACACATCAATACAACACCCCTCTTTGAAATTCAAAAACACTTTGTTACTTTAACAACTTGTAAACAAACTTTTGAAACCATTATCTTAAGGCTCCAATATATAAATATTTGTGGGAGAGAATACCATTATGGTATCCTAAAACAACAAGCATAAACCACTTGTAAAAGCCCATGCCCCTCTTAGTGGACAACCCATAAACATAGTGAAAAATGATCACATGGCCTTCACATGGGCACCTAACCCATAGCCAATCATAATTGTTCAAGCCCAAGTGTTCCATTACTCTCTAATGGCTCTAATGGCTCATACCCAAAACATGCAAACTTGGGTGACCAACAAAGGATAAAATGCAAATCATGCAAGCCAACATGTAAGGAAATGCATTCCTGGGTGGTCCCCACCTAGAAAGTGGATGCCTAGATAAAATATTCTCCCAAGATGCTCTATAATCGTTACCGTAACTATGGGTTCACCTCTATGAATGAAATTACAATTTGTGATAGGAAAACTAAATAATAAATATTTTTCCTCTCATGTCCTCTAAGATACTTTCCAAAGAACATGGAGACACATATTATTAACTTAGGATAACAATTATAATGTCACTTATCCTAACAAGGTGATGGGATCATTTTTATTTACTATGGAGAATAAATTAAAGAAAAAGGATGAGTAACTAAAGCTAGAAAAATAAATTATCAAGGAGCTACAAATATTAAAAAAGGTTCTTGAAGAGGCCAAGTATCTATAATAGTTGAAAATTCTAGTGAGCCTAAGGACGTCCAAGTTTAAGATGTAATAAAATGCA
The DNA here is from genome assembly GCA_007258455.2 of Sequoia sempervirens. Lineage (NCBI taxonomy): Eukaryota > Viridiplantae > Streptophyta > Pinopsida > Cupressales > Cupressaceae > Sequoia > Sequoia sempervirens. The sequence continues at coordinate 731,023,117 of VDFB02270651.1, read as the reverse complement.
TCACTCAAACTCAAATGGTTTTATATTGGACCTATTTTATATGTAGGGGGAAATAGTCAAATAAATCCATCATAGATTTTCTATCCAGATAAATGGAGGATCTAAAAGAACAAACATATTAAGAACAAGTTGCCACTAGTATCTTGGTAGTGGAACTAGGATCCATAAATTAGAATTTGAGTGCCAAAGACCTTCAACTTACTACACTCCAAATCCAAAGGGATACCCAAAAACTCAATGGCATTACTAAAAAGAGAAGAAATTGGAAGCAATGAAAGATGAAATCAAGTAACTATAGACCAAGATTCAAGAACTAAAATTATCCATGGATCCCACTTGTTCCCTCTACAAAGCATATTGGAAATGAATTTAGTAGCTTTTGGGAACCTCCACACTAATATTAAACTTCATAGAATATGCCCAAGCTCTCCAATCACCTTTTTAAAAGAAGATTGACACTAGGCATCCTACCCTCATGTTGGAACTCAATAATACTCATGACACTATTTTGTGGCTTGTTAGTGTAATATTTGTATCACTTAGGATTTTTTTAATTAGTCTGATATCACACATGTTATCTAACTTTATTTAAGTAATTTATTTTAATTACTTAAGTAAGATAGGATAGTGAGTTGCACAGTCTTAGTATCATACCTTTTCCTTTATCCTCATCTTATTTAGATTTGGAAATGGCAAGGTTATCTATGTGTATTTATCTTTCCTTCCTATTTGATAACAAAGAAAACATTGTAATCTATTATATTTTCACTTTGAGACTCTCTATTTTGATAATTTTATACTAAATCATTTCTAGTTATAGAAATAAATAATTATATTTAATTCATTATATTATAAGTTATAAGTCTTCTTATATATTCTAACATGGCATTAGAGCAATTAGTGCTTCATTCATTTATTTGTTTCCATATTTAATATATTTAAGGGAGATAATAAAATTTACATGCATGTTTCATAAAAACCCCTTATATTCTTCTCTTGCATCTTTGAGTGATCTAGAGAAAAAAAATTTAAAGGAAGTTTATTAACCTTTAATTTTTTTGTGTGTTCCTCTTTAATCCAGTGATTACATCTTTTTGGTGACTAGCAACATATTTAACTATTTTGTTGCATCTAGGAGGCTCAAGAAAGTGAAAAAGGGCCTTTATTTCACTAGATTTGAGATCCTATTACACAATAGTAGACAAGCATTTGAAACTTGAATCTTATGAATTTCTAAAAAATGGGATATTTTCAAGCCAAACAAACCTCACCATTATGCCCACAAGACCTAAAAACCTTATTTCCATATTAAAAATACTTTGGAAGTCATATTTTCACAAACAAATAGGTAATAGAAAACTAGCAATGTGTACTTTGTAGCCATACTAATTTTGATAAAAAAAAAAAATCTCATTTTTCAAGAAATTATATGTTTAAACTATTTGTTGCCCCCACATTGGAAAAACCATATATTTTACCTCAAATCTCTATTTTTTGAAAGTGAATAGATGTTGAAAATATTTTGAACACCTCTACACAACTATACAAACAATTTAATATATTTTATATCAAATTATTTTATATTGAAATTTATAATATTTTGGCCACTTTTGGGCCCTACAATTTTGTAATATAGTAAAATATTTATAAAGGAACTAAGTATATCTAGTAAAATATTTATAAAAGAACTAATTATAAAGTTCCAAACTTTATGATTTATGTGGGAGGTGATTTCTAAAACTAGTGAAAAGGGGGAGTGTCATGTGTGCCTTATTTCTTTTATTTTACGTACAAGAAATAACAATAATTATATATATATATATTTTTTTTTAAGTGGGTAAATTAATAGTTCATGTTCTCACACCCTTCAATTAGTTTTATTAAAAATATAAAATGATAATATACTTAAATTAATCAAGGATCTTATAGGGTTATAATGGGCTTTGAAATAAAATCAACATTACTTGTAGAAAAAGATCAAATGGAATAATAATTATGATCAAGCTTTTGGTATCTTGTGTATGTCTATATCTGTATATTTTAAATTCTTTCATATTAAGTTTTCCTCTACACCAAACAAAGTTTGAGTCAATTTGGAAAAAATCTTTGGTATGTAGGATGATTTGAGAGGTCGTCAACTAGAGAATGAGCTAATAAGATTGAGTCCTAACAATTTCAAAACCATTAAAAAATTCTTCACAAAGATAAAATTCATTAGTTTGTAGCTAAAGTAGTGTGAAATAAAAAACGAAAGACACACAATTTATCTTAAGTATTCTCTCTAAAGTGGGTTTGAATTATTCTATATTTTTTTCAACATTTCATGTCACAAAATGTGTCCTAGGTTCTATTGACAAAATTCCTTCTCTTGATGATTTTTTTAGAGCTCATTAAGGAAAAAGACAAACTAATCATATGGGTACAATCAAACCCTCAAATTCACTACAAATCAATGTGTAAAAGAAAAAAAAAGGTTAGTCCAACAAGATAAAAAGTAAAATAATCAAATGAAACTTCTATATCATAGGGTTTGTAACATGGGATCACATGCCACCCATATTCAGTGCTACTTCCCTCCTTTCTTTGTGCATTACCAACACATTTTTCACTTATTTTTGGTTTCATGTGAAATTGTATATGGTGGAAACACATGTTTTCATGTTATAGATTACAATTACATAACATTTTTTTATTTAAAAAAATAGACAAGCATCTTGTGTCTTTTCCATGTGTAATTTAGGGCATTACATTGGCTAAGATATGATATAATGGCACACTTTTGACTAAGAAATTTTTAACAATACTAGGGATGGTACAACAATTAATTGGAGTAGTAGTGGTGGTAGTTGTTAGAGGAAAACATAAATTGTAATCCATAAGTGCTTGCAACTATCAAAATTGTAGTAAAGTAGTATTTAAAATAGAAAAATTCACTTGCCTCAAAACTTCATGTCATTTATACATGTACTTGAAAAAATGAAGCTTATATTTTCTTCTTGATTTAAATGATTTGACAAGGAATATTTGGGTTCTTAGATCTTTTGATTGCATTGGCGTAGTACATTTATTTCTTAGAGGCTTGATGCAAAAGGTGGAGCTTTAAGACAACCTAGTAACAAGGCTATAAATTATAGTCTTAAGAAACAATTATATTTTACACAATAACCTACTTTGATATCATGTAAGTATTAATTCATTTGTTAAATTAAATCTAATTCAAGGAAAGAAAAAATTCAAGAAATTAAATACCTAGTGCAAAAATAGAGATAAAATGATGTATAATCATTACAAGTTATATTATTCGTTAAATTGATTGAATTAAACAATCATAATATGTAACGATAAATATATTTTATAAAAAATATAAAATAAGATGAAGATAACAAATCAATCTCCTCTAATAACATGACTTTTCTAAAACCTATATAGAGAAAATAATGAAAGAAAGCAAGCTAATCTTAAAATTATATAAGTAGAAAATTTAGAAATAAGATGTATAATATCTATAATATGTCTCTAAGTAAGATAAATATAACCTAACATGTAATAGTGTATGCTTTACACCAACAATTATAACTCAACAAAGGGACTTGACTAGTCACTCAGAAAGTTTCATACTTCTCTCTACATTTAACAAACCCTAAAGTTACTTTTCAATACCAAATTTATCTATGGATATAAAATTCCTTGAGCTCCATTCGGGTTGTTTGTATTTTGCTAAGTTCGGCCCACGCCCCATACATTTGAATATTCCCCTACCCCTTTTTGAAGAACTTCGCTCGTTGCCGCCACATGTTCATTGTGTAATCTTCGCAAGGATTCCCTCTTTTGTTTCTTCAACGTGCCCCACCATGCTTCCATGTGTCAGCAGCACAGGAAATTGAAGTCTACCTCTCTTCGCTTCTCAACCGAGCTCCGCCTGCGTGCCATGTAGCATCATTTCGTGTACAATTTTGGTAGACCCCATAGTCAATGCTAGCAATGAAGACTTCTCCACATGTCTTCTTTGTGGGGATTTCATCAAAGAGAAGGAAAGAGCGAGCAACAAGCCCCACCATATTGCCACATGTCCTAGCTGACTTCATGGGTGAGCGACACATGTCTACATGAGGTTCTATTGCTTCTATACTGAGACCACTGCCATCATTTGCAGAGGATGCATTTGGCTCGGGGGTGACTTCGTTCCATGGCTCAGAATCTTTTCGGTTGCAATGGTCTAGGGAAATCATTGCTTGAGACATCATTTCTCATGATGAAGGAATCTTTTCTTTTACTGGCTCGCTAGGCGGTGGGATTATTTTCTATATATACTGCTTCTTCCTTCCGAAAATGAGTTCGAAACATATAGAAAAAAATGGGAAATACACCAAGCCTTTTGTATTGTTTTTAGATTATTGTATAAGACTCACAGTCTATGCCATTGTTTAGCCTTTCTATTTCTTAGCTATTTGAAAAAACATTATACAGTGTCATTATTGTATTGAGTAGTTTATTTGTAAAACTTCTATGATTTCAATATAAGTTTTTTGATTTAGACCATGTCTTTGACTCTTCCTTTTAGTAAATGTGTATGGGAGTTTTTTTATGTTATTGGATAAATTATTTAGGTTTTCATCTTTGATTTATGTTATTCTGGGACTTAGTAGATTGTTGAATGAGCCCTTAAATCTCATCCAAAAGATAGATTTATCGTGCCTACATCTACATCTTGGTGTATCTCCTTAGTTAGATCTTTATTTTTTATATATGCTTCATTTTCCATTCCAAAACCTCAATTACAAAAGTCGGCTTCTTTAAAAACCTAGAGGTCACTCAGTTTAGCGCAATTGGTCCCCCACTAACTGAGTTTCCCATAAGGTTGTTACCTTGTCAATTTTTGGCATCAACAATTTCTTTTTCTAGTGCACCCGATGGGACTACTTAAGTGTACCTAAACCTAAAGTGGGTGTATGAGTCATCATCCTATTACTAGATCCCAAATAGCTAATAACCCTAGCCTGCTAGTGCCACCACTAGTAATAGTATGAACTAGAACCCATCCAGTGAACATTTTGATCCCTCCACCAACCACGTTGCCAATTGCAAACATAAATTATGTGGCATGGGATGTCGGAAGCCCCCTTATAGCACTAGTAGCACCTGTCATTTGGGGCCCTATCCCGACCTCTACTCTAAAAGTTGTACCAAAATTCACTAGGGAAGGCTCAAAAACACCATCCAAACACCTACAAGATGTGGCAAATGTGTGTTTGGTGCATGGTGTTACCAACCAAAATATAACACTAAGGTTGCTCCAAGCCTCTTTTAGGGGTAAGGTGCTCAATTGGTACTGCACTCTACAAGCTAACACTATCGGTACTTGGGATCAACTCAGAGACCCTTTCTACAAAATATTTTCAAATGATGGAGATCAGTCTTTGCTATATCATCAATTGGAAACCATAAAGCAGGCCCCATATGAAGCCACAAGTAGACTCAATGCTTGATTCCACACAACTTGGAAAAGGATCCAGGCTACTATCTACCAACTAATCGAGTTGGCATTCATGTTCTACTTGAAATCCATCAATGTTGACATCTTGATGATGATCCAGTCCCTTGGAAGAACCATCATACCAGATGCATACAACATCGTTGTTAAAGTAGAGAATAACCTGATTGATGCCAGAAAGTTTCCGCCTCGACCCACTATGCCTATATTTCTAGAGAGATCAATTCTCGCCTAGGAGATGCCATCTACTAGTGCATTTGCTCCTCCCCAGACTATGTACACATATCTGAACATGCCATAAAATGTTGTTTCTACATTCGACTCTTCAAAGGATGAGATGAGCGATGTCAAAGAGATGTTGCATACCATCACCAAAAATATAACTACCATCAAGCAAAACTAGTCTACACCTCTGAAGCCAACCTACCAAAATTATCAAGGCAAAAAATCTTCCTACCAGCAAAATGAATTCCAAGGAGGCCTGGGCACAAATCCGCAGACTCAAACAACTAATCAAATAGTACTAGTACCTACTCTGCTATAGAATGCTTACCTGAGCTTGAGCCAAGATTTGACAATAGAGCAAAATAATCTTGTTGATGGCATCAATCCCTTGTGCTTCCCCTATGATGACGCACATATGCCCTGAAACCGGCCATGCGACAACTTACAACAAAAGGTGGCGGAACATCACAGTCAAGGTGCAACGTCAGACCCTGGAGGTTATGTATAGGCCTCTCCTCAAATGGAAAACATGGTACTCATCACGCAAATGTAGGGGTTGTCCCTGGAACAAGAAATGTATATAGCTCATAACCACGTGCTCTTCTCATAGGTGGAAGAAGAAGAGGCGATGTTTGCAAATGATGCATCCACATCGAAAACCCCACAAGTGTAGTCTAATTACAACACTCGCTCTAAGAGGATATTTATGGGTGAACGAATCATCTCGTAGCTCAAAAGTGCCTCCAACTAGACTCCTAGTACCTCTGCAATTGTGTAACAATTTTAGCTGTGAAAGGAAATTGTTATAACCAAGGCTAAGGATTAGAAACCTTCAAATCTGCCACCATTCAATGTGGTGGAACAATTAAAAAATCCTACGCTAATGTGTCTCTTTGGGATATTTTAGCTATTCTGGACCATAAGTCATTGTTGCAGAAGGCCCTCCAGGAAGATGCAATCATTGAGCCAATGAAGCAATCACTCAAGGAAAAGGCCATTGATCCATCACCTATGGCCAAAGTTCTCACACAAATTATATTGAGGAAGCCTCTATTGAAGTTAGAGATAACCCAAAACCCAATCCCTTTTTCCTAACTCTTATCGTGGGTAAGAAATTATTGCATAATTCCATGATTGACTCTGGTGCTAGCACAACAGTCATGCCCAAGCAGATAGTTGAAGCCTTAGGACTTAGCTATGAACCTTTAAAAAGGGGGGTTATGCAACTTGATGGGAACAAGGTAAAAATCGTAGGTGTCATTAATAACCTCCCCTTGACTCTATTCTCCTTCCCTAGTATATAAGTTCCACAAGATACTGTGATCATAGACATTCCCCCTATGTTTGTTCTTTGCTTATCCCTAGGAATTCATGCCAAAGATAGGTGGATATCTTTCTTTGGATTGGTCATGCACTTGATCCTCAGGACCAAGCATGGAGCTAAAATGAAAATAATATCTGAACATCTACATTCAGAACATGTGGCCGATGAAGCCATGATCAACTTTGAGGCTGCTCATACCTCTTTCACCAAAGAGGAAATGTATTGTACTGACCTACTAGAGGATGAAAAAGTGACTAGAGACCAGATGAATTTAGAGGAGGTCCTCTTGAATGAGTATATAAACATTGATCCTTTTGGAAACTATCATGCCACTGGGTTGGGGACCTATGTCATCTATGATGAAGATCAAGTGCTTCCAAAGGTTGTGAAGGAATCCGAGAATTGTCAAACCTCAGAGATATGGACATTGTATTTTTATGGAGCGAGATGCAAAGTTGGCATAGGAGCCGGGATATGTCTGACATCCCCATCCAATGAAAAGACACTCATGTCTTTCAACTTCCAGTTCACTTGTTTGAACAATGAAGCTGAATATGAAGGCCTAGTACAAGGTCTAAGCCTTGTGGAGGAGATGGGCATCAAGCAAATAATGGTGTTCGAAGACTCTGAACTAGTGGTCAATCAAGTCTAAGGGTGCTCCACAACCAAGAATGTTTGCATGAGATCCTATAGACATAGACTATGGGAAATGATCAAGGGCTTTGAAGCTTTCAATATCTAGACGGTACTCAGAGAGAAAAATGTAGATACGGATCGCATGGCGACAATCAGATCTCAATTTGATCTTGTTTCTGACTTAATTCATAACATACACTTTGTACAAGTGATCATTTGACTAATAATTCCAAATAATGATCAAAGATGGAAAGTGTTCGAAAGTGATGAACACATCGCCTCATTCATCCAACAATCAAGAGAGTTCACTAAGCAATTCCAACCAAAGATTTTTGAGGCCTACAATGGAAAAATCATTTAGTTGACGTCCAACAAGCTTCCAAAGGGACTGGTCACTCTCAAAAATTTGTTCGATTGTGACAATGTGAGGAATGACAAGAGGAAGTTTTTAGCAGACAAAAGCAACTATGCAAACCTTCAGGTTAGAGACGAAAGGAAACTCAAGGTCATAAAAGATGTCCCACATCATGATAAAGAGAGAATCATCTATTTATGTGAGAAATATGGAGTAGTGGCCTGGTCATATGATGACCTCAAAGGATATGATCTTGAAATCATCCAGTATACTATAGAGCTGATGGAAGGAGCAAAACCTGTCCACCAGAAGTAAAGGCTGATGAATACCAAGATTGAGACACTAATGGCACAAGAGCTGACAAAGATAATTTAGTCCTGTATCATTTTCTCAATCAAACACAGTGCATGGGTATCCTACTTGATTCCAGTATGAAAGAAGAATAGATATATCCACCTATGTGTTGACTTATGGGACTTGAACAGAGCATCCCTGAAGGACCATTACCCATTTCCTTCTATGGAGTCTATCTTACAAATAGTAGTAGGATCAGAGATTTTTTCTCTGTTAGACGGCTTCTTTGGGTACAACCAAATTCAAGTAAAAGAGGAAGACCAACACAAAACAACATTCACTACCAAGTGAGGAATGTTTGCATATGCAAAAAAGCCTTTTGGCCTCTCAAATGCGAGAGCCACCTTCTAGTGGACAATGGACATTGATTTCAGAGAATTGATTAATAAGATTATCTTAATCTATTTGGATGATCTAACTGTATTCTCTAAATCTAAGGATGATCACTTTGATCATCTATAAATGGTTTTAAAAAAATTATAGGAGTTCAGTATATCCCTAAACCCAAAAAAATGTGTTTTCAGAGTGTTGCAAGGCAAACTATTGAGACATGTAGTGTCTAAATATGGAATTGCAATCGATCATGAGTGGGTGAAGGAAATTAGAGAGCTGCCCCTACCAATAAATAAGAAGGGAGTTCAGTCCTTTCTGGGAAACGTAAATTTTGTGAGAAAATTCATTTCTAATTTTGCAAGAATAATTAGACCTATCACCTTGATGCTAAAAAAGGATCAATTATTTAAATGAACAAAGGAAGCGAGAGAAGCCTTTGAGAAGGTTAAGGATGTTATTTCTTTGGCTCCTATGCTGGTAAATCCAGACCTATCAAAGGAATTTATAATGTATGTATTCAGTAGCAAATCTAGCATCGATGTTGTTCTAACCCAAAAGGATGATGAAGGAAAGGGAGAACATCTGATAGCATTTCACTCTCAGTCCTTAAAATATTATGAGATGAACTACAACTTTGTTGAAAGGAAAGCATTCACCATTGTTAAGGGACTCAAGAAGTTTTGACACCTCATATCTTGCAACAAGGTGATTGTATATGTCATGCATTCTATTGTACGTGAGTACATCATGGAAGGAGAAATCATAGAAAAAAGGGCCAATTGGATCACTAAGATCCTTGAATATGATATTGAGGTCAAGCCCACAAACATTGTTTGAGACAAAGGACTCTGCGAGTATTTGGCACATGATGAAGAAATGGTAGCTGAAGAAGAGCAACTCGAACTTGTTCTAACAAATGAACCCGAGTCTGAAGGATGCTGGCTAGTAGACAGAGTAAGATTCATGCATACCAAAAAATATCCATCGGGCCTTCCTTCTCAGAAGAGAAGATTCTATAGACTGCAGAACAACGGATATGCACTCATCAAAGGAGTCCTTTTCAAAAGGAACTTCAATGGAATTCTACTATGGTGTGTCACCATAGAGCAAGCGAAGAAAATTCTTGACAATTTCCAGAGTAGTCCCGTGGGCAGACATTTCTTTGCAAAGACTACCGCCATCAAAATCATGTGCACTAGATACTTCTAGCCTATGCTATTCAATGACTCACACTCTTTGGTTAAGGCCTACAAGGAATGCCATTTCTTCATCAGAAGAAGGAAAAACTCTGTAATGCCTCTCAACTCGATAGTGGTTGATGAACCTTTTGTGAAATGGGGCCTTGATTTTATCGAGATGATTAATCCCACCTCTAGTGCTAGACCCAAATGGATCCTCATAGCCACAAACTACTTTACCAGATGGACCGAGGCCATGCCCCTAAAGAATGCAACAAAGGCAGATATTGTGGACTTCCTTGAGGGATTGGTAACGAGATTCAACCTAGCAAAGACCATCATCTTTGACAACGCTAAGGCTTTCCTAGGTTCTAATGTATGTCAATTCAAACTCATGCATGGAATATTCTTAAAAACATCATCAAATTACTACCCGCAGGGGAATGGTCTAGCCGAATCGACTAATAAAAATTTAGTCTGACTTATTAAAAGAATCGGGTCAGAACATCATGAGTGGCACAAGAACCTTTGGGTAGTGCTCTAGGTAGACCGCATAACCCCTAAACAAGTTCTCAATACTTCATCATACAAATTGGTGTATGGGAAGGAAGCGCTATTTCCCATCTCCATGGAGATTCCTGCACTACAACTGCTCAAATCCCTAGAGATTGAAGAAAATAGAGCTATGGAGGTTCAGTTGGCCAAGTTATTGGAAGTACAAGAAAAAAAGAGAAAAGGCCTTGATGGCAATGAATAACCACCAATAGGTGGTTAATAGATGGTTTGATAAGAAATCCTCAGACCAAGGTCTAAAATGCAGAGACCTAGTGCTAAAGTTCAATGAGAGGGCTGCAAAGCTTGGCCAACATGGAAAATTCGATTGTCTGTGGGAAGGCCCTTTTAGAATAATTCAATGCAAGAAAAACAATGCATTCGAATTAGAAAATATGGAGAAAGAGAAATTGGGGATTCCGGTTAACGGAATCCACCTCAAATTATTTAATTAAGCTTCCTTAATTATTCTACCCGTGTAAATATGTAAGTATTGTAATTATTTTCCTTTGTGTTGTTTTGTTCGGTCGATCTTTCCAAGCAACTTAAAGAAGTAGAGAAATGAATTCATATGCAAAAAAATTGAAATGAATCCATATGCAGAAAATTGAAATGAATCCATATGGGGAAATTGAAAATGAACCCATATGTGGAAAATTTGAAAAGGAACCCATATGCGGAAAATTGAAAAGGAACCCATGTGCGAAATTGAAAGGGTACTCAAAGAAGCAAATAAATAAAAGGAACCCATAACACAGGATTGCAAGAAGCAAAAGAGACAATAAATTCGATAAAAGTTGTATATTCATTATATATTCATTATATACTTTGATAATACACTTCAAAAATGGCTCTAAGGCCATGCTTTTAAAGTATATCTATATATTATGTAGTTTTTTCATATATATATGTATATATATATATATATCGCAAACCTTTTTAAGGCATATATACAAAAGTTATATTGATTCTTAAAACATATAAAAAGTGTTTGGTCTTAAACAATAGCAGTAGGAGCATCATCAACAACAACATCTGGAACAGCTTCGTCGATAGGATCAACAAGAGCAACAAGATCATGAATAGTGGTAGGCGTGTTAACAACAAAAATGGCTAGTGGGGGAGGATATACCAAGTCCCTGAAGTTGGTATACCACTCTAAGCAATAGAATATCACCACATTATAGCAGCGCAACAAGAAGTGGCAGGCGTGAGTGACCCTCTGGAAATGCTCTTCATGTGTTAGAATGCAAAATCCACTCAGAAATGGAACCCACAACACCACTGCATCCTCTTCGATATGTTTGCGGAGGTTGCTCACTATCAAAATGCCCAGGCCATACACCACATTCACCACAATCTCTCCAAGGCCACCAAGGTACCACTTCAGGAAGATTTCCAATGTCAAGCGAAGAATCATCTGCTTAGGGACTTGTATATCAAGAAAAGATGCAACAAAGTGAGAGCAGATGCCAATATTGACTCTATACTTATCTTCATACTCTACGCAGTCCTGACCTAACACCCACTTCATTGCTATAATGGCTAATGAATTCTTGTTTTTTCATCATTCGCTCTAGGTGAGTGTTAGCAATTTCACCTAAGAAAGTCTTCTATGACTTATTGCTAACCAACCTAATTGGAGTATTCATGATGCTAGTTCTACCTAATTGCCTAATGAAAATTCTTCCTAACTGCCAAATACCAATTCTTCCCAATTGCTAAGTGTGATTTTTTTCTTGTCTTGGGGTCTATTTATAGAAATATCTAAGGTGTCTGTGTGCCATAAGTATGATCCTAATCGAGTGATTAACTTGAAAATCCCACCAAGAGCCTACTTGAATTTCCCACCCAGTTGTGTATGCCATGTATGACTCATTGTGTCTGAAGTTAAGAATAGGTAATTAAGTAGCTAAACTGGTGGTAGTCCTCGGTGGTACTCTACACAGCTAGGTGTTGATGTGTCATGCTGCAGGAATTTTTCAAACTCCAAGGATGAACTCAAATATTTTCAAGTTCTCATTGCACTTTTGGCTTAATTATTCTTTTTGAGATATTAATTGCCAAAGCATGTGAAAGGTTTATACGCCTTCAATCACCGGCTCAATTTCCCAAGAAAATTGTGTTGTAGCACATGATTGCTAAATGTCATAATTTCTTGTCTTTTCAAATGGGCAAGAAATTCATTTTGCACAAGCAAAGGAGCTGGCAGTACATGCCAAATTTAACGCAAAAAGGAAATCGTCATCTATTGCTCTAGGCCAAGAAAAGGCTAAGTGTTGCATGTGAAGGAATAAGCATTGTGAAAAATTCTTGAGTATGCTATCCAATGCAAGGAGTTTTGAGTGCAAAAGTGTTGAAGATTCGAAGTGAACTACAACAAGTTTGAGTATCGCAAAAATCCACAGCAGAAGGAAAATAGCCCAAAATCCTTAGATAGAAGTGCAAAGTGAGGCGATCCAAACCCTGTTTGATGCCATGCGTGCAACACCCATGGCCAATATTTTTGGCAATACCTCTTACGCTTCACCCGGGATACCAGAGAAGCCAAAGTGGATTCACATGCGGTCTGTGGAAAAGCAAAAAACTCATAGGGACCAAAGCCAAATAAAGGAAGAATGGAATAACATTCATGATCATGTCCTCAGAAAGAACCCTAAGACTCTTAGGGAGGCAGCTCGTGAGAGAATGAAGAAGAATAGTGACTAGGATTCTTTGGCATACAAGTAATGGTTCAGCGGGCTTCCACAGTATATGGTTCCTTTTGTACATCACTACCCGAAACTAGTTGACGAGGGAATTAAGCATTTTAACCCAAGTACTGGTGTCATTGAAGGCCAAGAGCTGAGAGCTAACATCAATGTGGAAGCTATCTGGGATATGCTATGCATCCCTATCAAAAGGGACTCTAGAGTAGAAACAATGGAGTCATTCACTACAGGAAAAGGAGACAAATATTGGAGAAGCAGATATCTTGCTCTAGATTTTTATAACAAAGAAACCAAAAGGCCTAGGGAAGATATGAAAAAGCCACCATTGATTCCTGCAGCGCACAATGCTTTCCCCGCGGACATATAGGATGCCTTCTCAATAATGGCCTTTGTTTGTGGCCTAGACAGTGGCAGGTATGTTCAGGAGTTTCAACTGGGTCTGGGGTTTCAGTTGTGTAGGCAACATTCCTTATTCTAGTATGAATTCATAGAAGTCATCGTCAAGGAAATACTGAGCCAAATAAAGGAATACAAAACACATCATAAGTTCAAATTTCCTTCTCTCCTTTCCCATATGTTTTTACATTAGAACCCTAACTTCTTCAAAAAAATGTGAGGTTGGCTATTTTTGATGAAAAGGGAATAAGAAGTCTAGTTTTTGTATGGACTCCTCTCCTCTCTGCAACTTATGAGTATTATGCATTCTCAGATTATTTCTTGACTCTGATTTTGCAAGACTTGAGTGAGGATGGCAATCTTTATCGACTTTCTATTGACCAAACTAGGTGGATGTAGAGTTTCACTCTGAAATGTGATTGGTTTCTAAGAGAGTATTTCACATTCATTCGGATGCATGGCTTTACCGATGAACCATTCTAGCTCCCAACATGTGTCACAGATCGGATGTTGGCCCTTGAGATGTTCCAGCAAGTGTCAATTATTGACTATACCTTTTGTGGAGGGAAGTCCAAGAAGAAAGGATTTTTCGTTTTCCCACTAAGCTTCAAAACGATGGTTATGGAAAAGAAGAAGGCACATAAGCTGCTAGAGGCGAAGCTGGCTCATCTAGGGCTAGTATGGATTTGTGACAAATGGCAATATAACCATGATAATGACTTGGGAAGCACAAACATTCGAGTGACTCATAGCCCCCAACCTTACTGGGAAAAGCGACAAAATCCACTGGAGGATTAGGATGATCTATTGGTTGACCTAGTTCAAATTCCTACAAAGGATAGGAGGCCGCCATGGCTCAGATTCTACTTCCCTTCGGTAAAGTTTAATGAGAAGTTTCAAATGGGGGCCACCCTTCACAATGATTTAGTTAAGAATTTGAACTAGAATGAGGAAAAGATTAGGGATTTCTGGATTTACCAACAAGAGATCCAATGCCCTGATACCCCTTACCAAGACGTAGACCTAGATGACAGATTTGATACTCTATGGAACGAAGCGCATGATGATACCGACACAAGCGATGATGAGGATGTAGACCCAAAGGAAGATGAAAAGTATGCAAGGAAAGGGAAGGAGAAGGAAAAGGAAGTGAAGATGGCCCCAACACAAAAAACTAAACAAGCAACGACATAGCCTAGTACAACTACTCCAAAGCTGCAGGTGAATATATTGCATTCAAGATTCTCACAGACATGCACATGGGCTGTGAAAAAACCCAGAGTAGCCCAAAAAAAATCGTTGGAGGTCATAGAGGTGGAAAATTCCTCACCAAACAAAAAACAACACACAATTGTAGCTTCTAGAGAGGGTTCACAAGAGCTTGCAACGAGCCAAGGATCAAAGGCCTCCGCAACCCAGGTATCTTTTGCTCCCTCTTTTCTTGCTTCACAATCTTTGGTTCCTCCTATTGTCTCTATGTCGACCGTCACTTCAAGTTTCAGCCATTCCTTCTCGACTTCTGATGCAATGGTTGTAGGAGGTTTCTCCCAATTATCCCAAGCAACACAATCAACCTTTACTCCTTCGTAGTCCTTTCCACCATTCGTCAGAGCCCAATCCATAGCTGCCATTGATACCCCTCTTGCTACTATTGTATCGGCCCCGACTCAGCTCGCTCAACAAATGGAGTCTATTGCACCTCCACTACAACCATCGCTTCCCATGAGTCCTCTTGCCACTTCACAGAATGGGCCTTGGTATGTTCCCCCATTCTCCCTACAAAGAATCTCCCTTCCAAAGAGGAAATTAGTCAGAGCCACTACTCTCTCATTCCCTTTTGCTCTTCCTCCCGGAGCACCCTTCACAGGTGAGCTAATTAGGTCACCAACAAAATTTTTGTCTGAGGGCGATAAAACAAAACAAGCATCAACTCTTAGGATCCAAAAGTAAAGGGAAAAGGATGCTAAAAGGCTGGCAGAGTCGAAAGTGCAAACACTTTTCAATGAGGCTCAACAATCGTTGCATTTTGCAACCATGCATCTGAATGTCATCAAGCCTCAGAGGGAGACACAACTCAAAGATTACACCATCTATGCTATGGGACTTGATCTACATGCGACTCAACTGCAAGATAAAGTTGATCTCATGGAGGAGACCTAGCGAATGGTGACCACCAACTTCCTTAAATCCAGTCGCCAACTGGAGAAGGAAGAAGAGCTAAAAATTGTCAAGAAGAGAATTGAATTCCTACTGGTGAAGGACAAGGAAAGGGATGTCAAATTTTTGCGCTAGTCACAACAAGCACAGACAGAGCAAGCTAGACTCTGAGAGGAACTTGCAAAGTTCCAAACCCAAGATTCCAACCTGGTCGTTGAGCTGCAACAGAAAAACCAAGAATTACAGGACTAGTTGGTTCGAGCAGAGCAAGAGATGCAACAAAATAATGAGGAGTTTCAACATCAACACACTCAATTAGAGCAAAGAATGCAGCAAAAGGACATAGAATTCCTAGGCCAATAGGCCCAATTTGAGAAGGAAATCCAAGAGGTGAAGATTTCCCTCGAAAGGGAATCAGCAAACAGAGGCGAGGTTGAGGAAAAATGGCTTGTCGAGTCAAGAGCCCTATAGGAACAAGTCTCCACTACATATAAGAAAATTGTAGAACTAACACAAGATGTCAAGTCGAGGGATGCAAAAATTAGTCTTTTGAAGAATCCTACCCAACCCCTTGCTGCCCAGTCGAACCTCCTTCAAGTAGCCCAGTGAGTATATATTTCTTAATGGGAAAAGGTCAAGGCCTTCTGCTTGACTCTTCAATTGATGCTTCAATTAATGGCAGAAGCATCAATTTTGAGCAGGGAGGCTCGCGAAATGATTGAGCGATTCCCACAATTCATCGCAAAAAAGGTTCCTAAGGCAAAAAAATTGTTAGATAAACTATACATGGTGCCAAATGAGGACTTAGCGAGTGTGGGGATCGAGGACTACAAGTCAACCACCAAAACAACAAAAGAGTTTGTCTATTGCCACACAGTCATCCTCCATGCTAATGAGTGTGCTGCCACACTGGGCCGAACTATGAACAACATGCGAGTGAAATTCTTTGAGCTAACTTAGATGGGCTTGCCCTCCCCATTTATTTTTGATGATTCGGTGGCCAAAGCAGAGTAGATTGCAACAAAGATTGAGAAGCAACATGACATATCCACTTTTCAGAGCTTCAATCAACCTCCTACTGCCAAGGATATTGAGGGTGTCACTCATCAGATAGCACGACTACTCTTTCAACTCGAGTTTTGGATCGGGATATCCATGAAGCTACCATTCAAAGAAGTGATCGATCTTCATGAAGCGCAAGAGAATCTGTCTGACATATTGATGCCATCTGAGGCCGACTAGCTACCTCTACAGACTGCTCTCTCAATGTTTTGATTATGTCACCTGATGGATAAGGCTCTGGTCTTCGAACCAAATTTTTTTGGGTTCCTCGTTCCACAAGTGAAACGACCCTGATAGTTGTCAAAAGTTGTGGATATGAAATTCCTCAAGCTCCCTTCGAGTTGTTTGTATTTTGCTAAGTCTGGCCCACGCCCCATACATTGAATATTCCCTGACCCTTTTTTGAAGAACTTCGCATGTTGCCACCATGTTTCTACCGTGCACTCTTCACAAGGATTCCCTCCTTTGTTTCTTTGGCATACCCCGCCATGCTTCCACGTGTCAATAGCATGGGAATTTGAAGTCTTCCTCCCTTCGCTTCTCAACTGAGCTCCGCCCACGTGCCATGTAGCATTGTTCCATGTACACTTTTAGCAGACCCTGGCACAATTAGCACTAGCAACGAAGACTTCTCCACATGTATTCTCCATGGGGATTTCATCAAAGGGAAGGAAAGAGCGAGCAACAAGACCTGCCATATTGCCATGTGTCATAACTGACTTCATGGGTGAGCGACACATGTCTACATGAGGTTTTGCTGCTTCTATATCGGGACCACCGCCATCATTTACAGAGGATGCATCTAGCTCGAGGGTGACTTCGTTCCATGGCTCAGAATCTTTTCGGTTGCAACGGTATGGGGAAATCATTGCTTGAGACATCATTTCTCATGATGAAGGAATATTTTCTATTACTAGCTCACCAGGCGATGGGATTATTTTCTATATATACTACTTCTTCCTTCCGAAAATGAGTTTGGAACATATAGAAAAAAATGGGAAAGACACCAAGCCTTTTGTATTGTTTTTAGATTATTGTATGACTCACAGATTGTGACATTGTTTGGCCTTTTTGTTTCTTCGCTATTTGAAAAAGCATTATACTATGTCATTATTGTACCGAGTAGTTTATTTGCAGAACTTCTATGATTTCAATATAAGTTTGTTGATTTAGACCATTTCTTTGACTCTTCTTTTTAGTAAATGTGTATGGGAGTTATTTTATGTTATTGAATAAATTATTCAGGTTTTCACCTTTGATTTTTGTTATTCTGGGACTTAGCAGATTTTTGAACGGGCCCTTAAATCTCATCCAGAAGATAGATTTACCGTCCTTACATCTACATCTTGGTGTATCGCCTTAGTTAGTTCTTCATTTTTTATATCTGCTTCCTTTTCCCATTCCAAAACCCCAATTATAGAAGAAATCAACTTCTTTAAAAACTTGAAGGTCACTCAGTTTAGCACAATTGGTCCCCCATTAACTAAGTTTCCCATAAGGTTGTTACCTTATTAATTTTTGGCATCAACATTATCCCAAACATAAATACACATGTTTAGGTGAGGGTGAATATGAACTATTAAAATTTCAATAGAAGAGAATTTAACTACACCATGGTATAGCTCAATATTGACTAGGTTTGATTCCACAATGTTAAATTGTCATAGTTTATTATGAACAATTCTAAGTCCAAATTTTTTAGTTCTCACTATTGAACATAATATACATCAAAATTATCATCATCAACAATTATAAATCAACATACAAATAAACAAATTCTAATAATATTTGTATCAATTATATTTATTGTACCTCCTCTTTATATTATGTAATTTAAATCTCATTATCTATTATTTAATTTATTATTAATTAAACACCATATTACTTTATAATGTGTTTTTTACTTGACAATTATATAGTTAATTGTTTAAGTTTAGAAAATGAGAAATATTTCTATTGAAGTAGAATAATTTTAATTTAAACATTAAAAAAAGGATTGGACATCATACCCTAAAGTATCTTATCATATCAAGCACATTGTCTCATACAAAAATATGTATTAAAATCATTAATAGATTAATGATAATGACTTAAAAGTCCTCAAATGTCAAAATTAATGTCTATAAATGTTAATTGGATATACAAATAAACATAGAATTAAAATTATTATGCAATTCACATCACAAGACTTTATGACTTAAAAGTCCTCAATATCAAGATTAAAGTCTATAAATATTAATTGTTGGATATGCAAATAAACATATAATTCAAAATATTATGCAATTCACACCACAAGACTTAATGACTTAAAAGTCCTCAATATCAAAATTCAAGTCTATAAATATTAATTAGATATGTGAATAAACATAGAATTAAAAATATTATGCAACTCGCACCACAAGACTAGAGGCTAGTAGATCATGTGATTTAGATTAGTATCAATTATCATCATGTTTGAATAACTTCTTTTTATTTTTCTCAACTTTCTTTTAGGTTGACAAAATGGTTAAACTTAGTTAAGAGAACTTCTCTTGTGGTGATGGTAATTAATAAGACAATACCATCTAATCAACCTTAGGCTAGTAGGGAATGGGCCATTTGGAACATGGTGAAATATAGAGCACCTTTCAAAATGAGGGAGGCAACTTTAGTTGTAATGGATTTTTTAATGAGATAGAGAAGGGTAGCAATATAAGTTTGGAGGAATTTGGCTAGATGTGTATTGTCATGATAACTAATTAAAATTTAGATGTGTTTCAAAATTTCAATTAAAATATTTTTTTTAATGAATATAGGCATTGCAAACTAAAACATAAATCAATATATATTTTTAAAAAATATAAAAATAATTGACATAGTTAAATATAAAAATAAACATATAAATATAATATATATATAACGAAATAAATATCATTGTGTGATTTGAAATATCAATGTAAAAAAGTTTACATATCGAATCAATAAACAATCTTATGATTTGCAACATCAATGTAAAAACCTATGTAGCCTCTTCCTAATGATGGATCATTAAGTGTGGTCTAAAAAATCAATGTAAACACCTACATAACTTATAGTAATTCAGGTTTAAGTGTCACATAATAGATAGATGAATCAAGATTTTATTTAGGGGAAAGCATACATATTAACTTGATATCCTTTTTGTTTAAGGGATTTAATAAACCTTACATAACTAGCTCAAATAATATTGATGTTCTACTTATGTTGGGTAAGAACATATAGTCGAAGAAATTAAAAGAAAGTTTCGCATAATATTGATGTTCTACTTATGTTCTACTTATGTTGGGTGAGAACATATGGATGTAGCTTTATTATTGTTTTTAGACATCTCACAAGTTATATTTTATCTATGCAATAACATGCTTTTTTATCGTTATTTAGAAAAGATAGATTGTAGTTAGGAAAGTTGGAAAGAGGATGTGTTTAACAATTTAAAAGATTAAACCAATGTTATGCCTTAGGATCAATTGAAGAAAGAGTATATTAGGATCGTTAAACGATGAGATGACAACCATTTAGGCCTAACCATAGACCTCAGTAATGTCAATGTCGAGTTGATTTGTGTCAAATAAATTAACAGTTAAGTAATTTGATTTCAAGAGTAATATTATGAATGGAATGATATTTGGTAAACGATAAAACTTGTAATAAGTAAGGTTATTAAGTATGATATTAAAAAAAATACTAGAAGGATGGTAAAGAGTAATGGTAATCATATTACTAGAATGAATATTGTTAAGTTGATGATACTATGGATGTTATTACTAACCCTGCCATTAGTATGTTCCATGTTTGTGCATAGTTGATAATTATTGGCGATTTTGTGTAGTGGGAAAAAAAATTGGTGGTTATGTGTTATTTGGTTGTCTATAATTAGGGGCATGACACTTTGAAAGTTTTTTTACATTGTTTACGATATTCTTATTGTTATTTTTAAGTTGATTAAATTAGTGTTGCTTAATATGAATAGCTAATTAATTTTTAATATTTTTAAAAAAAATTAGTAACTCATTTTTACTTGTCCACTTGTCCCCACATGTCTTCAAATCTAGTTGACTATGATTGTACAATGTAAATACATCTTGTCAATGTTGCCCACAAATTTAGCTTGTGTTGAATTTTATCACCTATTTCCAACATATTTTGAAGTTGATCTTTTGAATCAATTTTGAAAGTCATTTTTCTTTGCTTCTACATTTATCAACATAATTTCTTAAAATTTTAAATTTGTCCACATAAAGCAAGAATCATGTTGTACCAACAAATTTCAAATTTTTAAACACAATTTTTTAATCTTAATCAGTGAGTTATGATCAAACTACTCTAGGCCTCGTCTAGGTTTTATTTGACTATCATTGTAAACTTCATCTGTGGCAGGAAGAAAATATTTGGCTGATCAAAAAAAGTATTGTTTTCATTTGATTAACTCCTTATAATCAACTGTGGTTCCAATCCCACCCATTAAGCACGACTTATTAAAAATTTACCAAGCTTGTTTGCATTTTCAATGTTACTCAAAATAAAATAGATTAAATTTACATGCATATTCAGAGTAAAGTTGGTTAAATTATTTCAGTTAAAATTGGTAGGTAACAAAGTCAATCCAGATAGTTGAACTTAGCATCTGTACAAATGCCATATTCATGTTAGGATGAATTAATTTCTCCCACCGTTTATTATTAAATAAAAAAGGTTACAATTAGTAAATATGTGTTCTTATTTAATATAGTTTGTTGTGATCCAGTAAGTTCCAAGGAAAAGCATTTAATCTTGTACCCGCTATTTCATTCTATAGAGGTCATCATAATAAGATACTTTCTAGAAATTATGATAGATACTTCTTCTAACACCTTATTTCATTTTTTTCCTATACTTTTTATCTTCCAAATAAGACATTATTTCCATGTTAAAGAACATATAACTGCACAACAAACACCTCTTAATGCAAACTCTTCTCATACAAGCACGTGGAATCATCAACTAGGAAAGCATCACAATTGAAACTATTACTAATCATTCCTTCAATTCGCTATATCGAAAAAATGTAATTCAAAAACAAATTTTATTTGTTCCAAACATTTGTAAAAAATGTACCTTTTTCTGTTTTTCAAAATTCTATAGCTATAGTGGCAAAAACTAGCCTAGAGCCTCGTTCATGGCCTCACTTATTAGGTGACGTAGGTTTCACAACTACTAAATCTTTGGGTCCTATTTTTATTTGATTAACTTATACTTTATTTAGTTGTATTTTTTTATCCTTTCTATTGTGATAAATATTGAAGAGGATGAGTGCCCAGAAATGCAGAATAGCGATGTTCCTTTCTGGAATGAATAGATGAGGCAATATAGAGGGAGGAAATGAAGTGCTCCTTCATAGCCATTGCATTTTCATTTCGTAGATCAAGCGTTAAAGGAAATGGCTAGAATGAGGGAACGTTGGCTATTTTTTATTGTTTATTGTTCTTATGTAATGAATAAATGCTTTTTTGTTTGTTTTACAAATCCATCAACATACAAGGTGTAATCTCTCTAGTACGACCAATGAGATGTATATATTGTTCACCATAAAACTTTACTTCTATGTCATAGAACACCATACTCAAACCCTTTGGTAAATTATTTTCTAGAGTATTAAACTGCAATTATCACTTGGATATTATTCATGACATTATTAATTACATCAACACTCTAGAATTATGTTTCTCATGATAAAATCTTTGAATATATTTATTGTTTGCATTGATAATAATATTGTATTTCTTGAGGGATCCCTTCATTAAATCAAATTCTGTATCTTTATCTTCATCTGACATCCATCAAATTTTGTATTCTCTTGCGATGTAGCCTTAATAAAACACCTTCAAATTTCTAGATAACTATAGAATTCTATCGACGTATTCCTTGTCCCTTATCTTTAACTTCATCTACCACCTTTTATTTAAGGGGGAGAGAAGCCATGATATGGCTGGGAGACTTGGGGGGAAACTTGGGTATCCGGTTACCCATATTGTCGTAAATTATCAGCCCTGAAAATTCCGGCGGCTGGCACCGTTCTCCCATCAGAATATTCCTCTGCCACAAAGATTCTATCTCTTCCGTACCCGCGTGGTCATATGCAGTCAGCTCCTCTTCTTCGCCCCGCCCCACATTCTTAGCGACCAGCAGCCTTTTACTGCTACAACTATTCATTATAGCCCTCGCTGCCGACGTGAAACTGCGTAAGGCTCCAGCAGGCGACTCCATAGAACCACCGCTACCGCTTATGTTGCTGCGGGCTTTATCATACTTGCGGAAGTGCGTAACGCAGAGGGACAACGCCACGGTCACCGCCGCTAGCGCGCATGCGACCACCGCTAGAAAACCCGCTCCCAGACCCTCCACTGCAACCCACCTTGCCATGAGATTCGAACCCTTATCTTCTGATTATTATTATCCAGAAAAATAGGGTTTATATATGTGGGCGGATTTGGCTATTTATTGGATCTTGTTTGGAGAAAGAAGTTCCTACTAATCTTCTATTTTAGCGAAATTGGTTAAATAGCTTGGATTGCATTGCATTGTTGATGGGTTGTTATGGGTTTTCCTTAACAAGGATAATTGGTTAATGTATTCTCCAAAATTAGAATAGGGGAGGATTAATAGGAGTTTAAACAAATCTAAAACTTGGAGGCTTTCCCTCCCATTATGTGTATCATTCCTTCTAAATTGGAAGGGACCATTTTGGAATATACCTTATTGAATTATATTATTGTATAGTAAAAATATTTAAAAAAAATTATTCATAGTAAGTTGTGTGATTCAAAACATATTTTAAAAGAAATCTTTGATTCAATTATTCATTGTTTGCATTGGACTTCAACAAATTTGACAAAAGTTTTTAAGTTTTAAGTTTTTTGTTTGTTTTTTTTTTTTAATGTGGCAAGAGTGTCCCCCCAACTCAACCCAACAGCCCATACCTTGGGTACCTGGGGCGAGCTGAGGCAAGACTAGCCCCCTGCGAGTGGACGCCATAGCCCACATATAGGCCCATCGGTCAACCACGAGAGCGGGGGGTTGAACCCAAGACCTATGGGGAGCAAACCCACATCTATTGCCATCTTTCTGGTCACCTTTTTTTATTATTATTATCAAGTTAACTCAATTATTGATTTTGAATATGATGTAAGGCAGTTGTAAACTTGAACCATTTTTATGGTAGGTTCTTCAGTGCTTCTTAATGCACCCATATTATTTTTCTTATCTTGAGATCATCACACAAAAAAGTTTTGTAGGTATTAAAACTCCAATTTTACTTAAAATGGAACGACAAAAAATGTGGATGGATCACACCCTACATAAAGTAGTTGGTGTGATTGTACTTAGTTTTTTATATTTCAATTGTCTCAAGATTGTAATAAGTGATTCAATATTAGATTTATCTTTTCATACATCAATCATCTCAAACTCTAATAAGTGATTTCATATTAGATTTTTAATTGTCCCTATCTGTATCACAACATAACATTAAACAAAATCTACATCTTAAAGATTTCAAGATATGTAACATAATTTTATTTTATTTTAATTCTCAACATATGTTCATATACACTCTCAATTAATTTACTTTAATTAGTTATATATCTAAAGTATTACTTATTCTTAATTATTTTAATCATTTGTTAATACCTCCTATAAATATATATGTTGTATTTCCCTTCAAGGTGGTAGCTTTTTTAATAGTAGACAAAATCTCTTTTTACAAACCTTTAATAAAGATATTGTTTTAAGCTCCCTAGTCTATAATAATAATTGAAAGTGTTTCTAAATATAGTTGTGCATTATTTTTCTTTATTTTTATATGTTATTTATTAGAATGTAAACTCTAATTTTTATTAAACATTAATACAATATAAAATTCATATTTTAATTATTAATGTTATTTTAAAAAATATTATTAAATTTTAAATTAAAATATTTTATGTATATATAATATTTTTTTCTTATAGACAAGCTGTTGTCAAAGGAACAACTCTCATCCTTAAAAAAACATAGAAACATAAAAAAAAACTTCTAAATAAAGGACTTTATTATCCTAGACTAAGTTATTATCATTCATTAAATACATTAGCCCCTCCTTGAATTGTGGAGAGGAGATATGGATGATCATTTATAAAAAAATTGTATTCCTCCATATTACATTTGTTACTCCCAAAGAAAAAATCTTTAGATATTCTTTGAGATCAAGATTATTCTTAATATCTTTCTTGTCAAAAATGCCATGTCTTTTACTACATTGCTACAAGCAAGGTTTGATATAGCACTAAAAATGTCTTTGTGTCATAGAATACATATATATCTATTCATTCCTAAATTTCCATACATCTTTTTGCCAAAAATATCAACAAAAATTGTTACAAAATGTTCCAAAAAAGAATAATCATGAATATGACCATTTAGCTGACTCCTTTTGAGAGTATCAGTTATTGCCTCCTCGGTCATTAGTATTGCTATGTTGAAAAGGTGCCTAATTTGAGTGGATAAATATTTTGGGAGACACTTGCAAGTTCTTCCACTTATGTTGATCCAACATGTCATTCTTGTCAATTTTATAGTTGCAAGAATGTGATATAATGTTCATTTCAAAGTAGGCCAAAAATAGTAATCATCATGAGATCTCTAATCAATGATAGGAAAACAATTCTTTGGAACACTTAACCATATTTAGGTTGCTAGCTTAGATCCATCTAATAGTTACTTATCAAGAATATTGGATAAGTTTGATTATATTTCAACATGATTGGACATTAATGTATCTTCTTCTATATCAATATTATGATTGGAAAGAAGATATATAGCTTTATTCAATTCTCTATAGATATGTATTAATGTGAAATTTTTCATTTTGTTTATGACCAAGTCATTTATGGAGTTCCTAAATTTGAGACTTTCAAATTTTATTGCATTTATATATATTAATGAATTTCCTTTAATGTCAATGTTGTATATCCTCTCAATTTCATAGTTTAATTACTTCATACAAGACACTAAATTCTACTCCATTATTTGAGCCATGGGGATTTTTTTGTTTAAACAACTCAAATTAGAGAAGCTACACTATTTTGTAAGATGCATCATGAAGCTCATGGGTTTCCACAATTAAATTTTAACTTTAATCCACCACTAAGAGGGGCCATCCATCAAGCCTTTAATCTTTTTTTCCTATTTTTTCTTGAGAGTCATTGTTTTGATTCATGGGAATTTTTAGCAAAGTCAAAGATTTCATTATTTAATTATCCTAGTATGTGAAAATATTTTATTGGAATTGTAGCATTTGAAATTCACGAATTCATTTATTCCAACATCAATTATTTTTTATGAATCCACTAATATTGTCTTGCCTATAAAAAAATTACATTTCATTTATCTCCATATTTTTAAATAACCATGGATGGGCTAACTTTCTATAACCCAACTCATGTGGATTTGTAGTTTTTTCTGAAACAACCATGAAAAACTAGCAATAAATCTACTTGAACCTCCTTTCCATCTTGAGCCTCCTTTCCCCCACTTATGGGTAATCTACTACTGATACAAGTGCATCTCTAAGGGCATCTAGAGTCCTAAAATGGTGGTGGTCTTTCCTTATCCCACTATATCCTATAATTATTAATCACTCTTGCATAATACCAATATGATAAATTTATGGCCTCATCATCATAAATGGATTCCTATAACATCGTAAAAGTGTACCCCATGGCAATTTCACATTTACGCACTTGTCCCTCACATTTATGGCACCTAGCCACATTTATGACAAGAACCTTATGAGTTGGAATTTCATGATTTCAACTCCATAAGGACCAATGATGAAGTGTCAACAGTCTGCCACCTCATTTCTCATAAAATTATGAGTCTAACAGTTGTGTGCACACAGACGTTAGCACACTAGCATCCTAGATCTTTGCGAGTTCAAATGAGGAATCTCAAAATATTGGCCCATGACACATGTCATCATGGAAAAAAAATCAATGTAACAACTCTTCTTGTCCATGCAACTTTATAAAATCCTCATTTGGGAGCATTCTCACTCTCTTTCACTCCAATTTACTCTTCTCTTCTACATCATGTTTCTACAGTGAAGCTCTGCCAGATTGATATCATATCAACAACCAAATCTCTCGCAAGGGTCAAGTGTCACATTTATCAAACCAAGAGGGAGCCAAAGAGTGGTTATATTTCTCTCTTCCTCTCTTTTCTATTTGCTAGCATTTCTATTGTGTCTATATCTTGTGGTAAGGGCTCTCCTCTAGCGTTGTTTAATCTTATCACCATTGTGTCTACTTTACTTTGTATCTAATTTATTTGGTGTCTATTATTCTCTTTATCTAGTATTCCATGGAGGTGGGAACACCAAAACGAGGGTTTGACTGTGATAATCCCCAAAACCACCCCAACATTTTTCTCTGTCCTTTCTATAGGTTTTTCATGAGTTGGAGGTTTCGTGAGCATAAGGCCTCTTGTAAGTTGACATCTCTTTTCTTGTAAATTATTCTTCTTGTTGTATTTTGTGAACATTCTTACTTTTTGTTAAGTTAGTAGATTAAACAGACCTCAGGTCTTGAATAGTTAGTAGATTCCTAAAGTTTTGCATGAAGGGTTTAATTCTCTATCTATACGAGACACCAATGCGTCCTTGAGATGACAACACGTTGTGTTGTCATCCTACTCACGCATAAACATCCTTTGGCTGAGAGCTTCTCCTTCTATCTCAAAAATACCTACGATTTTCTCTTTCAATCCCCGAAGTTGCCTATCTATAATCAGTCTTGAAACTCTACTTTTAATATGTTTTTACAATCTCTTTCATCTTAATATTTCAGTTAATCTTGAGGTGACCAAGAGAAATTTGTTCCCTGCCAACTCTTCCTTGAGACATTGGAGTAGTGAATCCCCTCCTTCACATTTTGGTGAACTCAACATGAATGAAGTCATGTCAGATCTTTTGCAATGTTTCAATGTCTATGATAATGTTTTTTCTAAGGAATATTTTGATATGTTAGATGATGCCCTAGAAAATTAATTAGAGAAATTTTCTCCTATCTATAGATCTCCCAAACAAATTTCTTCATCACAAGCGTTTATTTCTTCTTTGCAAGTCAAATAGTCTATGAATGTAGTGGAATTCTCTATTGCACCTTGAAAGCCTAAGAGACTCGCCATGTACGTGACTCTAACTAGCCTTTCTCCTAAAATGATTCACTCTATTCATGGGGTCCCATTCAGAAATGATTGATCATACCTATACATGAGATTTTTGAATGCTACGTCTTCTTACTATAACGTTGCAGGTCACACCTACAACACCAGGAGGAATCGACAAAATTTTAATCAACCTACTTCTCAAAATTCTTCTCAACCTACTATTTTGACTTCTTTACTCTTGCCAAGATCTCAATGTGGGACTTGATTCAATCAGCATTGGTTTATCAAGGTATGCTTTAGGAAGCCTTGTAAAAGATTCTCTTTCCTTCTTCCACTAGGTTGACAAATGTTAATGCATTAATAGATCATATTCGTGTAGATTTGCTAAATATTACATTCTATCCACAAGAACTCCTGCCCTCAAAAGTACAGAAGAAAGCAGATCCTTTATGATAATTGTTAACATTAATAATATTGGTATTAGGCATGCTTTCGTTGAAACTAGTTTAGCTCTCAATTTATGGAGCATTGAACTATTGAGTAATATTAATATTAATTTGTCTTCTCTTGTTTCATCTTCATTGTATATTTGTGGATTTGATAATATTAGTCAACAAGCCCTAGGCATGATTATCTTTCCTTTGAGGTTAGGAATCGTTATGATACCCACCTTGGTCTATGTTATGTTTGGTACTTTACCTTACAACATTCTTTTAGGAAGACTTTGGATTCATGCTTTGGGGACAATTACTTCTACTTTATATCATTCCCTAAAGTTCGTTGCAACAATGAAGTAATCACGATCAAGGTTGATCCTGGCACTATTCATCTTTGTGAAATGGTAGTTGTTGGACGTGCCTCAATTGCATCTACTCTTAAGAATTGTATTCCTTTTTTATCTTCTAATGTGTTGACTCCCTCTTTAGTAGTAATTATTCTACAGGCTACCCTTGAGACAAATGTCACTAAATAAGATCCCCTTTGAGTAGGGAATCCTAAGTCCTCCCCATCCTCTTCTTTTGAATCAAACACATGTCTTGGTGACAATTAGGGGTCCTTGGATTTTTTTGATTTCTTTATTGGAGAATACAAGGTTGATCCCATCCACCTTGACCTTCCTATTGTTTCATACACCTTTGCTAAGAAAGTTGATTGTACTCCCACTAAGGAAAACAATCAAGACCCTATTAAGGATAATGATTGTACCCCTAATGAGGAAGATGACTGTGCTTATACTAAAGAGGCTAGTGTTTGTAGTCTTTTCAAGAAAGATGATAGTGATCTCATGGTAGAGTATGATCCTAATTGTTTGAATGATGCTCTCTGCATTGATCCCCCTCCTACTTAGGACTTACAAACACGTTATGGTCCTAGCTTTTGGCTCGTTTCTAAGTATGGTTATGAACATAAGGGTCTTGGACATAATGAACATGAAATTCAAGTCCCTATACAATGTATACCATGTAAGTGTAACTTGGGGCTTGGTTTCTCTCTTGAATAGTCTAGGGAGAAACCATGGCAAAGTGTCAACATGATTTCCATTGAACCTCTTAGTCTAGTTCATCCAAAACTAATTAAGATTAAAAAAGAATGTAATGAAGTTCCTCTAGATTTTTTCTCTTCAAAAGAAACACTAGAATAATTCTTAGGTGTCTACTCCCATTTGCCTCCTATCACCATAAATGTCAATTCTTGTATCATTTGCACAAAAAAGCATACTTTGGAGAATTTGTTTTGAATGATGATGATGAGTCCCATTTATCTAATGTGGATGATGATGTTCCTATTTCCCATACTAAAGACCATAGTTATCTCCTTAAAGGAGATAATACTAATGTTTTTATGGATCTAAAGCCTTCCAAAAAGGTGATTAAAATTGGAAAATGCCTTTGTTCAGAAGAATCGAAACAAAACTTTGATCTATTATGTTCTCATCCTAATATCTTCGCCTAGACATATGGGGACATACCTGGTATTGATGAATCCATATTGGCCCATAGTATCATTCTATGTCTTGATGCTAAGCTTGTTAAATAAAAGATTTGAAAGATGAATCCCAAGGTTCCATTGTTGGTTAAGACCGTGATAGAGAAGCTTCTACAAGCAGGCTTTATCTATATTATCAACTATTCACCTTAGATATTGAATATTATTGCTACCGACAAGCTTGGTGGCCGTATTCATATCTACATTGACTTTTGTGATCTCAATAAGGCTTCTCTTAAGGATTATTTTTTCATTTCCTAATATTGATATGATTGTGGATTTGACTACAGGCCATGCCTTGTTGTCTTTCATTGATCTGTATTAACCTGAAAGATCAATATAAGATAGCTTTCACTACCCCTTGGGGTACCTTCTATTATGTGGTCATGTCATTTAGGTTAAAGAATGCATGCATAACTTACCAAAGGGCGATGACCCTTATCTTTCATGATTTTTTTCATAAAATTTTGGAAGATTATGTCAATGACATCTTGGCTAAGTCTATAACTCGTCAAGATCATGTTGAAAATATTCATCTTATTTTTGAAAGACTTCAGCTCTATAAAATGAGACTAAATCCTCTTAAGTGCATCTTTAGCATCAATGCCAACAATCTTTAAGGATTTATCATCTCTCATCATGGAATTGAAGTCAACATGAATAAGATTGATGCAATTGTAAACCTGCATCCATCTAAGAATATCTCTCAACTATGTAGTTTGTAGGGTTAAGATTCAGAAAATTCATAGATTTTTATCTTAGTTGGCTACTCGTACCCTTCCCTTCACATGTTTGTTGAAGAAACATGTTCGATTTCAATGGGATGATAAGTATGAGAGAGCTATCAAATCTATAACAATTTATTTGGCCAATCCTCCTGTCTTAATGTCGGTTGTACAAGATAGAACCTTTTTCCATTATTTTTGCATCACCTAATGCCTTAGTAGCTTTTTTATCACAACATGATGATGATGGTAAAGAAAGAGTGGTCTATTACATTAGTTGTATCTTAATAAATTATGAAACTTGTTATTCTACTATGGATAAACAATGTATCACTCTCTTTTTCACAACATATAAGTTATGAAATTATCCTCTTCATGTTTAAACTCATGTCATAATGAAAAGTTATCTCCTTAAACATTTTTTTACTGTTGTGCCTTCAACACACACACCCCATTCAGAATGGGGACCCTCTTCCTTTTCACCTTGTTGGGTCGCTTCATCATTGTGTTCTTTTGCATGCCCCCTGTTTTGGTGTTCTAAGTGGTTAGTGAGTTTTAGATAGTTCATCCTAAGTTGACCATGTCTTTTCCCCCTCAAATTTTCAAGGTCCTTGGCCTTTGTAGGTTCCCACAAGCTTTTTTCCTTAGCTTTTCAAAGCTGGCATCCTCAGAGCCCATCGGGTCTGCCTTGTCGAGTTTCCCCTCGTGGGATTCCATCTTTGTACGGTCATTTCAAATGGCCTTTCCTTAGTAGCTCTCTAACCGCTAGGACCCGGATCCTCTAGTGTCGTCTATTTATTCTTGAACAACTCAAATGACCATCCACCGATTGTTGCCTGATTGGTGGATCTTGATGCTCCCACCGCCATTTTTGAATAACAGCTCAAAAAAACCTAGCCCACTGTGCAAACATTTAATGACTGCATTTAATACATCATCTCCTATAAATAGGTCATTTCCACCTATCATTTTCACTTGGCAGACGATAAAAAAGAACTCAAAACCTGCTTTTGGTGCCGCCATCACTTCCACATTGTTTGTTCATCATTTGAGATCATTACTATTTGTTTGGCTATCTTTATTCATCAAATTCTTGAGGTGAGTTTTCTGTCTCGTGCCCTCCATCATGTTTTCTTTAATTTCAAAAATATTGATGAAATTGAAGAGAGAAAAAACCTGATAACTAGCTAAAGTAAACAAAAGCATGCAAAACCCATATGTTAAAATCTTGGAAAACTTCACAAATCACTTGTTATTTGATCACAAAACCTCGACTCTCCATTGTCATCCATAGGCCAAAGCATTTATGCTCAGTGGGCTCGCAAGTTCCCCTTATTGTCGATAACCTTTGAAACAAAATTAAACTTAAAGCGATGAACACTCCTTTCAGGTCCGCCATCGCGGGAGGACCCCTTCCTTAGCCGCTTGAAACTTGGTCAAAAACTCACAAGCTGAAATGAGGAATCCAATGACTCATCCGGGCCCACCTCCACGGGATTCCATCCCCGGGGTGCTGCTCATGATCTATCATCCCAAATGAAATTTTGACCTCGGCCTTCCAATGGTTGGACCCTGCCCTTCCAATTTCCCTATGTTTGAACTCTTGCAAAATCTTCAAGTCTTAGTCCTGAGCATGTCGTGTCTTGTGGATGTACGCCTAGGGATTTCCATCTACACTTCACCATCTCGAGTGGCCTTCATGATCCACCGTCCAATCATCAGGCCTCGATTGTATCTTCACCTATGAACTCCATTTTCCCTTCAAATGACCGAGCATTGACATCTTTTGGGCTCTTCCTTGCGAATTTCCATCTATGGGTCGTTGTACTGAACTCGTCGTCATCAACGAATTTTGATCAACAGCGCTCTGCCCTCCAAGTTCTAACCCCACCACAATTGTTTGAGTGTGGGGGGTGAAAATTGCGAAGTGACCAACCTCAAGCAGGCCTCCTCCATCGGGGTGTCGTCTTCAGAACTCTGGCTTAACCTTGCTGGGCTAAATGGAAAGCTTGTCCCATCTGTTCGCTGCTTGAAATCTGACCTCCCTTTTGCCGCTGAACTTTGAATGATGAATGAATGAAGTTGAGGCCCCATCTTTGTTCGGACCCAATACTGCAGGCTATTGCCACTGGGCCACCCTATGACTTCTGTTGTCTCCAAACGACTGCAACCTGACGTCCTCCTGTCACTTTCGACTTGAAATTCCTGAACGATGAAAGGTTATGTTGACCAACTTCTAGAGCCACGGGTCCTACCTGGAAGAAATCCACCTACAGAACACCACCTTACCAGAGTCGTTTTCAACAAAAAACCCCAAATAGCCAAGCCTCCTTCTGATTCTGATTGTTCAAATGGTGATCCAAATGCCCTATAATCATCAAAATTACTTTGACCCACATGCCAAAATAGGGCAACCTCCTTGGTGGACCCCAAAAATAAACCAAATCACAAGGTAGGTTGGGACTGGTGGGTCGTCATTCCCTAATTTCCATTTGTCCTGCAACTACTCCAAGCAGCCACCAGCCCAGGGAAGTCTGATCCCTTGGGCCTGATTTGCTCAAACTCCCTCTTGTTAAGTGTTAATTCCAATCTGAACAATATGTTAGGATTCTTAGATGATGAGTTATTCAATCTAACATCATTTTGCAAGATTGTGGCTAACTTTCCCATGATTTCATGCTTCAATGTGCTCACCTATTTCTCGCTGCAAGATTTATGGAATCAAGTGCAGGATCCTCAGAGGCAGTCATGGAGAAGGACAAGGGAAAGAAAACAACCAAGTCACCCCATGGGAAAGATGAAAAAGATCAAATGAAGTATAAGTTCCAAGGGGAACCTCTTAACTCCAAAGTCACCATAATATGGAAGGACGTCTCTAACACAAACATCGGGCAGGTAAACATTGATGAATTTAAGTAAAGAGTCTGGATCAACCCTACAATAGAGAGTGCTAGAAAAATTAGAAGTAGTGGGTTGGCTAAAGCTGTAGGCTTACCTCCAGCTCTCATTGCCCCTAAATTAGTGATAGCCTATAGAGAGGCCTATCAGGAGGAAACCAAAACCATAGTGGATACAGACAGAAACATATTGGTTGATCTATCAACCAAGTCAATAGGGAAAACTTTTCAAATCCCTACCTTTGGAGAAATGGAAGAGGCTACCATAAACAATGCCAAGGAAATGTGGGATGCAGATCCACTTGGATGGAGAAGAATTATCAATCAATATTGGTTGAAAGAAAAGAGGGGATGTGCTGCTAAGGTGCATCATGAACTCTACCGTAGCGACTTCTCTGAGGATTAACACGATTTGGTAACCTTATTAAGCAGTGTCATGGGCCTCCCAGCTACAGTCTATTTTCAAGAATGGATGTTTTACTTTGTGGAGGAGATCCTCAGAGGAAAAACTACGTTCTATTGGGTAGGAATCATACGCAATTTCTTGCATGGACAATTTGTGGCTGTTAAGAAGACCTCCAGGTTTTACATGACCTCCTACCTTGTCTATTTGTTAGCTAACAAGAAATAATACTGAGCCTTATTCAGGGCTCAAGATACAGAACCGGGTAGGGAGTTAAAGGTGTATGATAGATGCCCT
Source organism: Sequoia sempervirens (assembly GCA_007258455.2). Taxonomy (NCBI): domain Eukaryota; kingdom Viridiplantae; phylum Streptophyta; class Pinopsida; order Cupressales; family Cupressaceae; genus Sequoia; species Sequoia sempervirens. Next base: position 730,988,836 of record VDFB02270651.1, on the reverse strand, counting down.
TAGCTACAGTGCAAGAACTTGAAGAGGGAATATTGCAGAGTCAATGATGCTTTCATAGGTCATATTATTAGATTACTCAGGGGTGACTTTGAAAGAAGAGTCTCCCATAGTGCCAATTCTTTCCTCAAATAGTTTTCCTTCTTATTTATTCAATTTTTGAAGTTTACCTATATCCGTTCCTAAGGCTTTTTAGAAAAACCATTCAGGCTGCCCCAGTATCCCAATGACTGGATAATCCTATTAGAACTCCTTTGGCAGCTATGGCATGCACACACCCTATTGAGCAACAAACATAAGGAAAGGATTTCTTATCCCCTCTCTTTTGGCCAAGGGCTGTACGAACTCCACACATCTCAGTGTGTTGATAGCTAAGATAAAGAACTCATGGAGTATCACCTGAGGTTCCATACTGCTTAGCTATGAATGGACCCCAACAGTAAACTGAAGCAAATGGCTGTGGTTGAATACGACTACTTGCATCATGTTGAATTTTTAGGCTAATTGCAAGGATGATAATGAAGTGCGGATGAGGCACTATATGTTGATGCCTACATACTTTGTGAAAAGGGTCAAATTTTTCCCAATGCCAGACCAGGTAGCACAGGAGGAGGATATAGTAATTGATCCTCAATATGAAGCAGTTTCTAATCTACCATTTCCTTTAATAGATTGGAATGAGAGAGAGGTCGATGAACTCAATATTCTATCAAAGCCCATTGAAGCTTGAATGAAGGAATGGATTGACGGGAAAGTTTCCCAATTAAAGCAACAAGGGGTCACCTTGACCTATGCGGAGCTTAAGGAAGAGCCTACAAGTGAAATTGATAGTGGAACGACTACTGCCCTAACAAAAGAAGCTTCCTAATCTCCTCCAATCACTAGATGAAGAAAGAGAAAAGAGGTGGCTGAAAAGCAGTCCAAACCCCGAGTCTACTCAAGAAAATCTTTGGGGGATGAATCCTCCAAAATACCAAACACATCGGGAGGTCTTGATACCATTCAAGAAGACCTGATCTATGAAGGAGAGGAAGTGGAGGCTGAGCAACCAAAGTCTTTTCCTACTACCTCCACTCTTGCCATTGTTGTTGTTACTACTACTGCCCCATTGCCTTCCTCTCTGGAAATGGTTTCCACCTCCTCACCTACAATGGATATCTTTGTCCACCTTTCCTCCACTCCACCCACAACACAAGTAATGGTGATAGACTCTTCTTCTGCCATCACCTCTTCGCTTTCCTCCACCTCCATGTCTCTGACAACATCGCTTCCCTTGGAAACAAGAAAAATACCAATGTCCACACTCTCACTCCCAGAGGCCTTCTCCCGGCATATGAAAAACATCCCTACGGAGCTCTCGGGGGTGCTAATGAACCCAACTATTCAAGTTTCCTTAGCATAGATTCTTGCTAATATTCCCGCCTCCACTCCTCCAACTGAACCACCAGAAATGAAGGCTACTATGGAAATATTCAAGGAGTGGGAGAGACAAGAGAAGGAAGCCACAAAGGGGATCAAGGAGGAAGTAGATGATTACCATGAGAGTCTCGAGTTCCCGTGCCTACCAATTGATGAAGTGGTGTGCGAAGGTGAAGAAACATAATCCTCTGAAAGTGATGGGGGGGACACTAGAATAAAATATATTATGGAGACATTTGATGCAGACCTTAAGGAGTTAGATCAGCAGTTAAACAATGTCAGAGAGGAGGTAGAAAGGCCACCTTCCACGGAAGAAAAGGACTCAAGTGACAAAATAGAGGACATTGAACCTCCAATTCGGGAGCATGATGAAATCCCCAAACATGATGAAGAAATGCCTCTCTTAGAAGAGAAAGAAGATAAGGAAAAGAAAGAATAGGAAGAAGTACCACCTCAACACAAGGAAGAGGAAAAGAAAGAAGAAGATAAACCCAAAGAAGAGTCTGAAGCTAATAAGAGCCTATAAATGGAACAACCTAAGGAGTGTGGACATGATGAAGAAAAGGAAAAGGAAACTAAAGGGGAAGACAACCCCAAGGAGCACACAACCTCTTAGTCCCCACATAAGGAAACTATTTTTATTTAGGATTTTGACGAGGAGGAAGGAAGAATAAAACAAGAAGCTCCAGGTGATAAGGTGATGGAGATTGAACACACCCATGAAGAAGAGTGTGATCATGAATCTCCAAGGGGAGAATCTTAGATGACTGAGTGGCTTTAGAAGAAATTGGAGAAGAAAGCTCCTACCCCAAGGGACCCAAAGGCAAGGTTGGAGGCCATCTTGGTCTGATCCCAAGTCAACACGAAGAAAAAGAAGAAACCTAAGGTCAAATCCCAACTAACAATGGACACCTCTGGATCTAGAACTATGAAAATAGCCACCCCAATGGTGAATGAAGAGGGGGTTAGATATAACATCTCCACCCTTGATCTAGGAATCACCATGCAGGAGCAGAAGATTGACCACCTCCAAGGGTTCATTGCCACCATCGTGCATTAGATGCATAAAGATAAGAGTTCAAAGGAAGAACTAAAGCACATGTGGCTGATTTGATAGGCTATATTCAACAATGGTCATCAATGGAAGAGCTTCCCACCACATCCTCAATGCCACCACAATTATTGTCAAAGGACCATATTGATCAACTTGAGAAAAGAAAGAATTGGAAAAAAGCTACAGAGGATTGGCTTAGACAGGTCATCTACAATGGAAACATGGGCATCGGTCACATAGTTAGAACCGCCAACAAATTCTTGGAGTTGCAAAGAGTATTCGAGGGAAAAGAGAAATTTTGTACTAACTTCCTTGAGCTATACAAGATCACATACCCAAAACTTGAGGCTATCCTTAAGGTACCTGATGGATCCTGGGAAAAGGAGTTTGCTCTGGCTAAAGGAAATCATTGGCTCATAGAGACATGGAAATTGAGCCTCGACCATAGAAAGGAGGTATTGGAGTGAGTTCTCCGTGAGGTGGAAGTGAAAATTGATTATATCAAGGAAGTCTAGGCTATTTTTGAAGAATATATAAAATGAATAAGGGACTTTGATGTGTCCTCTGTTGAGTTGGATCCTGAAAAGATAAAGCCCTACTTTCATAAGAAAATGGAGAGCGGGACTGCAGATGCACTAATTCCCAACTTCATGGGTTTTTCTACAAGATCCTTCTCTCAGTCTAAGCGGGTGATTAGGAATGCACAAAAATTTGACAAGTACTGGGATACCATCATAAAAAAATCAAGGAGGATAAATTTCCAAGTGATCCAATCTAATACATTGGAATGGAACAAGCTTTAGGTGTTTGGAAAATTTGTGGAGTATGCCACCTTGAAGAGAAGTGAAGGAAACCCTGTTATTGATGTTGAGTTCCTCACTGTGTAGCTGCAGCAAAGGGAAATCAACAAAAGACAAAATTTCTATAGTGTTGCCACATGAGGACAAAATAGGGAAAATGACAAGAATGCATTTTAAATTGTAATATAATTGGGGGCAGGTGAAATCCTAGTTTGTAGTGAATCTTGGCCAAACAATGCAAATCAATCTTGGCCATTCATTTTTCTTTTTGAACACTATAAATAGGGGGTCTCCTCTCATTTTCAAGAGAGAGTTGAGTTGTTGTAAAGGCATGCTGCATAAATTTTAATAGAAATTCATTGGATTTTGGTCAAATATTGAGTTTCTATTGCATGTTACATGGTTCTTCTCCCATAGTTAGTTGATTTGAGTAGATTTACTTTGATGTTCTTCATGTTTTAGTTTTCTTTAGTAGAAATAGTTAATGTTGTTCATTGATTTTGAAGCATTTTGCTATGTGCTGGCAACCATTCTTATCCATACCTTTTGTTGTTTATTGATGGTAGATAGTTGTGTAAAGTTTGTTTGGACTCAGATTTAAAGCTGCTCTAAATTTTTATTGTTTGTTCATACTTATGGTGAATGAATGATTGAATATCTGCAGTCCTTAAAAGCTTGCAAAAATTTCATGATACTGTGATATAATCTGGTTAAGTGAATTTATTTTTTTTAGGAAGGCTATCCATAGTAGAATCCTCCATGATCACTATTGACTACCAAATTTTAGATCCAAGAACCTTCTCTCTTCCTTGCCCCGTTCCTTTTTTTTAATAAATAACCTATGCTAAGGTCCATTGCACTTTGTAAAGCCAAATTTAAAGTTGAAATTGGAGTCTAAGACTACTATTTGAACCTACAATAATTGCACACCAACTTTCCCATCTTAAGATCTCCATTTTGAGGATCCAACTTCCTTCCAGCCTAACTCCATAAGTCTTCCCTCTAATTCCCAACAAAATCACATCAAACATCAATTGATAAATTCCATGCAAGTCATGACATGACACTTGAGAGACCTTGGGGTGATTTTCAACAACTTCTTGTTGGAGATTGTCTTTCAAGAGAGGTAGTTTACTTACACACTGCCCATGTTGAGAAAGTGCTAAAAAAAAAATCAATAGAACTGGCGCTAGAAGGAGGGCATTTGTGTTTAGCTGGATCAAGGCGATTCACTCTCCCTTGAGAGGTCTTGAAGAATTTTAAGGTCTACTCCAAACAAAGGAGAGTTTCAAGAATTGCAGCCTCCTACAAGGGCAAGAGGGGACATAGCCTCTTCTTCCTCCTCCATTCCACCCACTTCACCTTCACCTTTACCTTTTCCTCCTTTCTCCTTCCATTCACCCCATACTTAATAGACTGCCTTAACCTCCATCCCTTCCCTTCAGTCATACCACACAGCCTTCTCATTGCTTGCTTCCCACAACCGGGGTACTACCCCCTCCCCTACCTCCAAGTCCATGGCGCAATCCCAATTGCCATTGCCCTTGTCCAACCCCAAGTTGTTGTTCAATAGCCAATACCACCCCCACCTCCCCTCATGTCTTGGCTGGGAAATAATCCTTCTTTGTTGTTCTTCAATGCTTACCATGATATGCCTAAGAATCGAAAGAGATTTTTCTCAAAGTTCAATCCTCAAGATCCATAGAGGACAGCTGAAGAGAACAGAAAAATATTCCAAACAATGCTAAAAACATGCAAATCAATTAGGAAGATGTGGCATGTAGGATTTTCCCTTATTTCATTGGGGAAGAAGCCTTTTATTGGTATATCAACTTGTTAGTGGGATCCATCACATCTTGGAATTTTTTGATGAATCCCTTCTTGTAGAAATACAAGATCCCTATCAGCCCTTTAGAGCTATATTGACAATTCACATCAATTCGCAAGGAAATCAACAAGCTGATCAGCTCCTTTAATGATCGATTCCATCAAGCTTTCACAAGGTTGCAAGCCCCATATGTGCTCAATGATGATGCTACCTTACCTATTGATTACGCAACACTAGAAAACCTCACAACAACATTTGTAAAGAGGATACGACCAACCCTTACCAGATTAGTAGATGCTTATGCTGAGGAAGTTATTGCCAGTACTGACCGGGGCCAAAACATCTCCAATCCATTGCCCTCCTTGGGGTAGGTGACCCATCTATTGTAGATTTAGGGACTTACTCAAGCACTGCAATATTAGACTCCCCTAATGAATCAAGTTCCATAGCTATCTAGAGTACCCCATCTTGGGAAACCTGTGAACCAGGCACCCCCAGTGCCTCACTACTTGCAGCCCTAACAGCCACAAGCATACCCACAATAGCCTCAAGTGCCCCTATACTTACAAGGGATTGAATTTCTACCTACTCATTAAAATCAGCTAATGGTACAACCTATATTTCTCCAAAATCAAACACTGTAGCCAAGCAATAATGAGAAGGATCAGTTGGATGAACTGACGGAAATGATCTTGAAGATGTCCATAGAGATGACGCACTTGAAAAATTAGAATAGCTAGCTGCAAGCTTCTCAACGCAACATTTAGACTAATCTCGATCGAGATAGCTGAGACAACCATGAGGCAAGTACCTCATCCAGATAGAATTATGAACAAGGAAAAAAATCTAATTAGAACTTTGAAAGAAGACCCTCCTAGAAACAAAATCAAATGTGGAATACAAGGCCAAACAATGGGGGCATTCTCACTCCTCTTGATTAGCCTTCCAACATGGAAAATACAACTTGTGGGGTATACCTCACCAAGGCTGCTTTATCTGGATGGTGTCATATTCATAAGAAAAATAGGCATTCCAAGTTGGACTTCCCCGAGTTTCAGACAACCATCAAAATATTTCAAGTTGAGGTCCAAAACGTTATTGAGAGTGCTAATTGTAGAGACATAGTTCCATCTAACCCATATGATACCTCACGTCTTGTGGTCAACCAGGCCCCATTCTTGTGGGGCAAGAGCAATGAGCTCGAGATCAAGACTGCCTTCGCCAAGAATGAACAAGTGCAAGTGGTAAGTAACGAAGAAGCTTTGTATCAACTCTTTAATTCAATAGATAATGGCCTTGTAGATGAGGAGGAGTTTCACAAAGATGAAGTGAAAATTTTCCATCAGAGAGCCACTCCATATTACTTAAGAAATAGACAAGCATAACCTTTCACCACTTCCACTTTTCCCAATAACTTTAGCACCCCACCTGACCCCAATGCTAGCAACATCCGTGGCTATCCCCATGTGCCCAAGCAATACATGAATAACAACCAACAACCCAATCAAACATAGAGTCAGCTTGCTAGATCATCCATAGGCAGATCCTTTGAGCCTGAAATTGAGAAAATGGGTGAATATGTTGCCGAGGAATTCAAGAAGGTTAAGATCAACTTGTATGCCTTTGAATTACTCAAGGTTCCTGCAATTAGGCATGCCTTCTTTACGGTAATTAATGGAAACCATTCCTCTAAGACAACACAAGAAACACCTGCTAAGAGAGTCACATTTGAAGAGCCTCGATAGGAGCCCATCATCTAGGAGATCATAGGAAGGAAGAAGGATGCCTCCACCAACCAACAAACTGGAAAACAACCTGCCAAAGAACAAGCCCCAATGCAAACTAAGGAAAAGGCTAATGAGAAGGATAAGAATCAAGTGGCCCAAGCTAACACGCCCCTAGGTCTCTTCCAAGGAAAGCTTGAAATGCCACCCTTACTCACCATAATTAGAATATTTGAAAATAATTTTTACAATTTTCTAATCAACTTAGGAGCATCAACCAATGTCATGCCTTTGTCAATGCACAAAGCTCTTGGGATTACCCCCACACCTTCAAGCAGAAAATTAACTCAATTGGACAAAATGGAAGTTAACATTGTTGGGGAGATCAATTGCATTCCAATGCAAATTGCTGTAAATCCAAGGGTGCAACAGGTTATTGACATCCAAGTTGCGAACATTCCCGACACATATGGAATTATTTTGGGACGGGACTTCACCCGTGCATTGAATGTGTAAGCTGCAAAAAAATTATCTCACATGTGGCTGCCATGGAAGGGGCTACCAAATTAGATCTGAATCAATTGAGAACCTCATATGAAGTTCATGATCACATAATACAACAATGTCAATGAGGTGTTGTTTTTAGAAACAGAGCTTGGAAATTATTGCCCCTTTGCTTATTAGGAAGAAGTGGAGCCTTAAGCCAAAGAACTACTTGCAGAAGTCTTCCTTGTGCACTAGAGTCCTCTGACCAACTTGACCTATGCATCTCAAAGCACAAAAATGATGATAGAATCTGAAGATGATGAGCCTTATGAAGATGGTAATTTAGGATTGCTAGACAGGTTTCAAGATTTCATGGAGAAATGCATACAAGATCAACTCAATTTGGGAGCAAGGATGGACTTTCAAGATCTCTTGTTGTGATGTTGGTGCATAGTTCACAACTCTTCCCACTCTGAGTTTGAATGTTGCTTGTTCCAAGTAGCAGTGGCACATGTCAAAGGATTAGTTACTCCTTAAAAAGAGATGCCAATAGGATAGCTATCACCCAATCATGTTGAATCAATACCTACTCCGAAGGTTGTAGATGTACACATGTAACCTAAAGGGAATGAATGCATGATTGGTCTTGAAGTCAAAGAGCCTTCCAAGTTCTAGACGTTGCACTTCAATGGATCTAAGTCCAAGAAAGGGACTGGTGCCAAATTCAAACTTATCAGCCCCATGGGTAAGACTTACCTCACTTCCCATAGACTTCAATTTTATTGTACCAATAATGTAGCAGAATATGAGGCTTTAGTCCATGGTCTCTTAATAGCTTTGAGAAAGAATGTCAAAATGCTGCAAGTTTTTGGTGATTTGAAATTGGTAGTCAAACAAGTTAGAAAACTATACTCTTGTCATGATAGAAGGTTGGAAAAATATAGGCATAGAGTCTCAGATCTTTTAGAGAGTTTAGATGCCTTCAATATACAACTAACCCCACATTCTAAGAATCATACTATTGATGCCTTGGCTCAAGCAGCCAACATGCTTCAACTCCTATCTCTGTATGGACTCAAGAGGTTTACTATTGAGTTGAAATCCAACCCATCTTTACCCAAGAATGTCACTCATTTCCATGTATTCAATGATGATAAGCACATTCTCGAGTTCATCACAAGTTATGACATGTTTGCCACACAAATCATTCATGAAGCTGATCCAGAAAAAGTTGAACTTGACATAGAGGGGGTCATCAACCTCAAAACCAACACTATTCCATGAGGTATGGTTTAGCTTGAGCACATATTCAACCTAGATCAAATCAGAGATCAGGATCAACAAGAAAAAAAGGAATCCATAAACAACCAGTGTGACATCCACAACCTCAAAACAACCGAGGGAGTAAAAAATGTATTCATTGGCAAGGTATGCACTGTAGAAGAAAAGAAAGGAATTATTGATGCATTGAAAAAGTATCATGATGTGGTAGCATGGAGTTATGAGGATTTGAAGACCTATGATACCTCCATCATCACCCACACCATCCCTCTCAAGCCTGGTATGAGACCATTTTGACAAAGACAACGCCCCATCAATGCCTTGTTCGAGCCCATCATTTACAAAGAGGTGTAGAAATTGCTTTCAGCCAAAATCATCTTTCCAGTTAGGCACTCCACATGGGTGGCTAACTTGATCCCAATTAGGAAAAGAACAAAGAAATCAGATTGTGCATGGACTTCCATAATATGAACAAAGCATCAGAGAAGGACAACTATCCAGTGCCTTCATTGGATGAGGTACTGCAGATTGTTAATGGTTCATAGATGATGTCCTTCCTCGATGAGTACTCTGAGTACAATCAATTGATGGTGTAGTATGAAGACCAACATAAGATGGCATTCACCACCAAGTGGGGCACCTTTTCCTATAGAAGAATTCCATTTAGGCTCATCAACATAGGTGCCACTTTCCAACGTGCGATGGAAATTGCCTTCAACGATTTGATTAGAAAGTGCATAATCATCTACATGGATGATCTGACCGTGTTTTCAAAATAGTGAAGTGATCATGTCTCAAATTTATGCAAAGTATTTCAAAGGTGCTACAAGTTTGGAGTTTCTCTTAATCCTAAGAAGTGCATCCTTTGAGGAACTGAAGGCAAGTTACTCGAGCATGTTATTTTGAAATGAGGAATTTCTATAGACCTCGATCACATCCAATCCTTGTTGAAGATTTAGTTGTCGGGCAACAAGAAGGAACTAAAATCTTTCTTCAAAAAGATCAACTTCATCAGGAATTTTATCGTAGGCTTTGCTGAAATCGTCAAGCCACTTAATGCCATGTTGAAACAAGATGCTAAGATTGAGTGGACCCCAAAAGCAAATCAAGCCTTTGAAGAAATAAAAAGAGCAACTGTTGAGGAACCAATGCTAGTCAACCCAGATTATCTGAAGCCCTTCTATATTTACTCGTTTGCCATAGATCACTCACGTGCCAACATTTTGACCCAAAAAGACAATGATGGAAATGAGCACCCAATTGCCTTCATGAGTTCTCCCTTGAAAGATGCTGAACTGAGATACCATAATGTGGAAAAAAAATCATACACTCTCGTCTGTGGGGTTAAGAAGTTCAAGCATTACATCTTGAGGAATAAGGTGTTTGCCATTGTCCCTAGCCCAACAGTAAAGACGTTGCTCATGCAAAATGAGTTGGGAGAATGGAGAGCCAAGTGGATTACCCTGCTATAGGAATACAACATGGAAATTCAACCCATGAAATTAGTAAGAGGACAGGCACTCACTTGAACAATAGCCGAGATAGAAACTGAAGCAAGACCTAAACTTATAGTACAACAATATTAGCTTGAAGATGCTTCCCTAGGGGAATGGTACAATGACATCATCTACTATTTGTTGAATCACAAGTGCCCACCTCACTTGCATGGAGTTTAGAAGTGTGCTCTCTGACTGAAAATAAACATCTATATGTTTCAAGGATCTATATTATACAAGAGGAATCACGAAGGTGTCTATTTGAGATGCCTTGGTAAAGAAGAGTCAAACTGAGTCTTGAAAGAATTTCATGACAAATATGGCATTGGTCATGGATTTGGTCCTTCGACTGCTCATTAGATTTTACGAGTAGGTTACTATGGTTCCACAGTCTTTAAGGACGCTCATAACCACATTTGCACATGCCCCATCTACCAGACTGCCACAACTAGAGAAAAGAACACCACTGTCCCGTTGCAACCAGTATTGGAGGTGAGACCATTTGCACAATGGGGACTTGACTTCATTGGTTCGGTAAGTCCACCATCATCTGTAAGACATAGGTACATGCTAACTACTTTCCATTACTTTACTAGATGGACAAAAGCCATTGCATTTAGGCAATGCACAATAGAGGTAGTTATGAATTTTCTTGAAAGTTTTATTCTGAATTGTTTTGGTTGCCCATATGCATTAGTGTGTGATAATGGCCTTGCATTTTCCTTACTCAAATTTTCTAGTTGGTCCTTTGATTATGGAATTTCCCTCAAGTTTTCATCTAACTACTACCCCCGAGGCAATGGTCTGGCAAAATCCACAAACAAAAACTTGATTACTGTGATTAAAAAATTGCTTGATAGGAATCCCAAGGATTGGCATACCCAACTTCATTTCACCCTTTGGGCAGATCACACACACCACAAGGCTTCCGTTTGTGATTCCCCATTCCACCTTGTTTACGGCTTAGAGCCTATATTCCCAATCCACTTGAAAATTCCCACCCTCTAGTTCATTAATGAATTTTACGAAGAAGGGGATAGTAGAGAAGCTCGCTTGACTTAGGAGTTACACTTAGAAGTGTGACTGTGCAATAGAAAAATTTTCCAAACATCTGAGCGTAGTCAAAAGATGGTTTGACCACTAAGCCAGAATCAAGGACTTTAGAATTGTTGATCTAGTCCTATGCTGGGATAAGGTCCATGAGAAGAAAGGTGTACCTGAAAAATTTGAAAAGCTTTGGCTTGGCCCCTTTCAGATTGTTGAAATCCTTGAAGATAATTTTTTCCACCTAAAAACCTTAACTGGTGAAGATATCTCATTTCCTGTCAATAGGAAGCACCTAGAGCATTACTTCCAAGCCTGGGATCTTTTAGATTTGTTCCTGTAAATACTTGTACATAGGTTAGTGTAGGCTATTTTTGGTTTGCTTTTGTCTAGCTACTTTGCGTCGCTTTCATTTTTCTCACCTCTCGATTGTTTTGTTTTGATGAGGGTGTTCTTCATTTCTACTATGGTGGTTATACTCATTTAATAAATGGTTCACTTTAATACCCACTCTTAGTGTTCTTTGGCTAAATATTCACTCTCGACCATTGGTCTCTGATACCTATTGTGGAATGGCTTCCTTGCTTGAACTTTGACTTAGAACCCAACCCTTGGTTGAATCCTCCTTTTACATTCATGTCAGATTGAACACAAAATGCATATTAATTATTTCCAAAGAGTTGTATAGTGGCTATTATGAAAACTTAGCAAGTGAAAAATCTTAAGTCCACTCCAATGACCACTATGGTTCCCAAACCCATAGTAGGCTTCAATGCTTACACGGTTGAGAAAAAGAGGAAAGTGTTAAAAGAAGTATTGAAAGAAATCAAAGAAAAGAAAAATGATAAAAAAAAGCAACCATATGGGTGTGCAAATAACTCTATCCAGGCTATGGATGCTTGGCTGGCAATAGAGCAATGTTCATGGGGTTGTAGTGACAACTCTGTCGGGGCTATGGACATCTGATTGGTAGTGGGGCAATGTCCAGGTTACTCTTGGGGTTGGACGATTCATGTAGCTTGCTCAGTTAGATTAACTGCCACTCATCATAGTTTCTAAGGGAAGGGAATGAATTCACTGAACACACACTTCTGAGACATTTCATAGGTTGACTCAGCTAAGGATCTTGTTCTCCTAGTTCACTTTTGGACGTCAGCCCCTAGTCCATGAAACTAGAGATTTTGGGTTCTGAATGAGAATTTATCCTTAGAATGCTTAGGAGTGTTCTCCAATAGAGTCGCCATTTGTTGTGTCTTCAGTACACATGCCCCATTTAGAACTAGGACCCTCTTCCTTTTTTGCCTCGTCTGGTCGCTTCGTCGTCATCTCATTTTGTGTGCCCTTTGTTTTGGTGTTCTAAGTGGCTAGTGAGTGTTTGATAGTTCATCCTAAGTTGACCATTTTTTTTCCCCCTCAAATTTTTAAGGTCCTTGGCCTTTGTGGGTTCCCACTAGCTATTTTCCTTAGCTTTTCAAAGTTGGCATCCCTGGAGCCCATCGGGTCTACCCTGTCAAGTTTCCCCTCATGGGATTCCATCTCCTTGCAACTGTTTCAAACAGCCTTTCCTTGGCAACTCTTTGATCGCCGAGACCTAGATCCTGCAGCGTCATCTATTTATTACTGAACAACTCAAACGACCATCGACTGATTGTCACCTGATCGACAGTCTTGATGCTCCCACTGCTGTTTTCAAATGATGGCTCAAAAAACCCAGTCTGTCGTGCAAACATTTAATGACCACATTTAATACATCATCTCCTATAAATAGGTCATTTTCACCTATCATTTTCACTTGGTAGATGATCAGAAAGAATTTAGAACTCGCTTTCGGCACTGCCATCACTTCCACATTATTTGTTCATCATTCAAGATCTTTACTATATGTTTGGTCATCTTTATTCATCAGATTCTTGAGTTGAGTTTTTCGTCTTGCACCCTCCATCATGTTTTCTTTAATTTCAAAAAGATTGATGAACTTGAAGAGAGAAAAAACCTGATAACTAGCTAAAGAAATCAAAAGCTTACTAACCCATATGTTAAAATCTTGACAAACTTCACAAATCACTTGTTATCTGATCATGGAACCTTGACTCTCCATCACCGTTAGTAAGCTAGAGAATTTATGATCTATGGGCCTATGAACTCCCCTTACCATTGATAACCTTTGAAAAAAAATTAAAATTAAAGCAGTGAACACCCCTTTTGGGTCTGCCATCGCAGGAGGACCCCTTCCTTAGCTGCTTGAAACTTGGTCAGAAACTCAGAAGCTAAAATGAGGAATGCAATGACTCATCCAGGCCTGCCTTCATAGGATTCCATCCTTGGGGTGTTGCTCATGATCTGCCATCCCAAATAGCATTTTGACCCTGGCCTTTTGATGGTCGGACCCTTCCCTTCCAATTTCCCTATGTTCGAACTCTTGCAAAATATTCAAATCTTGGTCCTGCATGGGTCGTGTCTCACAAACGTCTGCCTAGGGAAGTCCGAAGTCCATCTGTACCTCGCCGTCTTGAGTGGCATTCATGACCTATCGATCTAATCATCGGGCCCTGAGTTTATCTTCACCTATGAACTTCATTTTCCCTTCAAATGACCAAGCATTGGCATCTTTCGGGCCCTGCCTTGCAGAATTTTGTTTGCGGGCGGCCATGCTGAATTCATCGTCATCAACAACTTTTGATCAACAGTGCTCCACCCTCTAGGTTCTGACCTCACCATGACTGTTTGAGTGTGGGGGGGTGAAAATTGCTAAGTGACCAACCTCAAGCGGGCCTTCTCTGTCGGGTTGTCATCTTCAAAAATCTGACTTGACCCCACTAGGGTAAACAGAAAGCTGCTCTTGTCCATCTGCTGCCCAAAACTTGACCTCCCTTTTGCCATTGAGATCTAAATGATGAATGAACAAATTCAAGGCCCCATCTTCGTTCGGACTTGACGTCATGGGCCACTACCACTGGGCAGCTGTATAAATTTTGTCGTCTCCAACCGACCGCAACCTGATGTCCTCCCATCCCTTTTGACTTGAAATGCCCGAACAATGAAAGGTTATGTTGACTCCTTCCAAAGTCGTGGGTACCACTCGACAGAATTCCACCCACAAAATGCCACCTTGCTAGAGTCATTTTCAATGGCAAACCAAAGATAGCTAAGCCTCTTGATTTCAATTGTTCAAATGATTATCCAAATGCCCTCTATTCATCAAAATGACTTTGACCCACGTGCCAAAATAGGGAAACCTCCTTGGTGGACCCCAAAAATAAACCAAATCTCAAGGTGGGTCGAGACTAGTAGGCCACCGTGCCTTGATTTTTGTCCTTCCTATAGCTTCTCCAAGCAGCCACCAGCCTAGGGAAGTCTGATCCCCTGGGCCTGAATTGCTCAAACTCCCTCCTGTAAACTATTAATGTTAATCTTAAGGATTTGTTAGGATTCCTCGATGATGAGTTATTCAATCTAACATCGTTTTGCAAGATTGTGGCTAATTTTCCCATGATTTAATGCTTGAATGTGCTCACCTCTTTCTCGCCCGTAGGATTTATGGAATTGAGTGCAGGACCCTTGGAGGCAGTCATGGAGAAGGACAAGGGAAAGAAAATAGCCAAGGCACCTCGTGGAAAAATATGACAAAGATCAGTGTAAGTATAAGTTCCAAGGGGAACCTCTTAACTCCAAATTCACAACAATATGGAAGGAGGTCTTTGACACGGACATTGGGCAAGTAGACATCAATGAATTTAAGAAAATATGCTAGATCAACCCTACAATAGAGAGTGCTAGAAAAATAAGAAGCAGTGGGTTGGCCAAAGTTGCAGGCTTCCCTCCAGCTCTCATTGCCCCTAAATTAGTGATAGCATGTAGAGAGGCCTATCAGGAAGAAACACGAACCATAGTGGATAGAGACGGAAACATATTGGTTGATCTATAAGCCAAGTCAATAGGGAAAGCTTTTCAAATCCCTACCTTTGGAGAAATGGAAGAGGCTACCATAAATGATGCCAAGGAAATGTGGGATGTAGGTGCCTTAGGAACTCTACTGCAACGACTTCTATAAGGATTACCATGACTTGGTAACCTTATTAAGCAGAGTCATCGGCCTCCCAACTATAGTCTATTTTCATGAATAGATGTTTTACTTCATGGAGGAGATCCTCTGAGGAAAAAATAAGTTCTATTAGGTAGGAATCATAAGCAATTCCTTGCATGGAAAATTTGTGGTTGTTAAGAAGACCTGAAGGTCTTACATTACCTCCTACCTTGTCTATTTTTTAGCTGACAAGACATAATACTGAGGCTTATTCAGGGATCCAGATACAAAACCGAGTAGGGAGTTAAAGGTCTATGATAGATACCCTCAGCTACAATATAGGAACTTCAAGAGGGAATACTGCAAAGTCAATGACGCTTTCATACATCATATTATCAGATTACTCAGGCACGACTTCAAAAGAAGAGACTCCCATAGTGCCAATGCTTTCATCAAATAGTTTTCCTTCTTATTTATTCAATTTCTAAAGTTTACCTATATCTGTGTTGAAGACTTTTCAAAAAAACCATACAAGCTTCCCTAGTATCCCAATGACTGGATAAATCTATTAGAACTCTCTCGGTAGCAACAACATGCACACACCCTATTGAGAAGAAAATAGAAGGTAGGGATTCCTTATCCCCTCTCTTTTGGCAAAGGACTATACAAACTCCACACATCTTAGTGTGCTGAAAACTCACATAAAGAACTCCTAGAGTATCACCTGAGGTTCCATAATGCTCAACTACGAATGGACCCCTACAGTAAACTGAAGAAGATGGTTGTGGTTGAATACACGTACTTGCATCATGTTGAATATTTTTGGGCTAATTGTAAGGATGATAATGAAGTGCAGATGAGGCACTATATGCAGATGCCTACATACTTTGTGAAAAGGGTCAAATTGTTCCTAGTGCCAGACCAGGTAGCACAGGAGGAGGATATGGTAATTGATCCTCGATATGAAGTAGTTGCTAATCTACCATTTCCTTTAATTGATTGGGATGAGTGAGAGGTTGATGACCTCAATATTCTATCAAATCCCATTGAAGCTCAAACAGAGGAATGGATTGATGGGAAAGTTCCCTGAGGAGCTTGAGGAAGATCCTACAAGTGAAACTGATAGTGGAACAATTTTTTCCCCAACGAAAGAAGCTTCCCAATCTCCTCTAGTCACTAGATTGAGAAAGAGAAAAGAGGTGGCTAAAAAGTAGTCCAATCCTCAAGTCTACTCAAGAAAAGCTTCAGAGGGTGAATCCTCCAAAAGAACAAAGAGATCGGGAGGTCTTGATACCATTCAGGAACATCCACTCCACAAAGGAGAGGAAGTGGAGGCTGAGCAACCAAAATCTCCGCTTGCTACCTCCACTCTTTCCACTGTTGTTGTTACTACTGCTGCCCTACTGCCTACCTCTCTGACAATGGTTTCCACCTCCCCACCTACAGTGGATATCTCTATCCACCTTGCCTCCACTCTACCCATAGCACAAGTAATGGTGATAGAATCTTCTTCCACCACCACCTCTCTACTTACCTCTGCCTCCATGTCTCCAACGACATCACTTCCCTTGGAAACAAAAAAAATACCAATGCTTGCTCTCACTCCCAAAGGCCTTCTCCCGACATATGCAAAATATCCCTACAAAGCTTTCAAGGGTGCTAATGAATCTACCTATTTAGGTTGCCTTGGCACATATTCTTGCTAATATTCCCAACTCCATTCCCCCAATTGAACCACTAGAAATGAAGGCTACTATGGAAATATCAAAGGAGTGGGAGAGATGAGAGAAGGAAGCCAAAAATGGGATTGAGGAGGAAGCAGATGATTACTATGAGCATCCCGAGTTCTAGCGCCTGCCAATTAATGAAGTGGTGTGCGAAGGTGAAGAAACAAAATCCTCTAAGAGTAATGGGGAGGACACTGGTACCAAATATATTGTGGAGACCTTTGATGTGGATCTTGAGGAGTTAGCTTAGCAATTAAAGAATGTCAAAGAGGAGGTAGAAAAGCCACCTTTCGAGGAAGAAAAGGAGTCAAGTGAAAAAATAGAGGACACTGAACCTCCAACTTGGGAGCATGATGAAAGCCCCAAACATTATGAAGAAATGACTCTCTCGGAAGAGCAAGAAGAGAAGAAAAAGAAAGAGCAGGAAGAAGTACTGGCTCAACACAAGGAAGAGGAAAAGAAAGAAGAAGATAAATCCGAAGAAGAGTCTAAAGCTAATAAGAGACCTGAAATAGAACAACCCGAGGAGCATGTACACGATGAAGAAGAAGAAAAGAAAACTAAAGGGGAAGATAGCCCCAAGGAGCATACAACCTCTGAGTCCTCACAGAAGGAAACTATGTTTATTTAGGATTCTGATGAGGAGGAATGAAGAACATAACAAGAAGCTCTAGGTGATAAGGTGATGGAGATTGAACACACCCATGAAGAAGAGCATGATCATGAATCTCCAAGGGGAGAATCTCAGATGCTTGAGTGACTTGAGAAGAAATTGGAGAAGAAAGCTACTACCCCAAGGGACCAAAAGGAAAGGTTGGAGGCCATCTTGGCCTAAGCCCAGGTCAACACGAAGAAAGAGAAGAAACCTAGGGTTAGATCCCAACTGACAATCAACACCTCTAGATCTAGAACCGTTTAAATAGCCACCCCAATGGTGAATGAAGGGGGGGTTAGCTATAACGTCTCCACCCTTGATCTAGGAATCACCACGTGGGAGCAAAAGATCAACCATCTCCAAGGGTCCATTGCCACCATCATGCATCAGATTCACAAAGATAAGATTTCAAAGGAAGAACTAAAAGCATATGTGGCTAATTTGATAGCCTATATTCAACAATCATCATCGGTGGAAGAGCTTCCCACCACATCCTTGGCGCCACCACAATTACTATCCAAGGACCATATTGATCAACTTTAGAAAAGAAAGAATTGGAAAAAAGCCATGAAGGATTGGTTTAGATAGGTCATCTACAACGGAAACATGGGCATCAACCACGTGGTTAGAACTACCAACAAATTCTTGGAGTTGTAATGAGTAGTCGAGGGAATAAGGAAATTATGTGCTGACTTCCCCAAGCTATATAGGATCACATACCCCAAACTTGAGGCTATCCTCAAGGTACTTGATGGATCCTAAGAAAAGGAGTTTTCTTTGGCTAAAGGTGATCATTGGCTCATAGAGACATGGAAATTGAGCCTCGACCACAGAAAGGAGGTATTGGAGCGAGTGCTCCATGAGGTGGAAGTGGAAATTGATTGGATCAAGGAAGTTTGGGATTTTTGTGAAGAATATATAAAATTAATGACAGAATTTGATGTGCCCACCATTTAGTTGGATCTTGAAAAGATAAAACCCTACTTTCATAAGAAAATGGAGAGCGGGACTACAGATGCACTAACACTTGAATTCATGGGTTTTGCTGCAAGAGCCTTCTCTCAATCTGAGTAGGTGATTAGGAATGCACAAAAGTTTGGCAAGGACATGGATACCATCATGAACAAATCAAGGAGGCTAAATTTCTAGGTGATCCAATCTGATATATTGGAATGGAACAAGCTTCAGGCGCTGATCAAAAATTTTGTGGAGTACACTACCATGAAGAGAAGTGAAGGCAACCCTGTTATTGATGATGAGTTCCTCACTGTGTAGTTGCAGCAAATGGAAATCAACAAAAGACAATTTCTATAGTGCTGCCACATGAGGACAAAATAGGGAATAGGACAAGAATGTATTTTAAATTGTAATATATTTTGGGGTAGGTGAAACCCTATTTTGTAGTGAATCTTGGCCACACAATGCAAATAAATCTTGGCCATTCATTTTACTTTTTGAACACTATAAATAGGGGGTCTCCTCTCATTTTCAAGAGAGAGTTGAGTTGTTGTAAAGGCATGTTGTAGAAATTTTAATAGAAGTTCATTGGCTTTTGGTGGACTCTTGAGTTTCTATTGCATGTTACATGGTTCTCCCATAGTTAGTTGATTTGAGTAGATTTACTTTGTTGTTCTTCATGTTTTAGTTTGCTTTAGTAGAAATAGTTAATGTTCATTGATTTTGAAGCATTCTGCTATGTGTTGGAAACTTTCTTTTCCATACTTTTTGATGTTTATTGATGGTAGACAACTATGTAAAGTTAGTCTGGACTTAGATTTAAAGCTTCTCTAAATTTATATTGTTTGTTCATGCTTATGGTGAATGAATTATTGAATATCTGCAATCCTTAGAAGCTTGCACAAATTTCATGATACTGTAATATAATCTGGTTAAGTGAAATTCTATTTTAGGAAGGTTGTCCATAGTAGAATCCTCCATGATCACTATTCACTGCCAAATTTAGATCCAAGAACCTTCTCTCTTCCTTGCACCTTTTCCTTTTTTTTAATAAATAACCTATGCTAAGGTTCATTGCACGTTGTAAAGCCAAATTTGGCATTGGAATTGGAGTCTAAGACTACTATTTGAACCTGCAACAATTGCACACAACCTTTCCCATCTTAAGAACTCCATTTTAGGATCCAACTTCCTTCTAGCCTAACTTTGTAAGTCTTCCCTATGATTCCCAATAAAATCACATCAAACACGAAATTATAAATTCCATGCAAGTCATGACCTAACACTTGAGAGACCTTGGGGCGATTTTCAGCAACTTGTTGTTGGAGATTGCTTTTCAAGAGAGGTAGTGTACTTACACACTGTTGTGTTGAGAAAGTGCTAAAAAACACATCAACATTTACTAGGATTGATCTCATGGGAAGGTTGGAAAAATGGGTCATGTTGCTTTCTGAGTTCGACATCAAGTTAGTAACTCAAAAATCAATGAAGGGTCAAGTTGTTGTTTATCAATTGGTGGAATCTCCCTCATCTCACTCCTTTCTCAGTCTCAATTTATTTCCAGATAAAAATATTCTTGTTGCTAATCATGAACCTATGTGGGAGATTTACTTTGATGGATCACAATGTCAAATTGGCTTCAAAGAAGATGTGGTTTTAATCTCACTCGAAGGCAAGCAAGTACCTCTTTACTTTCGATTGGAATTTTGTTGCACTAACATCATTGAGTACAAAGACCTTATTGTTGTCTTGTGTGTCATGATTCTCTAAATATTAAACATCTTCGCATTCACAGTGATTATAAGCTTATTATAAATCAAATTATAGAAACATATTAAGCCAAGAAGAATAAACTATCTCAGTATTGGGATTTGGCCTTGTCCTTTCTTGATCATTTCTCCTTTTTCACAATAGACAGTATTCCCAGAAGAGAAAATTGACACATAGACAATGGTGAGTGCAACCTCCCTAGTGTCTTCGAACAATAGTGTATAAGAATAACACTTTTTGGTCTATGTTCTCCACTCTCCTGTTGTCTCTAATCAACCTAAATATGATGCTCTATTGTGTTCTCATGTAGAAATGAAGGAATGGTATTCTAATATTTATAATTATTTGAAGACTGGAAGTTTTCTTAATAATGTGATGTAAAACACTCACACTCAAATAAGAAAAATTTTAGTCTGATACATTATATTGTCTGATGTTCTTTATCAACAAATCTTATAATGGTCTTCTTTGTTGTCTCACTAAAGAACAGATACCCCTTTTCCTTCACGAATACCATTTGGGATTTGGGGGTGGACATTTTGGTGGTAAATCTTTGATGTGTAAACTGATTCACGAGATATTTTTGGAAAACAATGGAGCAAGACTCTTTTTCCTTTGTCAAAAAATGTCCGTAGTGTCAATAACATAGCAATCTTATTTGAGCTCTTGTTCAAGATCTCCAAAATCAGACCTCTCCTTGTCCATTCGCAAAATGGGGGTTGGATATTAATGGAAAAATATCACCTCCTTCTAAGGGACACATCTTCACCATTACTGCTATTGATTACTTTACAAAGTGGGTTGAATATGTCCCACATCGACCCACAAACACTGAAATGATTTGTAGCTTTCTTTTAAACAATATCATTGTTCATTTTTTGTTTCCTTCTACCCATGTTTATGACAATGGTACTCCATTTAAGAACAAAGAGGTGAAGAAATTCCTGGAGAAATTTCACATTCAACATTATTTTTCTACACCATACTATCCTCAATCTAATGTCAAAGCCAAAGTGTCTAACAAAACTCTTGAGCTCATTCTCCAAAAAACAATAAATAAACATTTAAATATTGGCATACTCAATTAACATACGGATTATGGGCCTATCACACAAGTGTTCATACTATTGTTGGAATGACATTGTATAACCTTTTTTATGGTGTTGATTCTATCATGCCTTTAGAGCTAGAAATTTTTTCCTTCTGAGTTTCTATTAAAGGGTTAATTGATGATGACACTTACTATGCTAATCATTTACATCTGCTTGAGTTGCTTGATGAGCACTGATTACAGGCCCTTGACCACCTTCAAGCTTGTCAATGATCACTCTCTAAATAATATAACCAGGGCGTTCTTTCTAGAACTTTCAAAGTACATGATCTAGTTCTCTATGAGAATCAAAGAAATGTAATCGTTTCACATGATCAAAAAGGGAAGTTTAACCCTAATTGGTTAGGCCCTTACATTATCATATTTGTGTATGGTTCTGGTGCCTATGGACTGTCATCTATAGACGGAATGCCTCTAAAAGAACCTGTCAACACAATGCATCTTCGTCAATACATTTGCATTTTCAGACTTTTTTGGGCTTGCCTTGCTTTATTTATCCCTATGTATATCTTAATTGGTCCTATTTTGCATCTACAAACCTAATAAATTACATCTTTTATGGCTAATCTTGAAAAACATCAAAGGATAAATGATAATTTACTGTTTTTGGTTGTGTCCTTGATTTTTGGATTGGGACTAAAACACTACCTAAGGTGTCTTTTACCTCCAAAGGTTTTGGGACCCTTATTTTAAAGGCACCTTAAAGGCCCCTTTTTGGAGTATGTGTCATGAGTTTCAAGCCTTGGGACTAAGACGCCACCTAGGGTGTCTTAGTACCCCTTAAGTTATTTTTCAGGATTTAATTTCAAATCTTGGTGGGATTTAGCCTCCTTTAATTAATGAATTCGTATGTTGGCTTGGTGTGGTGTAATTTTGGGATATAAAGCATGGATAAGTATAAATATAAGGTTTATTCACTAATTTTCACCTAATACTTTTGTGAGGGCATTCCTAATAGAATAATTGAGTTCACAAGAACATTCAAGAGCAATTCATCAAGCACTGGAGCCATCATCAAGATTCAAGCATCATGTCAAATATATTCTTGCATCATGTGTGTTTTTGAGCTAATACTTATGATGTAGGGTTTTGATTCAAGCAAGCAATTCAAGCAAGATCTATCAATCACTCATTCAATTCAAGATCTACATTCAAGCTAGCCACTTCACACAAGTTTGTAGATTTGATAACAAGAGTTTTGCGAGTTGCAACATAACACTTTGTTCATTCATCATTTCCATTTATTATTTCATTTCATTCCAAGGTTTAATTACCAACAAGGGGTTTGACCAAGGCAAACCACCATTTACTAACAATCAACAAGTTTTTCTTCTTTTGTGTGTTTATGTTTGCAGATTTAAGTTGAAGATCATTTGAAGTGCAAAGTTGTAAAGTTGCAAAGTTCTCATCTTCTCAGAAAGTCACATACAAGCTAGATCTAGAAGTTTTAGGACCTGAGATCCAAGAAGAAGTTGCAAACATTGAGCCTCAGGATCACATTTCAGAATTGCAAAAATTCAGATCGGGACTAAGAAGACAATAAGGGCATCTTAGTCCTCTTAGAGGTATTTTTTATAGATTCCTTTAGATCTGGTTTTGAGATCTGAAGATTCTGTGTTTTCCCTAAAAAATAGTAGGAGGAATAAGAAGATAGTAAGGGCCTCGTAGTCCTCCCTAGCATATATTAACAACATTTATGCATTTCCAAAATCCTTATCACATTTCTAGACTTCCCAAGTACATACATCCTAAGTTTTTGTTACTTAATTTTGTCATTTGCACTCATTATTCCACTTGCATTACTAGGTTTGTGAGTTGAATGTCAATTTGTCTTTTCCAAGATTTTGCTTGGTGGTGAACCCTTCAAATCCTAAAGAATCTTCCTAGGTCTCTCTTGTTGAGAATTGAATCACCCTTGTGTTGATAGTCATTTGTTATGAAATAACTTTCACAATAGAAGAATATGATATGAAATATGATGCAAATACTTGATAATAACTAAGAATAACAAGCCACTTCAAGGGAGAAAACCTCCAAATATCTCTAATGAGAACACACTTCACAAATTGATGGTGAAATAAGACTCACAACCTCCTATATAAATATTTATGCCTAGGATATAACCTAGGCTGACTTAGACACACCTATATAAGTCTTAGGCTGACCTAAACAACTAAATAACAATATACTAATGATAATATAACTTAGTAGAGAGTTAAGATAGCCACAAGCCAACTATCCATAACCCAATGTACACTAATATTAAGGGCGTAGCATGCCCCCTTCTTCAAAGAAGCATTGTCCTCAATGCTAATAAAGTTTGGATTCTTTTGAATGAACTCCTCGTTCTCCCATGTGGCATCTTCAACTGGTAAATTATTCCATTGGATGAGATACTTGGTGATAGTTCTATTCCTCAGCTTCTCTTTGCATGTTTGACGAATTCACTCTGGTTCCAAAATGATTCTTCCTTCTTCATTGAGCTCTGGTAGTGTTGTTTGAGAGGGAATATTATGCCCAATGACCTTCTTCAAATAGGAAACATGAAAAATTGGATGTATCTTTCATTTTGGTGGCAACTCAAGCTTGTAGGAAACATTACCGATCTTTTGCATGATTTGGTATGGACCATAATACCTTGGAGACAACTTATTATTCTTTTTTTGTTTCTTTAGTGATATTTTCCTATAAGGCTTCAATCTCAAGAAGACCCAATCTGCAACTTCAAAACTTCTTTCACTACGATGTTGGTCTGCCTGTTGTTTCATTCAATTTTGTGCCATGGCTAAATTCTCCTTGAGTCCTGAAAGTACTTGTTGTTGATGAAGCAAGTGGTATTCTACTACTTGAACTCTTGGTGACACCTTTATTGATGATGTGATGGAAGGAGGATAATATCCATAAAGTGCCAAAAATGGAGACATTTTTGATGAGCTATGAAAAGAAGTGTTATACCACCATTCTGCAAGTGGTAGCCAATCTACCCACTAAGACTGTTTCTTTGAAGTGAAACAACGTAGATATCCTTCCAAACACTTATTAAAAACCTCAATTTTCCCATCTGATTGAGGGTGGTATGAAGAGCTATGAGCCAATTGAGTACCCAAACATGAGAATAAATCTTTCCAAAAGTGACTAGTGAAGATAGGATCAGGATCACTAACAATAACCTTAGGTGTACCATGTAGCTTTTGGATATTCTCCAAAAAATATTTTTCCACTGTACTTGCTATAAAAGGATGTGATAATGCAATGAAATGTGCATATTTATTGAGGTGATCAACTTCCACCATGATGACATTATGACCTTTAGATTTGGGAAGCCCTGTGATGAAGTCCATGGATACCTCTTCCCAACACTAGCTAGGAATAGATAAGGGTTGCAAGAGACCTGATGTCTTAATTGTCTCCCCTTTATGCCTTTGACAAACCAAACATTCAACCACAATTTTTGAACATCACCCTTTAGCCCTTCCCAAAAAAAATCTTGCTTGACTTGATGATATGTCTTCAAAAATCCTAAATGACCACCCATTGGAGACTCAAGAAACTTTGTGAGAATATTGTGTTTAAGAGTGGAATTCTTGAAAAAATACAAACACTCTTTATACCAAAGAGTATCTCCCTTCCAACAAAACTTATCTGAACTAATAGGATCACTTTTTAATTGTTCGATGAGATTACTTGTCACAACATCATTTTGCCACTCTGCTTTGGCTTCCTCCACCCAATTTTCTTGTAATATTGAAAGGGCACATAATAAGGCTTCATCTTTCTCATCCTTCCTTGAAAGTGCATCTGCTACAATATTTTCTTTCCCTTTATTATATACAATCTTAAAGTCATATCCTAACATCTTAGTGACCTATTTTTGTTGCTCTTTAGAAGATAGTCTTGTTCCAAAAAATATTTTAGGCTATCATGATCTATCTTAACCTTGAAGTGTCCACCCAATAGATAAGGCCTCCATTGTTTCACTTCATGGAGGATTGCTATCATTTCCTTCTGATAAATAGGTTTTAGTTGATTCTTACCCTTTAATTGATGACTCTCAAAAGCAATTAGTCGACCTTCTAGCATGAGCACTGCTCCTATCCCATTTTTAGAAGCATCACATTCCACAATGAATTCCTTGGTGAAGTTAGGAGTGGAAAGCACTGGATTTGTACACATAGCCTCCTTCAATCTCTCAAATGTTGTATTGGAAAACTCATTCCAATGAAAATAATCCTTCTTCAATAGAGTGGTGAGAGGTGCTGCTATACGACCATAATTCTTCACAAATATTCTATAGTACCCTATCAATCCCAAGAAACCCCTCATTTTCTTAATGGTTTTTGGAATAGGCCATTCCATGATAGCCTTAATTTTGTTAGGGTCCACCTTTACTCCTTCATGTGAAACTATGTGTCCCAAATACTCCACCTCTGTAAGACCAAAAGCAAACATAGATGGCCTAGCATAGAGTTTATGATCTTCAATTATTTGTAATGCTTGATCCACATGTTGCAAATGTTCTTCCCAAGTATTTCTATAAATCAATATATCATCAAAGAATACTAATGCAAACTTTCTCAAGAACTTCTTAAAAATGGAATTCATCAAACTTTGGAATGTAGATGGTGCATTGGTAAGACCAAAGGGAATCACCAAAAATTCATAATGACCCTCATGAGTCTGAAATATTTTCTTACAAATATCTTCCTCCTTAATATGAATTTTGTGATAACTAGATCTAAGATATAACTTGGTAAAATACATAGCTCCATTCAATTCATCTAGAAAATCATCAATGACTAGAATAGGAAATTATCTTTAATGGTGTACATGTTGAGCACTCTATAATTTGGACACATGCGCCAAGTATCATCCTTCTTACATACCATCACCATAGGCGAGGAGTAAGCTCTTTGGCTATGCCTGATAATTCTTGCCTCTAGCATCTCCTCAACATTTTTTTCTATCTCACTCTTTTGTATGTGTGGATACCTGTAAGGCCTAATGTTCGGTGGTTGGATCCCTGGGACTAACTGTATGGCATGATCATGATCCCTCTAAGAAGAAATTCCTTTAGGCATATCTCCAAGAACAACTGAGTGATGATCAATTATAGCTTGCAAATCTAGATGAGTAGGAGCATTAGTTTGAGAGACTTCTAATGAACATAGTTGGGCCACAAATCCATCCACTCCTTTCCTAAGCAACTTTTGCATTTGATGAGAGCTTACGATTTTTGGGGATTTTTCCTTCAACCCCCTTAGCTCTACTATCCTTCCTTTTGATTGAAATCTCATGAATAGTTCTTGGAAGTTCATCTCAATCATTCCCAATGTAGTAAGCCATTGTACTCCCATAACAATATCTGTTGCACCCATGGATATCACATACATTAAGGTATCAAGTTGATAATCTCCCATGGATAATTTAATGCTATGACACTTCCTTGAACAACTAACTATACCACCATATGCAATCAAAACCTGAAACTATGGAGTTGGATATATAAAACAATTTATATGAGTAGCTAACTTTTTGTTGATGAAATTATGAGTACTACCTAAGTCAATCAACAATGTTACCTTCTAATTTTTTAAGAACCCCACCACCTTGAGAGTTTGTAGAGCACTGAAACCTGAGAGTGCATGACAAGAAATTATTGGTTGAGAATCATGTGATTCCTCATTTTACTCCCTTTCATCCTCTAGTATGGGTTCCTCCTCTTCTTCCTTACTTGGACCTTCAATATAGAACAATTTCTTTTCACTGCATTTATGTCCTCGACTGTATTTGCTATCACAATTGAAACACAACCCTTTTTCTCTTTTCTCCTCAATTTTTTGTGGAGTCAACTTAGTAGGTTGTGTTGAATATCCTTTCTCTCTTGTCACATTAGCCCCTTGCTTCTTAGGAATCAAATACTTCTCCTCTACCCTGCGTGCTAAGATAAAAGACTCATTTATGGAGCTAGGGCTAAACATGTGTACCTAATGTTGAATGTGATCCTTGAGACCTCCCAAGAATAAATAATTCAATTTTTCCTTTGTAATTGTATCCACTCTTAAGGATAGATTTTTGAATTGTTGAATATAATCCTTAACTAATCCTGTTTGTTGAAGTTTAGCCAACTGGCTGAAGAAGTTGTCTATCATGCTATTGCTATATTGTGCTTGGAGTTCCTCTGTAAAAATTTACCATGAGATGGTGAGCCCCTTTTTCCTTTGATGAGTTCAAATCCAATTATACCAAATGAATTGATCTATTTCTAGATATAGGGAAGCCATTGTGACCTTTTGTCCATTTGGTATTTGGTGTACTTCAAAAAAATTCTCCATTTGGTTTATCCATGTTAGAGGATCCTTGTCATCAAACTTGCGCATATCCACCTTTGGAAATAAATTCCTAGATCCCATAGGAGTACTAAAGCTTGTGTCAATGGTAGTTGACCTAGAATTTTCACCTTGGTCGCTTGAGAACTCCTTTCTTGGTTCAGCCATGTAGGTGCTTAACATGTTTCGTACGTCTGATATATGTCCTCTTAGGTCACACATATCCATATTAATTGAGGAAATGTCTTCCTTGACCTTATTTCCTCATTAGGACTAATATCCTCTATTTTTACCCCATCCTTATCAAGAGTCTTCCCCAGAGTGACAACATTCTTTTTGCCCCTTGTTGCAGGCCTCGTCATGATGGAAACCACTAATTTTGAAATAAATCACATAAATGAAATTTAAATTCTCTAAATTTTTTCCTGTAATCTCCTTTACTATTTCTTCAAAAACCTAATAAAAATTAGACTCCAATTCAACAAGATGTGCGAGATATACAGATTCCAAAAAAATTGTGTAGAAACCCTAATTTTGCAATAATTCGCTTAATTTTTAATCCAATTCTTCTGAAATGTGGACTGTAGCTTCTTTAATATGTTCTTCAAAAAATATTAAAAAATCAGAAAAAAATTCACCAAAATCTGAAAGATATTCTCTTCCAAAAATCGCCTCCAAAATAGAGAAAAACCTTGCCTCTACGGTGCCAAGATCATGCTTTGATACCACTTGTTATGAAATAACTTGAACAATAGAAGAATATGATATGAAATATGCTACACATACTTGATAATAAATGAGAATAACAAGCCACTTCAAGGGAGAAAACCTCCAAATATCTCTAATGAGAACACATTTCACAACTTGATGATGAAATAAGACTTACAACCTCCTATATATACCTATTTATGCCTAGGATCTCACCTAGGCTAACTTAGACACACCTATATAAGTCTTAGGCTTACGTAAACAACTAAATAACAATATACTAATGATAATATAACTTAATAGAGAGTTAAGATAGCCACAAGCTGACTATTCATAACCCAATGAACACTAATATTAAGGGTGTAGCATCATTCCACTTTTAGGATCCTAGGTTTCCTTAAATGAACCATCCCCCTATAGAGTGAAATTTTGGATTAGGGATTCATTTCTTGTATTGTGATTCCCTTTTTACCGTTTCATTTTCCCAATAGTTCATTTTGGTGAACCCAACATTTTGTGCATTCATTTTCTAATTTGGAGTTCACTAAGGTACTAGATCTAGGTTGCATTCATTCTTGCATTGCACCTTGCATTAGTGAAAGTAAATCTAGGGTTTCTCACATTTTCATTAATGAAAGTGCATATAAGTTACATTTGTTTTTTCTTTCATCATCTTATCTCATTGAAAAATTGAAAAGTACATTTTCAATCATCCTAATTAGATTTAGGAACATTATTATTGCATTCAAAATTGAAAACAATTGTATCCAACCTTGCATTCAATTTCTTGCCATTAGTCACTTTTTCTTGCATTCATTTGCATAGCTTTTTGTTTCTAAACATCAAGTCCTTGAGTGGGAAACCTGGAAACACTGTCATCAATCCATATTTTGTTATTTTCTAAAAAAAAACCTTTATTGGGACTAAAATTCCCTTACTAGCATCTTAGTCCCTCTATGGGTTTTTAGCTCAGAACCTTGTCTAAGTTGTTTGTTGTTTGTTTCAGTTTCTAGGACCTCAAAATTTCATTAGTAGGACCCAAACACTCTTGTTGGAATCTTAGTCCCTATGGATATTGAAGTTTTAGTTTTCAAGGTTTGAATTTTCTTTTTTGTGCTTTTGTTGGCTGCTTTCATTTTTCTGTTACAGTTTGCAAAATTATTGTTATTTCATTTTCTTTCATTTCAAGTGTAATTGTAAGCATATGATATTGTGTTCATTGCACTTCTGTTGGTTTATCCCTTGCATGAGTTGTACTACTTGGTGTCCTACTACTAATACTATGGTGAGACAAAGTGTGAGACTCATGACATCTCATGATAAAACACTCATTATGGACTTTGGGTTATCTATCTCTCTTACTCCTAGTGTTGGTACTAGTTCACTAGGTATGGATCATACCTTTGATAACTCTTTTTCTATGCCTACCTTACCTACAAGTGCTATTCCAAGTGTTCAAACAATGGCTGATCATATCCCTTAAGAAGATATAATGAAAATGCATAAAGACCTAGCCCATTTACAAGATACTGTGAGTACTGAAAACATTTCCAACACTATTATACCTGTCATAGATAGTATTCACCACATGATGGAAAGTGATGGAGGACTGGAATTTGTGCATAATATAGCTTAAATATTTGGAAAACATCTTCCTTCAACCACTAATGGTGCTCAAACTTCAAATAATGTGCAAAACCACAGTGGAATTCAAATTCCTCCCCTTGCAACCATAACCTCCATTCCTACCTACACAAATCCTCAAGTGACCACAATGATGCAAACAACTAGTAATGTCCTTCCTAGCTCAAACATTTCCACTAGTGCTCCTTATACCTATGTGGAATCTAACCTTATATCTCATCCCGTAAGCTATCCATTCACTTGTCCTTCCAACACATACACACTACCACCATATTCACCTTCATCCCAAACCACAAACAATGACCCTATCATCAACCACCTTTTAGAAAACCTTTCATCCCTTCAATGTCAAGTTTCCACTATAAATCAAAATAAAAATTTTCCACCTTCATACTATGTCAAAAGCAAGCCACTATCTTTGGAGATATTGAGAACTCCAATGCCACACAATATAGAGATCCCTATATTTGAGAAATATGGAGGAAAGGGAGATCCTACTAATCATGTTAATGCCTTACTACTTTATGTAGTGACTTCATCCTTGAGGACAAACTTTTGGCTAAGATTTTTCCCCAATATTTGAAAGACGTTGCCTTGGACTACTTTTCTGCATTACCAAATAACTCAATTCATTGATTTAATGATTTTTTTGAATCCTTTATTAACTATTTCCAAGTGCATATGGTTCTTGAAATGACATTAGCTGATTTGATGAGATGTAAACAAAATGAGGATGAAAAGGTCACTGAATTTATTTCACATTACCGATCGCTTTATTGCCAAATTAGTGTGAAGATTTTCAATCCTCACCTTTAAAATATGTTAATAGAAAATTTACAAAGTAAGATAAAATAAAAGCTTACCATTATGAAATTCCCTTCCTTCATGCACTTGCTGTGGACTACCCTTCGAGATTATCAAAATTTCATAGGTAGTCTTGAACCAAAAACCACCTCTACCCATCTTGAAAAGTTTGAACCTTCAAACCAAAACACTTACCAGCCTTTCAAAAGACAAAATAAAAGTTTCCTTCAACTAAATTCTACCTCCCAACATACCCAACAGGTTGATACCCAAGTAGTTTCTATAAAGAAAAAGTAACCCTTTTATCTTTGGGGATCCACAAAGACAATTTATTCCCTTACCCGACACACTTCAAAATATCATGACTTAGCTAATAAACAAGAACATGCTTACCTTACCTCTCATTCAAACTCTTGACCCTAGCAAGCCATTACCTATGAGCTTTAGACACAATTCCTATTGTACTTATCACCAACAAAAAGGATATGATAGAAAACACTGCAAGCATCTTAAACATCTTAAACATGAAAGAGAGATAGGGTGTCTCGATGTCAAAATCTTGTGTTTTCCTTTTGGGGATGATGTAAGCCATCGAGACACCCTATCTCTCTTTCATGTTGACCCAAAAGATTTTTCATTTCTTCTCTTTTCAATTTTGTCTTGTGTTTTCCTTTTGGGGATGATGCAAGGTGTCAAGACAGCCTATGTCTCTTCCATGTTGACCCAAAATAGTTTTCCTCATCTTTTCTTTTCCTTTCATTTTTGTCTTGTGTTTTCCTTTTGGGGATGGTGAAAGGCGTTGAGAAATTCATGTTTCTTCCATGTTGACCCAAAATGTTTTTCTTTGTTTTCGCTCTCTTTGTGTCATTCTTCCAGTTCTATGTGTATTTGGGGAATGATGATAGTTCCTAGCTCACTAATATCATTGCAACAAAGACAGATACTAACCCCAAATCCATAGATCCCTTATGTGTTTCTGGGGGGGAACCCTCTTTTTCCTTTTTCATGTTCAACTACTTTAAAGTAATTTCTCACAACATGGTGTTTAGCAATTTCTTTAAAGTGGGGGAATACATTGGCATTAATTTGGAATTTTTCCATGTTCCTTGATGTGGGTTTCTTACTTCATGCGATGTGTTTTTCTCTTTGTGGTAACATTGTGAGTAATGTCCTTTAAGAGCTTGGTCTATATTAGCATATTGCATTCCTCTTAGTGTTGATGCGACACACTGCATTCCCTAAGTTGTGAATCTTTTATCCTTTGATTGGTCCTCTCTTAGAGACATTAGGAACACTTTCCCCTATGATTAAGACCTCACACGAACTAAGAAAAACTCCTTCGAACATCCCTCTTTCTTGTTGTGTTACATTTTTGTACCTTATTAAAGTCATGGAGGTATGACTTTGATATGGATTTCTTGGGGCTCACCTAGTGAACAACTAGCTTCACTAGCCCTTGTGAGCATGGATTTTCCTTTTTTGCAAATTAAAGTCATGGACATATGACTTTGATATGGATTTCTTGGGGCTCACCTAGTGAACAACTATCTTTACTAGCCCTTGTGAGTGCATTTTATTTTTGTCCTTATCATAGTCATGGGGGTATGACTTTGATATGGATTTCTTGGGGCTCACCTAGTGAACAACTCACTTCACTAGCCCTTGTGAGCATGCATTTTGTTTGCATAGTGGACAACACATTCCAATTGTAAACCTTTTTGGACAAACAGCTTAGACCCGATCCGCAATGTGCTGGATAGCTAATCAAAGATTGATATGTTGCATTTTCCATTTTCCTTTTTCTATCTTTGATGGTGTATGCTAGCAGTTTGGTTATGGCTTCATATATCATCCGCAAGTGTGTTCCTTTATGCCTATGTTGGTTTGTCATAGGATCTTGATCCTGGGGGCTTGGCCACCCTCTTGATTATTGTCATCCTATATTACTAGCATTTGTACATTTGAACCCCTCTTGATTGTGTGATTGGCTACTTTCATGTGAGTTTGAAGCAATTTCATCCTCTCACTAAAGTGGGAGCTAAATGTAGTGTAGGAAAAAGCATACCTTTGCATTTTCACACTATTTTGGGTCTGCCTTGCTTTATTTATCCCTATTTATGTCTTAATTGGTCATATTTTGCATCCACAAGCCTAATAAATTACATCTCTTTATAACTAATATTAACAAACATCAAATTATAAATGATAATTTACTGATTTTGGTTGTGTCCTTTATTTTGGGCTAGGACTAAAATGCCACCTAGGGCATCTTTGTCCTCCAAAGGTCTTGGGACCCTAATTTTAAAGGCACCTTAAAAGGCCCCTTTATGGAGTCTGTGCCCCAAGTTTCAAGCCTTGGGAATAAGATGCCACCTAGGGATTCTTAGTCCCCCTTAAGTTTTTTTGGGATTTAATTTCAAATCTTAGTGAGATTTAGCCTCCTTTAATTAATGAATTCACATGTTAGCTTGGTGTGGTGTAATTTTGGGATATTTAGCATGGATAAGTATAAATACAAGGTTTATTCACTCATTTTCACCTAATAATTTTGTGAGATCATTCCTAATAGCATAATTGAGTTCACAAGAGCATTCAAGAGTGATTCATCAAGCATTTGGAGCCATCATCAAGATTCAAGCATCATGTCAAAGATATTATTGCATCATGTGTGTTTTTGAGCTGACATTTGTGATGTAGGGTTTTGATTCAAGCAATCAATTCAAGTCAAGATCTATCAATCACACATTCAATTCAAGATCTACATTCAAGCTAGCCACACACAAGTTTGAAAATTTCATAATAGGGTTTTGGTGAATTGCAAGATAGTACTTTGTTCATTCATCATTTCCCTTCATTATTTCATTTAATTCCAAGGTTTAAATACCAACAAGGGGTTTGACTAAGGCAAAACCCCATTTACTAACAATCAACAAGTTTTTCTTCTTTTGTGTGTTTGTGTTTGCATATTTAAGTTGAAGATCATTTGAAGTGCAAAGTTGTAAAGTTGCAAAGTTGTCATCTTCACGGAAAGTCGCCTACATGCCAAATCTAGAAGTTTCAGGACCTAAGATCTAAGAAGAAGAAGTTGTAGACATTGAGCCTCGAGATCACATTCTGAAATTGTAGAAATTTAGGTCGGGGATAAGAAGATAGTAAGGGTGTCTTAGTCCTCCTAGAGGTATTTTTTAGAGATTCCTTCATATCCGGTTTTGATATCCAAAGATTTTGTGTTTCCCTAAAAAATAGCAGCAGGACTAAGCATCTTAGTCCCCTCCCTAGCATATTTTGACAACATTTTTTCATTTCCATAATCCTTATGACATTTCTAGACTTCCTAGGTACATACATCCCAACTTTCTATTACTTAATTTTGTCATTTGCACTCATTATTTGGCTTGCATTACTAGGTTTTGTGAGTTGAATGTCAAGTTGTATTTTCCAAGCTTTTGCTTGGTGGTGAATGCTTCAAAGTCTAAGCAATCTTCCTAGCTCTCCATTGTTGAGAATTGACTCAACTTTGTGTTGATAGTCAATCCACTTTTGGGATCCTAGGTTTCCTTGAATGAACCATCCCCCTGTAGAGGAAAATTTCAGATTACGAATTTCTTTCTTTTATTGTGAGTCCCTTTTCCCTGTTTCATTTTTCCCACAGTTCACGCATTATCTTTATGTTTTGTGTTATGATGTAAGCATGTGTGTGTTGAATTAATTTCTTTAATTAGGAATTATACATGTGTTTTTTTATGGTATGTATTCATACATTTCATTTTATTCAATCTTTTGGTTAGGAAATTATATCATCATTGTATTTAATTAACATATATCCATGTGTGTTTATTAAATAATGATACCATATACTCTAAACATACATCCATAAGTATAACATCCATCACATAACCATACATGAAAGTAATGTTAAGGTTCAAACAGACATTAACAATTATATGTGGATTAAATAACCTAGAAATAACAATGAAGAATA
Source organism: Sequoia sempervirens (assembly GCA_007258455.2). Taxonomy (NCBI): domain Eukaryota; kingdom Viridiplantae; phylum Streptophyta; class Pinopsida; order Cupressales; family Cupressaceae; genus Sequoia; species Sequoia sempervirens. The sequence continues at coordinate 730,953,999 of VDFB02270651.1, read as the reverse complement.
ACACAAAAGAGATCAACACATAAATTTAACATGGTTCACCCAATATGGGATACATCCACAAAAACTCAGCCACCCAATGATTTTATTATCCAGTGCAAAATAGATTATAATCTCATGAATTCCATACCACAACATACATCCTGTTCACTTATAACAAGATTTTTGGAAGCTTCTAGAATTAGGATTTTACAAAGTAATTTTTTCACATGATGTGTTAGCAAGAAAACTTTGACATGTTGATGGGGAAAAAGCTTGATGTGTTAATAGAAAAAAAAATTGAGATTGCATTCCCGAACCCTAGCGAGGATACGTTATGAGTGTACAATATTTGCATGATCATGCACCACATATCAACAAGTAAAAGCATACACATAAAGAACACCATGATGTTAGAACTAGAATCTTATATATATATATAAAAATGTGTGTCATGTACATGTATCTCACCACTGTGTCAAAATGTGGTGTTTGTATATCTACATATGTCTATACATCAAAACAATGTTATACAAAAATAGCATCATCGGTACAAAAATGGCATGCATACAAAATGGGCCCCTAGCCCTTGGTCATATGGCTCCTCAAGCCCTCTAGTCCCAATAATAATGAAACTCTAGGTTGGATAGAAGGGATAAAATGTGATTGGTGTGAGCACAAGATTGACAAGCTTGCTTGTAGTCCATGAATCTCTCCCCATAGCTCTGCAACCTCTAGATATGCTCATGCTGCTCACTCCTAGGACTGCCTCAGCTCCTCTTGAAGCTACTATAGCTGGGTATCCGCAGTCGTCCTCACAACAGTTTCCTACCCATCAAGGCCATTAAGTCAACTTTGAAGGGCATCACATGCTCTTTTAGCACTCTTTTCCCTCATAATGGCCTCGTATCACTCGGTGAATGTAGTTTGTAGCTTGAATACCCACTAATCTATCTACTTGGTCATTGCGTTGACATCAATAGTCCTCTATACGACCTATACGCATGCCTGGTGCATGAGAACTTATGTCAATTCATGCCTCCAAGAGGTCAAAGTTAGAATTCTTTTTTCTTTGAGTTATTTTCATGTAATAAGGTCTTTAAGGACCATTTCATGGTTTTTTAGGTCTATTTTGAGTGCTTAAGGGTGAATTAGAGTTTAGTTGCAAAATATTGTAAAGTTGCATAATGTTGCAAAAACAAATTTTACTCGTTTTGTTGTCAAATGGGAATATGAATGGTTGGAAGTTGAAATGTGGTTTTTAACTATTGGAAATTCCTTAAAAGGCCTTGTACCATCAACCATGAGGTTGGGTTTTTGGAAATTTAAAGTTTGAGTAATAAAAACCTTGTTTTCTACAATTTTTTGAACGTATTCTTTCCTAATCTAGTTAATAGTATGGTATATACAGATTAGTAATGACTCTAAAACCTATTGGATAGTGTTGGAACATGAATAATCTAAATTTCTATTTTTGTTTTATCGATTTTCATTAAGTTTTGTAGAAGTTACAAGCATTTTTCTAAAAATAGTCTAGAATCCTATGTATGGTTCCTAGTGGACTTGTAAAATGTATTTCTTGTCATTCCCATACTAGTAATTCCTAAAAATTGGTGGAATGGCATATCATTCTATATATTTTCATTCCTCAAAATTGCAGGTTCCATGGATTTGGCTGGAATGTGTTTTGGTGATGTCCTAGTCTTTTCATATTTTGGGTCTAATTAGTAGAAGAATAGTCAATTTTTGAAGGGTTTCGTACAAAGTGACCACCCCTAAAATTTTGGTATGTTGTATAAAGAAAAAATGGGTAACTAGAACTATGTTTAAAATTCTTTATATCATGTCTATAATGAAATTTATGACCTAAAAACCCAAATTATTGCTCTCATGTTTTAGGTTTTAAGAGCAAGTTGTCAATTTTTGGTGGTTTCTGTACAAAGGACTATGCCCTAGTTTTGAGATATGTTTGTAAATGGTGAAAAGGGTATCTAAAATTTCCTTTATATTTTTAATGCCATACTTCCTTTGAAATTTATGAAGTAAAAACTAGTTTTGAAAGGTTACAAGGAGAATGAGAGCAAATGAAGGGAAACCCACCATTGAATGCTCAAGAGATTGAAATATTGGTTGTTTGTGGTTATTTTGAGTTGTCCACCCCTGATATGCATCAATGTATCTTCATACATTGTCCTAAGATGTGCAATAGGCTCAAATAGGTGGGTGTGTCATCCTACTGAAGTTGGCCTATATGCCTCAAGGATGCTACCCTGGACTGGCACAATCAGGGACACCTCAGAGATGCACTTCTCAATGAATGTGATCCACTCTTGTGTGTCCACTATAACCATAGAGTAGTAGAATTTTTTAGGTATCAAATGATATATAAATAAAAGCATGTATACATATGAGATAAGGTTGAAATATGAAATACTAAAAGAAACAACATAAATCATAGACATACCAAGATATCTGACCTACCAGTGTGGGTCTAGGGGAGGTGTGATGTTAGGACCTACACTTATCCCTACTATTGTTGCTATTTCCAGGGGAGGGACATTGGCTATCATCCACACCATTGATGATATTAGGATAGCTACAAGAGGTGATGAAAGCCTCTGCCACTACTTGGACCTCTCTGCTACCACACCAATCACCCCTTCTCTCCCATCATTATCATCACTGCCTCAGTCCTCTCCTCTTGCTGCTCCTACTCCTACCTACCCTTAGGTAAAAACATCACCCTTGGGGGAATCTGCTAGTAAAATCAGGGTAGGAACATGTGTATCCCACCAAGTTTGGAAGCCATGTGTGATCCCTACGTCATCCACATACAACATTGGTGATTGATCATCATTTTCTAACCCATCGTCACTAGCGACAACGTCTAATATGGTTGAATGATGATGATTTCCCAATCTAACTACACTCCTAATTGCTCATGCATATGTTGAGGGGTTGAGGGAATGGTCTACAAAATCTTAAACTGGTGAATGACCCTATGCCAGTAATTTGACATAATAATATAATCTTTATAGCCCATCATGAAATGATCACACTACATATGTCATAGTTGTCGCCTTTCAAAAGTCCATCACATACCCTGATATAGTTGCCACCTAATACCATTGAACTGTAATGTGTCAAACTATAGCAACTTAAATTATAAATCTCCAAGCCTCCAATCACATAGCAATGGGACACATGGGCCATAAATGTACCATGAGTTGTCCCCTAGGAATACTTGATTGGTCAGGTGTAAGTAATATGTGTAAAATCCCAAACCTATAGTAGTGTGTAGGTTGTAAGGATAGAATACTCATAATATACAAACCTACCCAACTCATTGTTGCAAGATGGTGTGTCCCTTGGTCTTCCTTGTAGCACAACACTTGGGTTTGTAACATTGTCTAACCGCTTCCTGTGGATCTTAACTGATGCATGTATCAGGCATTGACAAGTCAACCTTTTGGTGCAACGACAAGGCCAACAATTGGTATTAGAGCTGGTCACAGGTTCAAATCCCTCACTTGTGCTGGGGGGGATTGTTGCAAGATGGTGTGTCCCTTGGTCTTCCTTGCAGCACAACGCTTAGGTTTGTGACATGGTCTAACCGCCTCCTATGGATGTTAATTGATGCTTGTATTAGGCATTGCCAGGTCAACCTTTTGGTGCAATGACAAGGCCAACACTCATGGTAGAGGTGAGCGAGCATACTACAACCCTAAGAAAAAATGGTCTACTACTCCTCCATCTCTTTGATGGTATGGATGAGGCCCACATGCAAGTGCAAGCCTTACTCATCCATGGTCACTTGGAGGGTGACTATAACCACCATCATCCTCCTCAGCAATAGTATTGTCACACGCCTATGCTCAACCACTAGATGTAGATGTGGCAGGTAGTGTTGTTAATGTCAATGTTCCTGACACTATACTACTGGCCTCAAGCACCTCTCAGTGTGACTGCATGTCATCATGGACCACTCATTTTCTATGGATCGGTAGGCCTGTGATTTAGTAAATGTCCCCTAAATTAACCATCATCTCTCCTAACAAAAACTAGAAGCTAGATTTGGTTGCATGCCAATGCTCCATGAGTGCCATCAAAATTCAAAAATGGTAAAGCATCTTTAGTAGAATGTAGACCCACCATAGGCCTACCCTTGGATATGATCTTGGTCGTTAGGATACATCAGGCTAGTCTATTCACACAACATCCTGAGCATGTATCCAACTCCATGCTCATGCATATCAAGATAATCCTATAAAAAATAAACAAATTCCATGTCAAATCCATCTACATCAAAAATATTCTAACTTCTACATCAAAAATTTTCTATGTGACCTCTAGGACGGAGGTGTGCTGCACAAGCATCTGCATGACACACTGCTATCTAGGGTTGCCTACCATAAGAATTGCATGGCCAATAAAGAATATGGCAGACATCAACATAGACTAATGTTGCCAACACATTGTTAGGACAATAGGGAACCATCTAGATGACTTCATGCCAATCGGACACATGCACTGCGATAAAAATGGAAAATCCTAAAAAATGCCTAAAAATGGAAATACGAGGTTGAAATGAACTTACCTCATCAACCTCATCTCCTTGGGCTATCACCCAGTGCAACTACTCAATCCTCAACTCCTTGAAATCTCATATGCTAGGAATTTACTAACTTTCTCTCACTAAAGTCAACAAATTGCTCGCAGTGAGTAGTACAAATGACCCTTTTGTTGGCCCTCCTGGGTATATATAGGTCATTTGGGGCCCATTTTTCCTGGTGAATGTGGTCCTTCCATTCTTCGTATTTTCACCCAACCTAGCTGGGGGTAAAAACATGAGGGGCATATACTCACCTCTTCATCATATTTCTCCTTCAAATCATTGTATTTTTCTTGAGCATTCCTCTCATCGTTCTAGCTTCTTCCAATTTTTGAGCTGACCTAAATTTGAGTTTTGTAAAATGGAACTTCACATCCAAAGTTTTAGTTTCTCACTGAGCTCAATTGTTTGGGGCATTATTAGTATCTACCTACTCGACCTCTATGGATCTACAATATCCTTTTAGCACATAAACCTATAATTTTTTAAAAAATTTAGGTTCATACTAATGTTCTCCTTTCTACTTTAGTGTAGCTTATTTTTCTCTAAAATCATCTCACTAAAGTGGGAGAGAAATGTAATGTTGTAAATTTCACCCCATGGCGATTTCACATTTATGCACTTTCCCCCCCCACATTTATAACAAGAACCTTATGAGCTAGAATCATGATTTCAAATCCATAAGGACTAATGATGAAGCAAGAACAATCTATCACCTCATTTGTCATAAAATCATGAGACAGATGCTTGTGCATGCATAGATGTCTACATGATTCTCTATCACCACCCGAGCATTGCGATTTCAAATGAGGAATCTCAAAATCTTGGCCCGTGACATGTGTCATCATGGAAAAATTATGTGTAATGACTCTTCCCACCCATGCAACTTAATAAAAATCTTATTTTCACCCTCATTTGGGAGAATTCTCACTCTCTTTCACTCCAATTTTCTCTTCTCTTCTACATAATGTTTCTATGGTGAAACTCTATGATTGGTGTCGTATCAACATCCAAAACTCTTTTGCAAGGGTCAAGTGTCACATATATCAAACCAAGAGGGATCCAAAGACTATAGGTATTGCTCTCTTGCTCTCTTATCTATTTGCTAGAATTTATATTGTGTCTATATCTTGTTGTAAGGGTTATCCTTCATGGCAGGGCTTACTCTTATCACCATTGTGTCTCCTTTACTTTGTATCTACTGTAAGATGGGTTAAAATGAGCCAACCTAGATCCTAGTGATAATCACAACACTACTAAGCCAAAACCCAATCTAAAACAAGAGAAAACAATGAAAACATGAGAAAAATGAAAGCATCAAATGAAAACCCTTCCCATTCTTGAACTTGAATCACTTCCCTTTTCTATTCTTCTTTTGCAAATATACCCTTAGATTTGTAGTTGAAGTTGTGCAAATACTTGCAAATTGTAAGCAAGAAAGTTGGAGATAAGTGTTTGTTAAGGAAAAAATGGAGGAGAAAGGATTCTTTTATAGAAAATCATTTGAACGAATGGACAAGATCGATCTTCTAGAAAGATTCCAAGATCAACAAATGAGAAGACATGCAACACAAAAAAGGAGAGGTTACAAAATAGACAGTCAATATTAGAAAGAGCCTAGAGACAATCGACGGTTGAAATTTGAAAATGAGATAGTGGAGGGAGAATATGGAGGAATTAAAAATTGAAAATAATTTATTCATGAGAAGGAATCTTTGGACAAGTGGAGGCATAAATAATTTATTTGAGGAAAAAACAAGTGGGCATTTAATTAAAATAATCTATAAAATCATTTTAATTAAACAAGAGGAAATGGGAAAAGAGCATTAAATAAATAATTTTAGTTAATTATTTAATAGAAGGGAAGCATTGGAAGATAATTAAATAATTTTGACAATTGTTTAACTATAGAAGAATTAAAAGATTAGTGAATAGTTAAATAATTAATTTTAATTATTTAACTATAGACGAATGATGATAAGCATATAATTGAATAAATATAATTTATTTAATAATTGAAGAAAGGGGGAATTAGCGACACAATAAATTTATTTAATTGATCAAGATAGAATAAAGTTAAGAAGTGAATTAATTAAATAGTTGAAATTATTTAACTAATAGAGGAATGTGATGAAGAATAATTAAATAATTAAAATTATTTAACTATGCAGAGACAAAGACCAAGAAAAATGACACTCACAGATGAAGACATTTTTCAGTGTCTACATCTACTTTATTTTTTGTCTATTATTCTCTCTATCTATCGAGCGATCCGTGGAGGTGGGAACACTAAAACAAGGGTTTGACCGCAGCAAGCCCCAAAATTTCCCTAAAATTTTTCTCTTTCTTTCTTGTGTGTAGGTTATTCATGAATAGATTTATGAAGGTTTTGTGAGAATAGGACCTCTTGTAAGTTGGCATCTCTCTTTTCTTGTAAAATAGTCTTCTTGTCTTTTCCGCACATTCTTACTTTATGTTAAGTTAGTAGATTAAACAAACCTTAGGTCTTGAACAATTAGTAGATTCCTTAAGTTTTCCATGAAGGGTTTAGTTCTTTGTTCGTATGAGATACTAACACATCCCTGAGATGAAAACATGCCACTCTATCATCCCACTGATGTACAAATGTCCTTTAGCCGAGAGCTTCTATTTCTATCTTAGAAATCTTTGCAATATGCTCTTTTGGTCCCTAAATTTGTCTGTCTATAACCAATCTTGAAAATTTTCTTTTAATACATTTTTTCAATCTCTTTCATCTTAATCTTTCAGTTAATCTTGAGGTAGTCTTGAGGTGACCAAGTGAAATTCATTCCCTGTTGATCCTTCTTTAAGACATGGGAGTAGTGAATCCCCTCCTTCACAATTCCTATTTAATGATGGATGATCTATCTACCTCCCCAAATTATAATGTAGATATTTAATTCCTATGATATTGTAGTATTGTTGGTGGAATGACTTGTTGGATCTCAAAAACTCTTGAAACATGTTGATTATAGAAACACTCCATCACTATGGTTTGTTTCCCAATAAACCACCATGATCTCCTAATGTGCTAAAGTTAGAATAGATCATCTACATCATGGAATATCTACCTATATGTACACCAAATAATAATGTGTTTTGTCAAATAATAAAAAATATGTCACCACCTCAATAATAGTGTCACCTTATTCCATATCCCAATGTTACTAATGTCCCACCAAAAATCTAGTGATTTCCCTTTATTTTTAGATATCAATAAACTTAGATAGTGGGGTATTTTTGCATGGTCATAGGCCCATGATTGAACAAGATTCAATATCTCAATTTGTATACCACCACTATTCATTAACCTATGTAAATAATGTAAGAGTTGGTATAGAATAAATCTACGCCATGCAAGATTTGGATGAATATTATAGCCACCCAAGATCTAGGAACTTCATGAAAGCACAAGAGAGATTAGCTATAAAAGAATAATTCTATTATATCAAAGGACGCAATGAATATCAATAGCCAATATGATTTACATATGAGACCACCTAGTTATATAGCCAAGGTGAGACATAGGATTAAACAAGATTATGGAAAGTGTCTTAATCTTATGTCATGTGACAACTTATCATAACTACCTAGGACACATGTTTAAAAGTTAAAAGATAAGATAAGATCTAATGAAAACTAATACCTTCTAGAACGATTCCCTTCTAGGACCTAAGTAAACTTTGTAAACTAGAAATTTTGACCATTTAGTCATAGAGATAATAGGAAATAATGCAAACAACCATAATTTTCAATCCTAAAATCAATAAGATCCAATCTAATCAATGGAAAACATGTAATAATAGACAAAACTAGAATTAAACAAATGATACTTGTACCTTTACCATATTACAATGGATGACTTTCATTGTTCTTCTTAGTTTGCTTTTTCTCTTATAAATGGGTGTGATATTCTTTCGCAATGAGCTTCAAGCATACGTGATGATCACAATGATGTAAAAGTAAAAGTGTAAGAGTTCGTGGTTAGCCATCAACGTGCTAGGAAGACCTGCTTTTATAGAAATTCTTGCTTCAGATGAACGATCTGGATGCAAAGATGAAAGATCAAGATCAATGATAAAGGTCATTTGCGAGGAAATAGAGAGACTTAACTAGCTTGATTGATTCAATCAAAGGAATTGATTGTTTAATTAGTGGAAATTGATTGATTAATCAATGGGATTGATTGATCAATTAGTGGGATTGATTGATTAGTCAATGTGTGAGAAGATAATTAATTAATCAATCATTCGAGAAATGTGCAAGTAAAGATTGAATTAATAAATACAAGTTTATTTATTAATGGATCATGTTGGGTTAAAATTGGAGAATTAAATAATTAATTTAATTATTTAATCTAAAAGTGGGAAAGTGGTTTAATTAAATAATTTGATAACAATTATTTAATATAAGAAGGGTGTTTGATGTTAATTAAATAATTAATGATAACTATTTAATTAAAATAAAAGAATAAGTGAAGTTAGTGACATAATTAAATAAATAAGGTTTATTTAATTAATTAGGAAGAATAATGATAATTAGGACATTATTAAATAAATAAGATTTATTTAATTAGTTAGAAACAATGAATGAGAATGAATTAATTAAATAATGTAAAATTACTTAATCAATAGTAGAAAATGATAAATAATAATAATTAAATAACAAGGCATTATTTAATCATTTAGGTAAGATGAGTGAAAATTATTAAAAGGGTGTTGCTCACAAGTCAAGACAATTTAAGGTATCTACATTTTCCCCCTCTTTGATACAATGCATTTTTATAGCATTCTGTCAAAGAAAATCCAATTATTTGTGCTTAGGAGTTGCCTCGATGATGGTAGGATAGGATGATGCCCCCTCAAAAAAATTACAAAATTTGAAATTTTTTTAAAAAATATGGAAATTGCTCTGACAAGTCAATTTGATAGTGTTGAGTATGTTGGTAGAAAAATATTTTGATTTTAGGACATTTGGGGTGTCCATTTTTGTGTTTGAAACTCAAAGTTGATGCACCCATTATAAAGATCATTCCACTTTTCCACCCCAAGTTCTATAAATAGGCCCTAGGGGGTAAAAAAGTTCATTATGCATTTTGAGTTTAGAGATCGCATAGGGGATACTGATTTCATTCCTTTGAACAACCAGAGGGCTCAGGAAATGCGATATGTGACTTTTCCTTATTTTTAGTTTAATTTTTGGTAGATTTAGGGGGTCAAAGAAGACAAAACATATGTAGTGTTGTTTTTGCACCGCATCTGCTATCGCATTTGTCACATGTGTGGTCTTTTGCACCACATATGTGATGTGTGATGCATGTGAAAAAAAGAGTTGCCATTGTTAGGTTTCTTGCAAGTGCTTTCTACACCACATTCATTATGGTACACTTCAAGTGTAAGTTAGAATGCCACATGTGGTTTCCTACAATGCATATGCATGGGCCAGTATGTCGTAATCACTTGCTTAGTTGTAATTATATGTGAGCCGCATAAGTAAACCACATTTGTTGATGCAAGAGCATCCTAGGTTGCAAGCAATTTTGCATCAACCAAAAATATTTGCATTCATGTTTTCTTGCATTTCAGTAGTTAACTGTCAGGACCCAGTCGCAGTATTTCATATCGCACTATATATATAAGCATGGTGTAGTTGCATTAGGCAATAGGAGAGAGTGATAGAAATAGTCATTGAATAAGGGCTTTGACCTGCATTGTATTTTTGGACTTAGTGCCATATCATTTTGTAATTTGTAAGCCATAAGGCAAGGCATGTTGCTAGTGAATTATTGGTCATTATCTATATATATCCATGTGGGATTGTTATTCAAATTCTTTTAGTTTATGTTATGTTTACTCTTGTTGCAAGGTTGGACAATCCTATTTCTGGGCCCTCCATCCTTGTCTGTGCCAAGTGGTATCAGAGCGAGTTTGTGAACCTTTGGGGGATCAAAGCGAAGTTGCAAACTTGGGAGAGGAGAGAGAAGTTAAGCAAGTCATTCCATAAGATCATTGTGTGGACATATCGCCAACTTGAGGCAACCTACTTGTGTTTGTTAACAAATTGCCGATTGTGAGGCAGTTGCAATCCTATAGCTAGATTGCTAACTTGAGGCAATTGCACCAGACCCTAGGAAGAGATGTCACCAAGGAGAATTCATACTACTATTAATGTTGCTAGAAAGATGGATGAGATGATGGAAATGATGCGAACAATGAAAGTGAGATTGGATGTTGTTGAAGAAGATAGAAGACAATGCTTAAACCCTAGACCTAATGATGAAAGTGATGATGATGAAGTTCAAGTTGCAAATCTAACTAAAGAGACCACATAAGAGGAAGAATCAAATCAGATGAAGATGTTGAAGGCTATTTCGAAAATAGGAAAGTGACCTAACCTGAATCCTAAAGAGTTGATTGATTGGATAAATGGCATTGAAGAATACTTTGAATATGAGGAAATTGAAGATCTGGAGAGAGTGAAATTTGCAAAGACTAAACTAAAAGGACATGCTACAATATGGTGGAAGGAAGCTCAATTGGAGAGAAATAGAAAAGGTAAAGAGAAGATTGTGAAATGGAATAGAATGGTGACAAAATTGAAGAACCAGTTTGTACCCATGGATTATGAGTTGGAGTTGCTGAAGAGATTGAAAAAACTGAGATAGAAGAAAAATAATGTGAAAGAATACACTGAGTAATTTCATAAGATCATCATCAGGACTGGACATAGTGAAGAAACCAAGGAGAAAGTGGCAAGATATATCAATGGGTTGAGGATGAACATTTAAGAAGAGTTGAGTTTGGTAAGGATGAATTCAGTAGAGGAAGCACATCAGTTTGCATTAAAGTTGGAGGAAAAGCTAAACAAAAGACATGAATAGAGGAAAAGAGGAAGAGGAGGGAGATTTCAAAAAAAAAAGGTCACATTCCACCGGAGTAGAAAAACCATATGCGGAGAAAAACAAGGATAAAGATTCATTCTGCAAGGAAGAGAAGGATTCCAATTCATACCATAAAGGGAGAGATGACAAAAATTATTACCTCCATAATAGAGGGGGCTACAATTCTTACCTCAATGATGGATACTAGAGAGATGAGAAAGGATATGACGAGAGAACTTTCAGAGGAACCTATTTTAACTGCAGAGGAGGACATAGAGAATTTGAGTGTCACCAAGAAAGTAAGAAGATAAAAAATCATGCGAGGACTAGATATGCATAGGAAGAACCAGTGGAACTACTGAGTTCTGAAGGAAGTCTTGAGAAGGGAGAATCATTATTCATGAGGAGAGCATTGTTCCAGGAGAAAGAAGTACCTAAGGAAGCACCGTAGAGGAAAAGTATGTTTCAGACTTGATGAAAAGTAGGAGGTAAGTCTTGCAAAGTTATCATTGATAGTGGTAGCACATATAACCTAGTTTTTGAAGAAATGGTGACAAAGTTGAATTTGGAAAGAATAAAACATCTGAAGCCTTATAGAATATCCTGGATTCAAGATGAGCACAAGATACTAGTGAGTGAGCAATGTCTAGTAAAATTTGATATAGGGTCATATCATGATGAAGTACTGTGTGATATTGTGTCGATGGATGTATGTCATATGTTGTTGGGTAGACCTTGGAAGTATGATAAGAAAGCTATACATGATGGGAGAAAGAATACCTATACCATAACGTCCAATGGAAAGAGAATCACCTTGACACCTTTGGAAGATGAACCTAAAAGTGAAGTATGTGGAATAGCTAGAATCAATTTGGTAGATGGAAGGAAATTTTTGGATGGATCGAGACATGAAAACTTGTGTTTTGTTTTGAATCCAAGGAAGTGCAGAGCCCTAGAAGAAGAATCATCAGAGAAGAAATTCACTGAACTATTGATAGAGTACCAAGATCTTGTATCAGAGAATGTTCTATAGGGATTACCACCAATCTGGAGTATCAATCATCATATAGATCTTATTCTAGGAGCTATTTTCCCAAACAAAGCAGCACATTGGATGAAACCAAGAGAGAATGCGGAGCTAAACAAATAGATACATGAACTGTTGAAGAAAGGATTGATCAGAGAAAGTATGAGCCCATTTGCAGTACCAATTGTACTTGCACCTAAGAAAGATGGAGAATGGAGGATGTGTATAGATTCAAGAGCTATCAATAAGATCATAGTGAAGTATATATTTCCATTGCCCAAGATGGATGACATCATGGAAATTTTGAGTGGAGCAAAGCATTTTACCAAGATAGACCTAAAGAGTGGATACCATCATATCAGGATCAGAGAGGGAGATGAATGGAAGACTCCTTTCAAGAAAAATGAGAGACTGTATGAGTGGTCGGTCATGCCATTTGGAATAACTAATGGAACTAGTACATTTATGAGGCTAATGAATGTAGTTTTGAAGAAATTCTTGGGTAAGTTTGTCATTGTTTACCTAAATGATACTCTATTTTTTAGTAAAAATAAGGAAGAACATTTGGAGCACATCAAACAAGTATTTCAGAGGCTAAGAGAAGAGAAGTTGTTGATAAACATCAAGGAGTGTAGCTTCATGAAGGAAGAACAAGTGTATTTAGGATTTGTGATATCTATGAAAGGATTAAAGATGGGCCCTACGAATGTTAGATCAATAGTTGAATGGCCTACACCTATGAACGTTGGAGAAGTAAGATCATTTCATGGATTAGCAATTTTTTACTAGAATTTAATCAAAACAATTAGTAGTATTTGCACACCTATGACAAAGACAATAAGGGGTGACCGAAAGGAATTCAAGTGGGCATCATAAGTACATAAGAGTTTTGAGTTGTTGAAGAAAAAGGTGACAGAACAACCTGTGTTAGCACTACCAGACTTTGATAAGGTATTCCAACTAGATTGTGATGCTAGTGGAAGTGAAATAGGAGCTATGTTAAGTTAGGAAGGCAGACCAGTAGCCTACTTCAGTGAAAAATTGAATGATGCTAGGAGAAGATATGCAATTTATGATGAGGAATTCTATGCAATAATACAAGCCTTGAAGAAGTGGAGACATTACTTGTTATCTAAGAAATTTGTGTTGTATACAGATCATCAAGCTTTATAATATTTAAATATTCAAGGGAAGTCGAACCAGAGACCTATGAGATGGGTAGAATTCTTGCAGAGTTACACATTTGTGTTCAAGCACTAGAGTGGAAATTCAAATAAGGTTGCAGATGCATTGAGCACAAGAAGAATTTTGTTGGAAAAGATGAGAATTGAAGTATTAGGTTTTGAGGAACTAAAGCATATGTATGAGGATGACATTGATTTTGTTGAGGCATGGAAGACTTGCAAGGAACTTGTAGAGATAGATAGAAGAAAACAGTTGGATTATTTCATTGAGGAAGATATGTTATTCAAGAACAATTAGTTATGTATTCCTAGAAGTTGAATGAGAGAGAATTTGATCAAGGAGAAGCATTGCAGAGGATTAGTAGGACATTTTGGAATTGATAAGACCATAACATTGGTGTGTGAGAACTAGTTTTTTCCACAGTTGTATAAGGATGTTAGGAAATATGTTCAAAGTTGTAGGATTTGTCAAGTTGCAAAAGGAAATAGTGAGAACACTAGAAATTATACACCATTGATAGTACCAGAGAGACCATGGGAAGACATTAGCATGGATTTTGTGTTGGGATTACCTAAGACACTGAGAAGATTTGACTTTGTACTTCTAGTTATGGATAAATTTTCTAAGATGGCGCATTTCATACCTTGTAAGAAAACCAGTGATGCAGTACATGTTTCAAACCTCTTTTTCAAAGAGATTGTGAGATTGCATGGACTACCAAAGAGTATAATATCAGACAGAGCCACTAAATTCATTGGATATTTCTAGAAAACATTGTGAAAGAAGATGAAGATAGATTTGAAGTATAGTTTAGCATTTCAACCACAGACAAATGGACAAATAGAAGTGGTAAATAGGAGTTTGGGGAACTTGTTGAGGTTTTTTACTAAAGGTAAAGTAGGAAATTGGGACTTAATACTACCGCAAGAAGAATTTTCATACAACAATTTAGTAAATCAGAGCACAGGGAAGACACCATTTGAAATTGTGACATGACAACAACCAAGAGGAGTAACAAAATTAAGAGATATCAGTATGGAGAATAGGAGTGTAGAGGAAAAATAATTTGCAGGATTCATGGAGACAATGCATACTCAAGTTAAGGAGCATTTGGAGAAAATGAACAATACCTACAAGGAGAAAGCAGATAAGAAAAGAAGACATAAGGAGTTTGTAGTAGGAGAGGAAGTAATGGTATATATGAGAAAAGAGAGATTTCCAATTGGGACATATAATAATTTGAAGATGAAGAAGTTTGGACCTTGTAAGATCATCAGGAAGTTTGATTCTAGAAATGCATATGAAGTGAAGCTACTAGAGGAATTTGGCATATCACCTATATTCAACATTGTAGACCTATACCAGTATCATGAAGGAGAGTCATTAGAGGATAGAGAAGTTGGTTTTCTAGACTAGATAGCACATCATCCAGAGTAAATTGAGGAAATTTTAGACAACAAAGTTGGACATAGTACCAGAGGAAGGCAATACAAGGAGTATCTAGTTAGAAGGAAAGGAAGACCGAAAGAAGATTCATCATGGATCTCTCAGGTTCATGTGGACTGCATTGGTTTTCCTCTAGCCCAAAAAAAGTGAGAGGCTCACTTTTCTTCAACCTCAGGTGTCTGACGTAGGAGCATCCCAAGTTGCAAGCAATCTTACATCAACCAAAAATATTTGCATTCATGTTTTCTTGCATTTTAGTAGTTAACTATTAGGACCAAGTCTTAGTATTTCATATTGCTTTGCAACATCAAAGCTCATGAAGAAGGATATAAGATCTTCATTACAACATCTAGATCATATCCAAAATTCAAGTGTTTTGGAGATTCCAATACGAAGATATCGCTAACAGAATATCAGTTGTAATTGGACAGAGAGCATTCATAGACCAATCTTGGCTTTTCAAGAGTGTGAACCTATTCTGTAACTTGCAAAGCTCAAGAAACCATTTCATAAGGATGCACATCCATTGAGGAACCTCTGTTCCAATCCATATCATGTTTGTCCAAGGATCAAAATAAAATGATATGTTTTGGCTGACCTTCACATGTTTCATCAACTTTGGGGTTTGAGACCTCTTGAGGATGGCGTAGACCTTTTTCTGGAGCTGGGGAATGATATATAAGCATAGTGTAGTTGCATTAGGAAGTAGGAGAGAGTGATAATAATAGTCATTGAATAAGGGCTTTGACCCGTATTGTATTTATGGGATTAGTGCCATATCATTTTGTAATTTGTAAGCCAAAATTCAGCGCATGTTGCAAGTGAATAATTGATCATTATCTATATATATCCATATGGGATTTTTATTCCAATTCTTTGAGTTTCCATTGTGTTTACTATTGCTGCAAGGTTGGATAGTCCTATTTCTAGAACCTCCATCCTTGAATGTACCATCTACTAAATGGTGTGATGCATTTGATTGTTAGCCAATTTGTGTCAGTTTTTGATAATTTTCTCTCTGTATAAAAATTCTAATAGGTTTAGTTAGGCATCTTGATTGATGTAATGATCCATTTTTTTTTGAGAATTTAGGGGAACATACTCAATAAGGGGCTCGAAGTATTTTAAATCATAAAGAAAAAGTGAGAAACATTAAAAATATCATTTTATTCAACATATGGAAGATGTTTACAAAATTTGAGCAAGCTTGTGAGTGAGATGTATTCCTCGATTCCATACAAGTTAGGAAATCTCATGGGAGGGATGTATGCCCAAATCAATTTGGGCTATCTCGTATGAGAGATGTATTCCATAACTTGAAAAGATTGTTTGAGAAGATCTATTCCTATCACTATGTATATTGGCTTCGAATTGAGAATATTTTATACAATTACATAGAAGCTGAAAAATCACCTTTCATGTTTCCACGACACATTCAAGTTGAAAGGTCATTACACTAATGAGGACAAATTTGATTATAAAATTAAAATGTATTATTTAATTGAATACCCAACTTTTATGAAGATTTTTATTGGCTTGTGCTTA
Source organism: Sequoia sempervirens (assembly GCA_007258455.2). Classification (NCBI taxonomy): domain Eukaryota; kingdom Viridiplantae; phylum Streptophyta; class Pinopsida; order Cupressales; family Cupressaceae; genus Sequoia; species Sequoia sempervirens. Next base: position 730,937,307 of record VDFB02270651.1, on the reverse strand, counting down.
GTGTTCTTTGTAGGCAGGGCCTTGCATGAGGCCGAGCCTTTGTCCATGTCATTGAGAGCTTGGGAGAGGTCATTTCCTATCTGCTACTGAGGATAGCCAGGGTTGGGGTGGTTGATGTGTGAGGGGTGAATGTTCTAGGAACTAGCTGGTGTTGAGGTTGACCCTTTTCTTTCTTGTGGTTGCATTTTTCCTTCTTTTATGCTCCCTTTTGTATTCCTTAGCTTTTCCACTCGAAGTATGGATATAGGTGCTTGAGTGAGGCTTCTAGTGATGGTGATTAAGGTGTTATGCCTTGCATAACCACCCCATTTTTTTATGATTAAAATGGGTCCCCCTTGTGTTTATTTTTCCTTGGTTTTCTTGCTTGGGTCTTAGGAGTTCTTCTTTTTCCTCCTAAGTCCTTGTCTCTTTTGTTTTGCTAGCTCAGGTCACGGGCTAAAACATGTGCTTGTTCCTTTTCAAAAGGGTTCAAGGTCTTGTTCATGTCCCAATATCGGCTCCATCTTTTTCCTTGTTCTTTTTCTTTTCTTTTTTGGGTTTAGGTCATGTGTCAGCACTAACACTTGTTACTTTTTGCAGGGTGCTAGTTTATGTTCTTGTCCCGATCCTAATTTCCTTTTTTCCTTGTGCATTTTGTTCCTATCAGATTCAGGTTTTGGGCTGGAAACAAAACCAAGAAATTTTCAAGTTATTGTTCCTATTTATGACTCGATCTCAAGGTCTAACCTCTTTTTGTGTCTTTGTTCTTTGCAGTATCAGGTTTCAAAACATGACTTAAACTTTGCACCTTGTAAAATTTTTGGTTCTTTCCCTTGCCCTGATCCTTGTTTTAATTTTTTACTTTCATGATAGGACTTCAGACTGGGACTCAACTTTGAACTTTTCAAAGTTCTCATTCCTTTTGGAGTCTTAATCTTGGTCCCCGTCTTGTTTCAATTGTTCCTCAAGACTGGGTCGCTGGATTTTGATTGATCCTTGTAGCTAGTGAGGGTTCTGTCTCAGTCCATGTCCAAACGCCGACTTCCACTTACCTTTTTTCCCACGCTTGTTATTTATGAATCTACACAAATCCTGAGACCCAATCAACCCACCATTAATACCATAATCACTCGCACATACGAACAGGTTTTTAAACTTCGTTGTTCCTTGATTTTTGTCCATTCTACTTTTAGGAGTTTGGAGAAGAGAATGAGAGTGACGAAGAGCTAGGATTTCAGGAGTTCACCACAATTTCTCAACATGCTAACAAAATTATTTGGTGCATTCGAAGGTAGGTGTTCTTCTTTCCATTTTTCATTCTGGTTGTTTGTTCTTTCCCATGTTCTCGTCATTTTTCCCTTGTTTTCATTTGTTTTCCTCATTCAATTTTCTTTTACTTCTCTACATTTCCGTCTACACCATTTGGTGGGTTTTTCCCTCACATTCGAACCCATGTTGGGTTCACTGTACATTCCTTTGTGTTTTAGTGTCGTCATTGTGTTTGTTGGTCATGGGATTGTCCATCTTGCTATGCCCTAGTTTCTAGGGTTTCACTCTACGTTCGGTCAAACTACTTTAAATTGTAAATTTTTGAATTATTGACCCTTTGGAAACATGTTTTTGATCCACAACATAACTCAGTCTTGAAGGCATATTCTTGGAAACTTCCATATTTGATATCACCTTCGCTATCCATCACCCTCACATATCCCGATCTCACATTGTTGTCAGGGTCGAGAATCAAGAAAACACTAAAGTTTATAAACTCTTTGGTATTGGTTCTTTTACTTGTCTAATCCCCGCATTACTATCAAGATTGAGGGATGAACTAGTACCATGAGTTTGGTTTAAATTCATTGATTAAGTGTTCTCCACAGTCTCGTGCCTGACCCCCGCATTGGCCATTGTGGCCTTGTTTTGAAACTGAACCTTTAGCTCACCAATTGGTACATGGACCTAATAATACCCTCATCCTAATTCCAAAAGTATAATCGGGATCAAGACTTAAACTTTCCACATTCCCACTATGCATTTTGGGACTTGACTTGACAATGACCCAGTCCCAACACCTGATATCTTATCAAGCTCAGAACTTGGGAATCTACTTACACTTCTCCATTTTTGGATGGGTTTGGTGTTTAGCCTTGACCTAGTCCCAACTCTCGGTCACGTTGTAGGGTTGGACCATGATTTGATACCCAACTTGTTCACTATCAATTGTTTCAGTGTCTAGTAACAATCCATAACCTGGTCCTAATTCTTGAATACTTCAGGGTTGGGATTTCAAATGACATTGAACTTATTTGAATGTAGGTCTAGTTCCAGATGATGACCCAATCTTGACCCGCGATCACATTGCAGGATCGGATTGTGGGTCAATACCTAAACTCATTTTCCACCATATGAATAGTGTTGATCCATGTCCCGAACCCAGTCCCGATTCCTCAAACATTACGGAACTAGACTAAGGAATGACATTGAACTTGTCTAAACATGGGTCTAGTGCTTGGCCATGACCTGATCCCAGCTCCCAACAAAACTCAATTTATGCATAAAATTGGCTAAGTTCTTAGTATTGTTTTGTACCTGAAGCCCAAAAATGATCAAATTAACTTATTGAACCAAATTCTTTCTGACATAATGTTGATTTATTATGAAGGCCTTTGTTATGATGTTATTTGTATGTTTCCTTCTTTATCTAATGATGGTTAGTAGTGCAGGATATTTTTATCATTGTCTAATTCTGAGGAAGAGATACCTACTCAGGGATTTCCTATTGAGGGAACATCTAAGGGAGCATCAAAGAAGGCCAGAGCCAAGAGAGTGAAACTAGAACAACTACCCTCCACAATGAAATATAACTATCGATTGAATCTAACCCCATCAAAATTTGACTTTGAACTCTCAAAAATAACTGACACATTGGTGGTACATATGGGTTTCGATTAGTTCATCAAAGATAAATTTTCAAAGGATGCTACTCTGAGAGCAAAAAGAATTGTAAAGTCAGGACAAGCTCGTATAGCTAGCTTTCCTATTGTAGTATAGTGTCCTGAGTTCATTTTGACAGTTGTTGAAACATATAATCCCACTCCTAGAAAGTGCATTGATGGTCAAGGCAATTTTAATATAGACTTAACCCAAGCCATGATCAGAATTTTCCTTGACCTCCCTCCTTACCCTAATGTGATGATGATAACTGAGGCTAAGGCTCTTGAGCTATGGAAAAGAGATGTGGAGGGAAATAAACAAGTCATCAACCAATGATGGCTAAAGAAGGAAAATAATTCAACAAAGAAAGTGTCTGATAACTCGAAGAGGTCATATTTTTATGAGAACATTGGAGACATTATTACATTGTTGGCCAGGACATTTGGAAAGGAAAATTATTGTGTCTTTGAACTATGGATGTTTCCATTCATCCATTTGATACTTGATGGAAGAAAGACTTGAACTAGGGGCAGATCATCTCAGATAATATTCATACCCAGCTTCTCTAGGTAACACAGACTAAGACATTTTATATGTCTTCTTATATTATATATTGTGCAACAAGAATTGGAAGGTTTCCTAGGTTGAATACAATAGGGTCAATGGATGATGGACCAAATCAAGTGAAATTTTGGGAACACTATGACCAGTTGGAGCTCAAGGAATCATAGAAGCATTTCAAAAGAGTAAATGATGCTTTCCTATATGTGGTTATAAATCAGGTCACATGGGACATAAGTTTCAGACTATCCTGGGAAGCCATGGAATTCATTTAGGAATGGGGATGTTGGTTCAATTAATACCCCAAGTCAACATATTCCAGATTATTTGGTTTTGATGGTCATTTGTTTAAATTGCAAAGATGTTGTTGCAATAGGTGGGTTTTAATGGAATTTGTTAGGTAGGTTGCAGAGGTGAATGAAATTTTCTCTTCACAACATAGGACCATTGCACAAGATTTTCCCTTCAAATTGGGATTTTATTTTTGTTCTTCATCAGTCATGGCTAAAAAATCAAGTGAGGAATTTTAGTCTTTAAATTTCCAACAACATACTTCTAGGAAGAATTTTGATCCTAAGAGGAAGATGCATGCACTTTACCCTACTCACTTTACTCATCACATTCCTCTTCTCAAGGATTCTTGGGAAAACCTCTAGGATCAGTTTGAGGTAAGCAAAAGAAGTTACGAGAGGTTAACAATTCCCCAGATGAGGAATTTTGATAAAAAATTGATATACCTAATGACACTACGAATGATGGGATCACTCTTGATCCCCAGTATGATATTGATCAAGTAGCTACAAAGGCCCTACCACCCATCGATTGTGAGGATAAAGAAGAGACTAAGATTGGAAAAATATCAGAAGTAGTGATAAATGGGAGCTTGAAATGGATAGAACTCCGGTTGAAACAACTAAGGGGTGGGGTAACAAGGAAAAAGGTCCTAGCAATGAAACCACTTCCTCTGCAAAGACCAAGTAGTATAAAAGATTAAATAAAGTTGTTGCAATGAAAGACACAGTCACTAAAGAGATTCCACAAAATAAAGAGAAGATTCATTACAGAGGCTTGATGATGCTTTGCACAAAGCAAAGGTTACCTATGAGGCGGCTACTACAAGTGTAACTTTAGGTTTTGATATTGTACCTTTGGTCGTTGTTCACCTTGGTGAGGAGAGTGCTATGGAGAGACAAGCTTTTGTTCCCCCACAAGCTGAGGAAAGTGCTCCTACTATACCATCAACTTCAGGAGCACCAATCATCAGAGAAGGACATGATGGGGTAAATATTCAAGACATTTCCTTAGATTCCTAAAGAACTCCATCCCATGAATGAGAAGCACCTGAATGGGAGGAGTATTTGAAAAAGGTTGAAGAAGAACAAGAGGAAGAAGGAGTTGAATTTGAAGTTGGCAGTCTGCATAGTGTTGAAACAAAATTGAATTATGTACTAACAAAGAAAGAACAACGAGAGTTGTTGGAAGGTGCTAAAAAACTAGCTGATGAACAAACTACCCAAGAAGAAGAAGAATGGAAAAGAAAAGTTGAGGAGTTAGCTCAAGAAATGGAGAAGTTGAAGCATGGAAGAATGTAGAGGATGAGGCCTAGGAATTGGAAAGAAGAGTTGCACAAGAAAAGATTGTAGAGGAGGAGCTTCGAGCTAAGGAACTAGAGTAGAAAATGCTAAAAGATGATGAAGAGGCTGCCAAATGAGAGGAGGAAATGAGGATAAAAGAGATAAAATCTTAGAACAAAAGGAAGGAGCAGGAAAGATTGCAAAAGGAGAAAGAAGAGCTTCAGAGAGCTACTTCTCAGCAAAAAATTAGAGTTATTTCTTATGCACCTCCATCTACTACACCTCCTAACATTCAACAAGTAGCCAATCAACCAACTACATCCACTTGGCTAAATTTGAATCTAGAGAAAATGCAGCAAGTACAAGCCCAACTAGTGACTTGGGATGATATGAGGGCAAAAATTGACAAGGTAAAGGCAAAGAAGAAGGCTCGTGCAGTGCATTCAACCAAACTCACAGATGAAGGAGATTTGGTAGCTGAAATTTCCACTCCTATTACTAACAAGGATGACAGAGAATTGTAGCTTGGGGATTATCAGATAAGTAATGTTAATCTAGGAAAGCACCCAAGAAGCCAGCAAATTAATTTTATTGACATCATTGCCACTACTACACAGTCCAAGTTAATCAAGGAAAAATAGGCCAAAGATGAGCTTAAGGGTCAAGTTGTTAAAATGAAGTATTTCTTGAATGAGTTGATGTCATCTACTCCTGAGTAGCCTGCACCATCTAAGATTCTCGTTCTAATGAGCAGAAAAGAGGTAGATGACTTGACTAAAATGAAAAAGAAAGCCACATGGGTAGATAATTGGATTAATACCTTTAAAGTTAATATGGATAAGATATTTGATGAAGGTTTAAAGTATTATTACTGGGAACTAAAATTATTCAATACCATAGAGGCGACCATAAAGAAATGTTGGGAAGAAGAGGAAAAGTTTAGAGAATATTTAGGAAAGTTGAGGACAATTGATAAAATTTTTGATGAAGAGCTAGTACAGTCTCAAATTTTGGGTGAGGAGGATTCTGGATATATTGGAAAGGCAATTCATAAATATTCTTTTAATTCAAAGACTCTGATTGAACATGGGATAATCATGCTAAAGAATGTTCGTGATATATTTGAGCACACAGATGTATTTGAGGAACTCATTTCAAGATTTATTGATAAATCCTTGCCTCCATACTAGAGACTTGAATCCTTGGGAAATTAAAGGATGCATGGGAAGAATGACTAAATGGAATGCTAACAAAAGGAGATACTATTGATTCACCACTCATGGATAGGTTGTTGGAACTCAGATGTGACCTACACTGGGCAACCAAGGACATTGGCCAAATGAAAGTAATTGTTGATGCAGTAGAGAAGAAATTTTAAGAGTCAAAATTCAAGGTTGATTGGGTGGATGGACGAGATAATGATACAGTGAAAAAAATTCTAGCTAATTATGATGAATATCATGGATTCCAACATGAGGGTGATAAGCAATGTTAATTTTTCTTTATTATCTATTGAACAACAGTACCTTTTTTGGGCAATTTTTGAGTAAAGGGATGGCTAGGAAACAAAGCTGGAAAGTCAAGAATAATTATTAGTAGTGGGAAAAAATATAAGTGAAGACTTGGAGTTTGAACTTTGATTGAAAGGGAAGCTAGCACACTTGTTCAACTTCAACAATTACAACAAAGACAAATACTAGAGTCAACACAATTGTGGATCTGGAGCCTTGAATTGTGGATCTTAATTTTTAATGGGAGGATTTAGTGCTAAATTTGTCTATATGTAGAATTTCTCTCCATTTTGTAAAGGTCAGATGATTGAAGTAAAGATTGGCCACCTATGAGAGATTTAGTATAGTATTTTATAGCTTTTAGAAGTTTCTACTATTTTCATGGAAAGATACTCAAAAACACTTTTTTTTACAAGTTTTTATGCAGTTTATGTTATTTTTAGAAGTTTGTTAGTTTAATGGTAATTTTGATGAAAAAATATTTATTTGTATGCCAGTGAGTTTTGTTGTGCATAAATGTCTCTTATTTGATGAAAATAAATAGAATATTATGAATCTAAAACTATTTTATTAAGTTATATGTGAATGAGATCTCTTTATATTTATTCATCTATGAATTATGGTAATGAGCCGGTGATGTGTTCTTGTTTGAAAAGTGAAGTTTTAAAAAAAATAGTGATGATGAATGGTTGTATGTCTTGAATTTGCACTGTAAATGAATGCAATGGTATAGGTTACTCCGTGGATTGTATCATTTTATGGTTCTAGTTAGTTAAAAGAAATGCTCATTATGAAGTTTATATGTCTGATTAAGATAAATCTACGTTCATGATTTGTTTTCTTAAGATTTGTTCTATCTTTTGTTGTTTATTTACACCTCCCAAAACATTAGATTAGTTCGTATTATGCAGTTTGTACTCTTTACCAGCAGGCCCCTTGAACATTATAGTTGCATGGGTCACTGAACAACAACAACACAGTTGAGAACCAACTACAAAGACCTTGAAATATGGGTAGTTTATATTATTTGTATTTTTCAAGAGTAGAGTAGCAATATTCTAGTTTAACATTGTTGTGATATTTTTTACCATCAATAGTGTCAGTGTAAATAAAGTCTTGTACCTAGTTAATTCATTACTAGGGGACTTATTTACACATGTTAAGTTTACTTAGGTCATAGGAAGGAATATTTCTAGAAGATGTTAGTTGTCATTAGTTGTTATCTTATCCTTTGACAACTACGACATGTGAACCTAGGTAAGTGTGATTAGTTGTCTCATGTCATATGATTAAGACACTTGTCATAATCCTATGACATCTTGCATCTCACCTTGGCTATATAACCAAGGGGAATCTCTCATTGTAAAATCAATCATCTCATATCATTGACATTGAATACAGTTTATTCTTGTCACATTCTATTCTCTCTCTCTTTGTACTTTCCATTTGGTCTCAAGATCTTTGCATCTATAGCCAATTCTAACATAGTATCAAAGCTATATCTCATTTCTAACAAATAGAATTGGCACTAGAAGTAGGGCCTAGAGAAACAAACTGGTTCGAATTGGGTCTTTTTCACTAGAAAGGTTTGAAAGAGATCTCACATCTGCTACAAATCCACAACTATTAGTTGAACTCTAGACCCCTATTAGGCCCAAAGCCCATAGGGTTTTGATCCCACCACTGTTAACACCACCACTTACTCCACTCGGGTTTCCATCGATACCATAGGTGGAACAACCAAATACACCACCACCTATGGCATTTTTTGCCAATAATCCTTGACCACTAGGAGTCATTCCTTGTGGAATACACAAAATGCCTAAGAATCCAAAGAAATTCTACCCCAGGTATGCTCATGGAGAGTCAAAAAGTGCTAAAGAGCACATACATGCATTCAAAGATGCTTGTACTTGGGCTCAAATTGCTCACCATGATGTTGCATGTAGACTGTTTCCCTACTCATTAGGAGATATGGCTTACAATTGGTAGCTGAATCTGCCTATTAGGTCAATCTTTAGACAAACTTAGAGGATGAATTCATCAACCGATTTCGGGTTTATGTTGATCCTACAATCTTATATTCATCAATTTTCCACTATCAGGAAATAGCCACAAGAACTGTTTCCCCTGTTTAATACCATATTTCAGAGGATGTACAGGAGGTTACAAGACCCATACTTGGTGGCTGAAAATATCGCTATCCAAGCTTACCTAAATGCTATAGATCCTTTGATTGGCCTATTTTTGCAAAGAACATACCTCACAAATGACATTGATTCTTTTTCCAATGTATATCACCTAGCTATTAAAATACAGTAGTAGATTAGTTCACAATCAGGAAGTTTAGGAGGGGTTTTCCCTCCTCTAGGATATTCTCAAGTTCTAAATCCTACCCCATTGTTTAATATAGTCTCGAGGATATCTCTCTATGCATATGGACCCTTAGCCGAGCTACAAGATCCATCTTAGCAATTATTCTTTAGTGGCCCAACTCCTGACTCCTCGCAACAAGCTCAAAATTTCCATAATCATGCTAGAGGTTCCAATCCTATGACACATACATCAACTGCAACCACTACAAAAAGTGAACATACTACTCACTTGACAAAAAATTTGGAGAATCTTAAGAAAACATCGTCTTAGGTGACTAATGAAATGGAACAACACAAGTAAAACCCCCCTCAAAATAAAATAAAAAAATTACCAAATCAGGGAGGGTATTTCAATCAAGGTAATTATTCCAACTAGAATGCTAATCAAAATCAAAGGAATTTTCGAAACCAGAATTCCCTCAATCAAAATTACCAAAACCAAAATATGGGATATAACCAGAGGTCCAATAACAATAGGCAATGGAACACTGGACCAAACGATGGGGGAGTTCCCCATGACTATTAAGTTGGTGAGGATAAAACACACATTGCAAATGTTGCAGATCTTAATTTCATGAAAAACTGGTGTAGGTTGCATGACACTGCAGCACATTCTGAAGTTAACTATCCTAAGATGGAAAATGTAGTTAAGATTGCACAAGTTGGCGCTCTGCTACAAGGTAATCCCAACAAAAATGGTGGATCCACAGATACAATTATGGCTTATGAACTCTTTGATGAAGGACCTACTTTCACCAAACTAGAGGAGAATGAGCTAGAGGAGGATGTATATGAAACTCAAGCCTTCCAATCCAAAGGGGGTCATTTCTTGAGGAATCAGACTAAAGGCTCATTCACCACATCTGCTCCTCCAAAAAATATGGTTCCACATAACCAGAATGCTGATAACAACCCGCCTCCACCAAAAGGCCCACTTGGATTTCAAAATAAAAGTAACTCATTTTTTCTTCCTAAATATAAAATGAAAAATGACACAGAATTCAATTTTAATTTAGAAATGTAGAAACAAAAGACCTCGCTCTCATTATTTTACATCGTGAAGTGGTGCCCTACCCAACATGACATTGCATTGAGAGCTTTGGAAGAGGTATATTGGTCAAAAGGGAAGAATAAGGAGACTCCAACTATTGAAATGAATCTAGTCCTATACAAAGGTAAGGGATCCCACCATTCCTTCTAAGCCTGAGAATCTTCAGAAAGAATCTACATAACTATCTTTTGGATTTTGAGGCCTTAGGTAATGTTATGCCTTTCTCAATTTTCAAAAGGTTAGGTCTAAATCCACTTCGGACTCATAAGAAAGTAATACAATTGGAAAAAAATGAGGTTAATGTGGTAGAACTAAAAAACATACATGTGCAAGTTGGATCAAACCCACAGATCCAAACTTATATGGATATCTAGGTAGTTGATATCCCTGAGACATACATAATGCTTTTGAGCCAAGATCAACCATTGGGGGTTACCTATCTTTAGAATTTTCAAACATTTAGCTACCATGGAAAGGGGTAGCAACACAAATTAGGATTGAAAGTGAGCCTTGTCTAAAACATATGATCATTGAGTACAACTGTCCTAACGATGTAGCCTACTTTGAAACTGAGATATGAGTATATACGAGAGAGGAAATCATGACCTTTTCAATGTTCAATCCTGATAGTCTACAAATTTTACAACACAGTGACCCAATGACCACCATCAACTAGTAGGTTTTAATTAGAAAGTTTCAATAGGATAGGCTAGTTCTGGGAGAAGAGGTTGATCTATGGAGTCTATTACTCCCTAACTGGTGTAGAATCCATTACCAAAGTCATTTTGAACTGACTTGTCAACCATGTGTAGACATTTTGAACCATGTCTATCAGTCAATGGAAACCTGTGAGTGCCACCTTGAAACACCTCCAAATTAGTTTTCCTTTGAGGCTAGAGATGCCACTATTTTGACATGAACCAATAGTGCATAGGAAGAAGTCCTTTCCCCAATCGGACAGACTCATGTTTCATGTTCCACCTTGGGAAATGAGATTGTAGAATATTAGGAACTATCTAATACACCCACCCCTACCAACCTTCCAATTCCCAAGGGATTGCTAAAACCAAAAACCAATTGTAAACCCACTGATCAAGATCAGATCTAGGAAGAAGTGTCTACACAGGTCTTAAATTTAAGTGAAATTTTTGATGACCATTATTCAAACCACTCTCCATGTCTAGAAGTCCTAAACTAGTTCGAGCCACCACCTATTTCTTGCAAACAATTACCTTAGACTCACCCTAAGAAATAAACCCCAACCCAGGATCAATTATGGGTCCTCAAATTTGATTATTCCAAGTCTAAAACAAGGAGTGGAGCTAGAGTCGAGCTAACAAACCTGATAGGGAAAACATACTTTGCTTCTTATAGGTTGTAGTTTAGTTGTACCAATAATGTAGCAAAGTATGAAGCGTTGGCCAGAGGACTGATGTTTGTGCATCAGAAAAAGGTTACAACTCTAATAGTCATGGGAGATTTCGAAGTCATTGTCAAGTAGGTTCTCATTCAATACACATGCCATAACAAGAGGCTAGATGCATACAAGAATAGGATATGGAATCTCATAAAATACTTTGATTCCTTTAAGATCAAATTGATTCCTAGAGAAAATAACCAAATTGTGAATGCACTTGTTGTTGCTGCTAGTACCTTAGAACCCATGCAAGATTTTAAGTTGAAAATATTTTCAGTGGAGTTAGTCTCGATCCTAGCCATTTCAGAAAAATTCAAGAATTTCATGGTCTTTGATGATGACTAGCATATACTAGCCTTCTCAATGAGCTTAGACATCTTTGAATGATAGATTATCAATGAATTAGACAGAGATCAGGGAGATTGGGATCCAGAAACATGTGATGCAAAAGGAATAATTAACTTGAAAATGAAAAACATTCCCAAGGGAATGGTATCGTTAGAGAATATTTTTCACTCTAATCCTCAAGCCTGTGAAAAATTGCCTACTGACACTGATGGGGTGAAGTACGAGTCAGTTAAATTGGAAAATTTGGGCCCTGAGAGGAATGTGTTCATTAGAAAAACCTGCCCCAAACACATTCAAGATAAAATCCTAACAGCATTAAAAGCAAATATAGCAGCGATTTCTTGGGGGTACGAAGACTTGAAAACCTTTGATACTTTAGTAATAACACAAACTATGTTGGCCCATAGTCGTCATTGTACCAAAATATTGACCTATTAATGCTTGATACAATTTTCAGAGTTAATGGATCCATGGGAGGCGGTTAGTCCATGTCACGAATCCTTAGGGGAGAGTTGACCATCTGCCAACAAACTCCCCCTCGGCATTACCCAAGGGGATTCAAACCTGACACCTTTGGCTCTAATACCAATTGTTGTCCCACAGTTGTTGTTGCACCAAAAGATCAACCTATTAATGTCTGATACAACTACTAGAGTTAACAGATCCACGAGAGGCAATTAGTCACTATCACAAATCCCGAGGGGAGTAATGACCATCTACCAACATACAATCCCCTTGAAACCTGAAGAAGAGCCTTTCCATCAAAATCAGTGCCCATTAAATACCCTAATTGAGCCCTTAATTCAAAAATAAGTGTAGAAGTTGTTGTGAGCAAGAATAATTTTTCCAATAAGGCATTCAACTTGGGCTACTAATCTGGTCCCTATTTGTAAAAAGAGTGGAGAAATCAGGTTATGCATTGACTTTAGAAACCTTAACAAAGCTTCAAAGAAGGATAATTATCCTATTCCTTTCCTTCATGAGGTGCTTCAAATAGTAAATGGTTGGAAAATGATGTCATTCCTGGATGGATATTTAGGATACAATCAAGTAATGGTTAACTACAAGGATAGAATGAAGATTGTCTTCACTACCAAGTGGGGGACATTTTCTTATCGAAGGATTCCATTTGGTCTTGTCAACATTGAAGCTACCTTTTGGTCACTATCAAATCACTGCCATAGTTCCTAACCCTATTGTAAAGTTCCTTCTTATGCAGAGTGAACTGGGGGAGAGACAAGGAAATTGGGCGAAAATATTACAATAATTTGACCTTGAAATCAATTGGATGAAGCTAGTCTAAGGACAAGGCTTATCCAAGGCTATGAAATACATTGATACTAAGATTACTTTCCAATAGTATATGGTACAGTCATTTATAGGTGATCCTTGGTATGTTAATTTAATCTTTTTGTTACTAAATAATAAATTCCTAGATGGAATGAACACCACTCAAAGGAGAGCACTTAGGTTGAAGAGTTCCCATTACATGCTCAAAGGGGGAGCTTTGTACCAAAGAAACTTTGCGGGTGTCTATCTACACTGCCTTGATCAGTAATAGGTGAAACAATCCATAGTGGAATTTCATGGCATACATGGTACTAGACATGGTTCTATTGATTCCATGGCACACCAAATTCTAAGATCAGGTTACTATTGGCCCCATGTATTCCACAATACTCACCAACATGTGAGGACATGTCATGTATGTCAGACTTTTGCATCTAGGGAATGCAATCCAACAATTTCCCTACAGCTGGTATACAAGGTAAGACCATTTGCCCAATGGGCATTAGATTTTTTCAAGGTAATTAATATGAATTATTCTACAAGTCACAAATTTATTTTGACAACAATCGATTATTGTATGCACTGGACTAAGGCTCAACCTTGTAAGAATAGCACCACTAAGTTTGTCATCAAATTCCTTAATGAATTCATCATTACCAAGTTTGGAGTACCGTTTTCCCTGGTATGTGATAATGGCCCTGCTTTTTCCTCTGCAAAATTTATTCAATGGGCATATGAGCATAAAATTGTATTAAAATATTCTTCTAATTACTACCCACAGGTGAATAGAGTAGTTGATTCTATGAATAAATTTTTTTTGGAAGTAATTAAGAAGTTGTTAGAAAGTAATCCTAGGGATTGGCACACTTAGTTGAGATTTGCCTTATGGGCAGATGTGTTGTGCAGTTTTTTGCACACAAGCCCCGCTGAAAGCAGGGACCCTCTTTTGCTTTCGTTCTTGGTGTTTTGGCCCTTTGATTTTGATGATTTTCTTGCTTGGGCATATTATTTGATGTTTTTCTTGCTTTCGTTGATGATCCCTCTTTGGTTTATATTGAAAATCTTAAGTCTTAGGAAATTTTTGGGTTTTTCGCTATTTTCGGGAAAATCCACTCCTGGCGAAATTCCCCGATTTCCTTCAAAACCTAGTGGTGATTGCTTTGCACTATGATTCAAATATTTTAAGTCTTTGTGGAATTCTGTGGTGGTCAAATTTCTTCAAAGTTTCGTCGCCTTGTTGCATTCCCAGATTTACATATTTCCTGTCTTGTCGAATGCATTAATGCTCGCTCGTACATTTTTTGCGGCAGGTATTTTGTCCATTTTGGGGAATTTTATGCCATTAAGTCTTTATCATTTTCTCTCTTTCGATCTGAGGTGCTTGATTTGGAGTGTTGGGCTTGATTTGGTGTTTGAACTCACAAATTTCTTGGATTTGGTGGTGATTTTCCTGGGCATCATTTATTGCTTGCTAAGGTGCTAAAGATTGTTTTTTCATTGCTGAACTGCGTTTCACTTCATCAATGGTATGTCTTCATTTTCTTGCTTTTGATTATTGAACGTGAATGATTCTTTGGCATCTTGGGTGTGCTTGGAGTCTGAATTTCTGTATGGTGTTGAACATTTGAAGCTAGGGTTATTTGACTCTATTAGAGTGACAATCCCAAGCAAGTTTCTGAGCTTGTCTTTGATTTCATCATGAGATAGCTCGCTTATGTAGGCCATAATGAACCCTTTTGTAAACATAGCAAACGAATAAGTTAAGTCCAAGCTTTCCATGTGCTTTCATGGTGAATTTTAGGGTTTCATACCTAGGGCATCACCAATTCCTCTCGATTTACCTTAGGATAAGTCTTGAATTTAAAGAATGATTTGTAGGAGGTTTGAATCAAGCTAGTTGCAGGCCCAAGATCCTCAAATATGTGATTGTTTGATCAATTTGAGTGAATTCTCGAGAAAACATCGATATATGATATTTCAAAGTCTTCAAGGAATTCCTTAACTGTCAGAATTCCCTGATTTTCTTTTTTCTCTTCGTGTTCCTGAAATGTGTAGTAATCCAGACTTTTGTCTGCTTTGGGGATTCATGTTGGCCTCTAAATTTTATCAAAGTTTCCTTTGTTCCTTCTCTTTCCCAAATTTTTTTGACCATTGTAGTTTTCGGGGATTTCTGTCGTGGGTGGAATCCTCTGAAACTTTGTTAAAAATAAGGAATTGAGAGATAGCATAATATATTAGCTGATGATTATGCATTGTATGATCAATTTGAATTAATTAGAAGTTAGTTCATTTTGAGAAAGTTTTGTAACACCTAACACTGGAATTGTTGTTATTATTGGGTGATTCAATACAATTGAAGACATTGTGCTTTGGTGAATGCTCTTATATTGATTTATCTTGCATGGTTCTTGTTGTTCTATCTTTAGAGATTTCTTGAGAATTATTAGATATATGTTAGAGTTGGAATTAGATATGATTCAATAGTGTTTATGTTTTGATGCTTGAAGGGTTTGTAGCAATCCCTGGTCCATACTTTTGGCAACTAGCTAATTGTTAGTTGCTTTGCAAAGTTAGCCTAGACCTTATATTCATTGTGTTTAGTTCAATTGTGGATGTTTATTCATTTCGATTGCAATAGGGTTGTCTTGGATGAATATTCATGATCTAAAAATATCTAACACCTTAGAAGATTGCACTATTTATGTAAGATTGCAAATTTATCTAGTTCAAGCAAAGATCAGTTCTAAGGGATTGGTCCATTTCAAGTATTTCAACATTTTCATTATTAATATTTTTTTTTTTTGATCTGTAAGCTATGGACGAGGGGCCCATTCCCTTTATTAAAATAAAAGAAAAGTTACAAAGATCTGCCACGCAGATAAGAGATAACAGAAGAGAAGAAGAAAGAAGAAAAATCTAAAGAAGCCTGCAGAGAACTGTAGCAAGATAACATCCACCAGAAAAAACTTCATCAAAGATGCAAACGAAGAAAAAACTAATAGCCCTGAACCAGGAGCCAAAGCCCTAAACCCTAATCCCTTCTATTGGGGTGAAGGAGAGCCTCCAAAGTTTTTTGAGAACCCGCCTCCACCGTCTCCATACCTTCAATGCGGAGCTTTTCTGCATCAGATTTTCTACCAACCTTGTGCTTGGAGCCACAATTGGGTTTTGATTTGCCCCAAAGGGATTGATAAATCCCAAGTTTCTGAGGAGGATCTAGAGTGAAGTCATCTTCAAAATCCCGAAAAGGATCCTCTATATCGTCCATGAAGGGAAAAGTGCCCTCTGAATTAGAGCCATCATCTTCTTCTGCCTCAGAAGATCCAGAGGAGCTTTCAACAATAGGAGCAGGAGGGGCAGCGGGGACCACATGGTGATCTTGATTCAACATTGAAGCAGGAACAAATGGAGGAGAAGGGGGAGCCATAGGCTGATCCGGATTCAGCCCTGAAACCTGAGAAGGTTCAAAGAACACTCCATGATTCTGCCAAATAAAATCAGTATCCGGAGAGCCCTCCTTTTGAACCCACTTTTTCAAGCAGACATTCCTCACCCCAGCTAAGCGATGAAGAGTGCAAGCATTGATTCTGTGTCCCAGCTTGTTGCAATGGAAGCACCGAAAAGGCAAACCCTCATAGTTTAAAAACTGAGTCCACACACTGTGAGAAGAGTGAACCCGAATGGAGTGAGAGAGGGTTTTAGAAATATCAACCAAAGCACAAACTCTGTAGAATCTACAATCAAAGGCCACAGAGGCAGGGTCGAGCTTGACAAAGGATCCCACCTGGTTGATCAGAGTGCTTAGCAAATCCACATTATGCAGAACCAAGGGAAGATTGTACAGGCGGATCCAAATAGGAATGCAAGTGATCTTGGCGATGGCTGGATCGAAAAAGGGGGACCATGGGGAGATAAAAAGGCCAGAGTGCCCAAAGAACCATGACCCATTCTACAAAACAAAATTACAATCCTCTACCGAACAGAAGGTGATCAGAAAGAAGCCAAAATCAAGAGATTCCACAGCAGGGGTGGACAAGTTACTCCAGGTATAGTTAATCCATTCAAGAATGGAGGCCACCAGTGGGTGCTTGTGCAAACATCTAACTACCACTGACCGAACACCCAAATCCTCAGCAACTACATCAATACAGCCATCAGAAATGATGAAGTCCATAGGTTCCTCAGAAAAGACCACTTCAGAATCCCCAAAGGACAACCGATTTCTTCCGGGTTGAGAATCCAGACTTTGAAGTGGAGGTGGATCTGAAGAAACCTCAGGACGGGCCGAGTTAGGGTTAACAGACATGGAATGAACCCGACAATATTCTAAACATTTGTGAAAAGGGTTTGATTTGTTTTTGCAACCAGCGACATCAAAGGGAGGAGTCACACCGGAAAGATCCTCACCTGACTTTGCAACCTCAGTGTCGAGACCCTTAGAGGGAGGAGTACGAGCAGAGGGCGAAGAGGGAGGATCCAGCGTTGCCCCAGAGCGGAGGTCATACCGTTTCCGTCCCTCCCCAGACACAACTTTGCGGCCTCCCCGTTTCAAGCTAGGAGGGCGCCGAATCTTGCCATTTTCGTTTGTCTGTGCAGCACTAGCATTCAAACAACCTACACCCTTCGCCTTCCTCTACGCATCATCAACGCCAGCCGCCCTGGGAGATCCTGCGCACATCTTCTAGGGTTTTTTTGGCACTTCATCATTTTCATTATTAATATTAGGAGTAATTTTAATCTTAGAAATCTCTTGAAACCTTTATCTTTTGTTATTTTTTATCATTTGGGTTAGATTTAGGATTGGAAGTATCACCATATTGCTAAGATCTGATAAATTTAAGGTTTAGTATTTGCTTGTAGTAAGGTCCCTTTGTGATTACTAGTATTTTCACATTTATCACTGAGTTGTTTATGCATTTTCAAGACCTAACATTAGAGACCTTGGGGTTATCTCTTAAGGCTTGTTGATAGAGATTTACCTTTCAAGAGAGATATAATATCATATTATGTCTGAGTTGTTGCTATGCAGAAAACACCATCAACAGATTGGCGCTAGAAGGAGGGCCTGAATAAGCAAGTTGGATTGATTTTTGTCTGCTATCTCCCCTGAAAGATTCAAAAGAAGAACTATATCTACTCCAGGAGAGGAGAAATATCAAGAATTTCCAGCTCTTACGAGGTCAAGAAGGACCAGAAGAAGGGGTGAGTCATCATCTACCTAGCCACTCCCATCATCTCCATCATCCTCATTTGCATCAAGTTCATCTGATTCTGATTCTGAGGACATTTCCATTAAATAACCTCAGTCGGTCATAAATCAGCCATTACCACCCCCACCTCCAAAAATGGTTTTCCTTGCCAATAATCTGTCTCCACTGACTTTCAATAATTACAATGTCATGCCCAAAAACCCTGAACACTTTTATTCCAAATTCCATGTTAATGACCCCAATAGAATTGCTAAGGAACACATCAGGATCTTTCAAACTTTCCTTAAGGATAGGGGAATTAATCATGAGGATGTAGCATGTAGGCTCTTTTATTCCCTAGGAGAAGATGCATTCTACTGATACAATCATTTGCCTACTAGGTCTATTCAGAATTGGACTGAATTGGAAACTGCATTTCTACAAAAGTTTAGGATTCCCATTAGTCCCAATGATCTTTACCTTCAGTTCACCAATGTTAAGAGAGAATTCCATGAGCTCATAACGTCCTTTAACAACAGGTTTCATCATGCCAATACCTGACTATAGGCCCCTCATGATGTTGATGAGGCCACTACTTTAGAAGTCTATTATGAGGGTCTAGACAGTTTGACTGCTACCTTCATGAAATGGAGAAACAACTCTCCTAACACCCTACTTGATGCATACGTAGAAGCTATGAAGGTTAGCACTGCTTTAAGACAACACTTATCTAGGCCTTTACCATCCCTAGGACCCACTACTCGCCCCGGGCAGGTCCCAACCCTCAATCAGGCTCTTACCAATCACACTCCTATCATGAATCTAGTACCTCAGTTGCCTATGGTTCCTCACCCAGGACCTCCTATGAGTCAAGTTCCACCCACAATCAACTACCCTAAGCAAAATGTGAATCACCCTCTTCATCCACAACCTCAGGCTAGTTTTCCCACATATCTACAGAATTCTGAAGTACTAAAAGGGGATATAATCCTGAAAGAGGATATAATAATGATTGAAGATATAATAATGACAGAGGATAGAATTATGATAAAGGAAAATCTTTAGGTCAAAAATTTGAGAGAGGCTAGGCTAGTGGACAAGGGTTTTACATAAGACATCCACTAGAATAGAATGGAACTTGGAATACAAGGCCTAATAATGGAGGTGTCCCCACCCCATTAGATCAGCCAGTCAACCAAGAAAATTCTCCAAGTGGTGTATATTTGGCTGAGGTTGCTTTATCATGATAGTATAGGCTCCATAAAACAAGTCAACATTCTAAGTTAGACTGTCCAGAATTTCAAACAACAGCTTCAATCTTCCAGTATGAGGTGGAGAATAATAAAATTAGTTAGGAGATAGTGCCATCTACTCCCTATAATTCATCAGTGTTGGTACTCAATCATGCTCCTTTTCCACAGAGTAAGGAGAATGTACCTAAGGAAGAATTAGACTAGGTTAAAGAAGAGGCAGATCAGGTGTGCAACGGAGATGAGATTACTCAGTTGTTTGATGAAAATATAGTAAATGAAAATGTCCCCATGGATGAAGAAGCTTATGTTGAAGAGGTACAAACATTCCAAAAACCTATTAAGAAATATGATTTGAGGGAATTACCACATATGTGTCCACAGGCTAGAGGCCCCTTCACCCATTCCTCCAAACAACTTCACCATGCCTCCAGATCTCAATCCCAGTAATAATCCACCATATCCTCATGTGACAAAATAATACATGTCAAAGGAGGTACAAGCACAAGTTGATTCATCAAAAGGAAAGAGTGTTGAAGTAAACAATGACAGGATAGTGGAGTACCCAAAAGAGGCCCTTGTTAATCTGAGTACATAACAACTAGTCATATACATTGCAGAAGAACTCAAGAAGCTAAAGGTAAGTCTCCCTACGTATGAATTATTGAGAGTTCCAACTATTAGAAATGCAGTTCTAGGAGCTTACAATGCAAATTTAGTATCACAAGATAAATCAGTCAGTGAGAGTGTCAATAAAGCATCCAGTTCTCAGCCAGTAAAAGTCCAAAATCAGGTCCACATACCACCTACAGATAAAGGGAAAGAGAAAGATAGAATTTAAGTTGCACAGGTAGATACTCTCTTGACTCTGTTCCAGGAGAAAATGGAAACTCCCCCATTTTTGATCTCTATGTGTATATTTGGTAAGAACTTGCACAATTGCTTGTTGAATTTAGGTGCTTCTACCAATGTAATGCCTTTTGGTGTCTATAGAGCCCTAGGTATTACTCCTATTGATTCCCAAAAGAAAGTCACTCAACTAGATAGAACTAAGGTTAATGTTGTAGGGGTATTAAATATGACTCATATGTTGGTTGTCTCTGGCCCTAGAATTCAACAAGTTATTAATATATAGGTGAAAAATATATTGGATGTGTTGTGCAGTTTTTGCACACACGTCCCACTTGGAGTAGGGACCCTCTTTTCTGGTGTCTTTCAACCTTTGGTTTTATTGGACTTATCATTTTGAGGTCTTGACATGTTGGCCTTGCTAGCCTCGACCTTGCCCTAAGGATTGAATTGATTAAAATTGAGTTTTAGGAAAAATCCGGGTTTTCACCTGACTTCGGGATTTTTCAGCTCCGGCGGATTTTCCCAGGCCTGCGTTCTTTGCCCGTTTCTGGTTGGATTCTCCGAATCCGGGTTTCTGCTTGATCCCAGGATTTTCCAGTTCTTGCGGATTTTCTCGATCTGCACTAAAATCCTGAACTTTGTTACTTCCCCGGTTTCTGCATTTCCACGAAATCTGTGTTTCCGCGTATCTTGGGATTTTTCAAAATTCTGTCTCAGGCTCGGGTTTCCGGTTTTGTCAGAAGTGTCTTACCGCTCATTAATGCTTAAGCACCTTTTCTCAGACAAGTATATGGGCGGATTTAGGGCATTTTAAACATCATTTTGACTTCATTGTTCACTTTGCCTTCTGCTTTGGCGATTAGGAACTTTCATTCGAGCTTTGAGCAGTGATCTTGTGTTGCTTGCGCGCGAATTGTTTGGTGCTTATTAAGGTTTCCATTGCTAGGGCGTGTTGACTTCGTGGTCACTTTTTCAAGCTCGATTTTCTTCTGGATTGATCCATGGTATGTTATCATCGCCCTTTCATCTGCTTGCGTGATGATTGAGTGTTTATGTGTTGAGTAATCATCTTTTTGGGTCGGCCTGTGCTTGATTATGATTTTGTATTTATAGAATTAGGGTTTGACTTTGCCCTTCACCATTTTTCTTTATCATCCTCTCTGCGGGCATCTTGTTTATCAATTGAGAGTTGGATGAGTTTTCGTGGCCTTTCCTAGATAGGGCTGGTCCCTAAGTGCGTCATTTGCAATATCCTAGGGTGATTAGGGTTTCAGTTCATTTGCTCGAATTTGCCAAGGTTCAGTAGGGTGATCGTAATTCCATGTTTCTTGTTCATCCCAGCCTGCTCTTACCTTGGGAGGCCCCTGTGCATATTGATTGATCGCTCGAGTGATAATTTTCTTTGAAATCATAAGCTTATCCTAGTTTTAATGGCGGGGGGTCTGGTTATTGAAATTAGGGCATTTCACCAGGGGAATTTGTCATTTGAGAGCTTTGGGAAGCTGAAATCCTTTGCATTCTGAGTTTTGTTGATTAGCGTAGATTTCTGGACCCTTAGAATTTGAGTAGAAACATTGCATGATCATTTAATTGCCAGTTTCTGGGTTGTCCTTCGTCGGGTTTCCGAGGTCCTCATAGAATTCCTCCAATTTCGGATTTTCCTGGTTCCGGCTTATTCCGCGGAGTGGAGTAATTTTTGAAACATTTCTAGCTGTCCGCGAAAATCCGTCCCATCCGGATTTTTCTGGTTTTCCTGTCTGGCTTCATCCTTTTTTATTTCCTGGAGATGAGATTGATGGAACAAATGCTTATTGCTTACTTAATGTTGCCAATGAATGAATTTCATGATGATCTAATGATATTTTTTCTAAATTAATCATTTATGTGGCTAATGATGTTTTGGCAACAGGAATCTGTCTGGGTTGGATTTCTCTGAAATTCTACCCCGACTGTTTTTTCCCGGTTTGCGATATTTTCCCAGATTGCTTTATTTTTCCAGACTTTCAAGGATTAGCAGTTTGCAATAGATTTCAAGTGTTTTATATGATTTTATGCTGATATTTTGGTTGGAATATGAACAATAATTGAATACTAATGATGTCTTTTGTGAGTGCAGGCCGAATCAAGCAAGTTTGCTGCCGGGAAATCTAGGGGTGGCTCGGAGGGGTCATCCATTTCTAAGGCAGAAAGATTAAGATTGGATATCAAGAGTCAGCTTCCTGAGAGCAGGATATCCTCCGTATGGTCTGAGGTATCTGATACCAATGTTGGGGCCTGGAGGTATGAAGAATTCAAGCAGAGGACAGCCGAGAAGAATCTGTCTACGCTGAGGAATGGCATGATGAAGTTCGGACTTGTGCATGTGGCTCGTTTTCCTTCAGCAATCCAGTGTTATGAGCTGATTCTAGAATGTGCTAGGCAGTACGATTTTGATACACAAAGGGTGGTTAGTACTGAAGGAAGGGTCTTGGAAAACTTCAGTCCTGTCTCCATTGCTTAGGCCTTTGGCATGCCTGACCTACCTTCAGTGTGTGCTCTGAACATAGACACGACCAAAACCTATTATGAGAATGAGCCATTCAAGGTTGAACAGATAATTAATTCATGGTTAGAGAAACCAAAGTCCCACCATTCCAAATTGCCTAAGCAGTTGCACAGAGTTAAGTTCAGGTCAGACATCTATGATGCTATAACATTCTTGAGCAGAGTAGCTGGTTTGAAGACAGCCGGGGTATTGGAGAGTTGGATGGTCCATGTAATCACCAAAATGGAGCAAGGAACTAACTACCACTCGGCCAGGCTCATTAGCTCTGAAATTGATAAGCAGCTGAGGAACGTCTTGGAGACCAAGAAATTCACCATGTCCTCATATGTGGTGTATGTACTAGCCAGATTCTACCCATATAGGGGTTTGAATCCATGAGGGACGTTGGGTCAGGACATAATCTATGAAGTTTACCCAGAGCTGCATTTAGGACACAAGGACTATAGAAGGGCTAATGATGCATTCACAATGCATATTACCCAGATGTTACGGAATGTTGAGCACATGAGACTGTCAAATGGAGCGAAAGGGCTGATAAAGAATTATGGAGCGTGGTTTATTCAATTTCCCACCTTCACCTACCTTAGAGTTGATGGATGTCCGGTTGCTCCATATAGGTTACCTCGGTATCCTACTAATCACATTGTTTTGTTGGAGATTGTTAGGCAAATTTGTGAGTTTGATGCCATTGTGAAGAAAGAAAAGCATAAAATAGGCTTTGGTGGAGATTTCCCTCTTGGGATTGGTGTGGTGAAAATGTGCCCTTCTATTCAATCAGCCCATACCACAGGAGATGAATTGGTGGCATTTGGTTTCTCCTTTCATTCCAAAAGGATGAACTTTGACATCACGGGAGAGGCTCAGAAGAAGGCCACAAGGGAATACCGGCACAAAGATGACCTGGAGGACTATTGGGCCAACATCAAAGATGATCTTGAGGCCAGAAAGAAGAGGCATTCCAGGCTCCCTGTTGATGCAATCTAACAATACAATGTCAAGTTGATCCCAGACCAACTGGGGGATGAAAGAAACCTAGTGTAGGATCATGCCTATGAAGCTGTCAAGGACAGGTCAGTTGGGGATATCAACTAGAATGAAGATGAGGTCACTGAGTTGGAAGACCCAATGGCCCCAGTTATGAAATTTACATCCTCTTGGTTAAAGCATAAGGTCTGGGAACTAGAGAGTGAGAAGGTGACTTGTACCTTCGACTTGATAGGAGACCTCAATCCCATGTCTACTTCAGAAGAATCTGGGGAAGACGAACCCAAAGGGAAAACAGTAAAGAGCTCTCCTTTCAAGATCAAGATCAGAGGCCCCAAGGAAAGTGAGCTGGAAACAAAAAGGAAGCCAAAAGGAAAGAGGAGATGGAAGACTTTGACAATTAGTAAGTCCTCTGATGAGGAAGGATCGGAAAAAGTAGAAGAGGAGGATGTTCCTCCACCACCGAAGAAGGCAAGAACAATAAGGGCTGTAAAGAAGAAGAGTCAAGATACATCAAAGGATGAGCCCCTTATCGTTGATGTGGAAAGTTCAGGGGGAGAAAAGATGAAAGTTTACACAAGGAGATCTAGGACTCCCTCTCTGAAGGACACTGTGCAAGAGGCAGATCCTCTGCCAAAATCACCAACTGCAGAACCATCCAAGGTTGTTTCTCCTCCACCAAGTGCACCTGAGCCGGAAATTTCAGAGGAACATGAAACTAGCAGAGAGGCAGAGCCCTTTAAGGAAGGGACACTCTTTAGTGAGGCAGCAGGGCTGGAAGTTGAAGAGGGGGAAAGGCATACTTCTCCTTTGGTGTAGTATAAAGATTCCCCGGAAAGTGACAGAGGCCGCAGATCACCTGAGCCGGAAGAAGACATCCCTGTTAGAACCCCATCATCGGTACAGCCAGAGGTGGAACTTGAAGAAGGTAATCGAGGTGAGCAGCTCCCTAAGAAAGAGGAGGATAAAATAACTGTAGAGGAAGAAGAGAAAATGACAGAACAGCCGGAAGGGGCCAGAACAGAAGAAATTTGGGTAGAGCCTACAGCCCTGGAATGGCTTGAAAAGGAGATTGCAAGAAAGAAACAGGTGGTAGTCGAAGACACTCCCTTGGATTGGGATGAAATGCTCTCAAAGATCAGCAAAGGGAAGAAAAAGAAGGCAACTAGGGTGGTGTCCAAGATGGAGAGAGATGAAGCAAACAACAGGGTCCTCCACATTGCCAATCCTGCCGTGGACAAGACAAGAGAAGAGGTCACTGGTTAAGACTACAATGTGCAAACTATCAATCTTGGACCGGCCTTCATGGAGCAGGACATAGAAGAATATGAAGGATCCAGTGCTTTGATCATCGGTAGATTGAGGAAGGAGACCCAAACCAAACATGAGCTGAGGAAAGAGAATGAAAGACTAAGGAAATGTTTGGAGGAGGTGATGAAACCCTTGCAGTCTCTCCATCCTTCTTCTGCCACTCCCGGATTTTTGCCCAAGGAAACTATCTCTGAGATCGAGAAAATGAAGACCTCTACCTAAGCTACAATGGATTGGCTGAGGGATGTACAAATAAAAGGAGATAATGCAATCAAGGACATCCTATCAGTTGGAAAGGATGTAGTTTGGGCCAAGGAGTTGTTGGAGCATGTGTTGTCCCAGGACAAGGAGGACATGGACCTCTTGTTGTAGAAATCTAGGGTCATTATGGGGCATGGTAAAGAACAACTGGCTGTGGATGGAATTCTTCCTTCTTCTAGATTGGATGAACCTTGGGAATGGTTTGAGGCTCTGCAGATTAGGCAGAAGGCTATAAAGAAGATTCAGAAACAGAAGAAACAGATTAATGGAGATCTTACTGCAGTATATGATGGATGCATTGCCTTCTTTGAGGTGATGACTGGAAGGAGGAAGATAGCTCCAAAATATCTAAGTCTGGAACAACTGAAAGAGTGGTGGCATGAAGTTTATGCCTCAGATTCTGAAAGTGTAATAACAGGCCACCAGCTTGATGATGCGGCCACCTACTTGGCAGTTATGGATAGATATTTGTCCGGCAAGGAAGATTGGGATAATATTGTTGAACGGTCCAAGGAGGAGATTGATGCTATTAAATGTCGGCTTAGGATATTGCCTCTGCCACCTATCACCGAGCTAGATGGAGCATTTTTGAGGGTCAAGGGATCATCAATTCAGGGAAAGGATAAGGGAAGTGGCAGTTAATGCCTATTTTGAGATTTGTGCTTCCCTATTATCATAGGGCATGCATTGGACCGGACTACATTGAGGACTGTGTCAAGGCTGACCTTGATGGTGAATGGCATTTAATGTGTGCCTTAGTTTGATTTTCCCTTGGCCGACTTGTTTTGGGCAGTTTTTTTTATTTTGTAAATGTTTGGCTAGGCCGACATGTCTTGGGATTTTCTATAAAGGGCATTCTTGCCTCATTGTGAGGGATTAGCTAGACAGTAATAGAGATTAGTGAGAGCAGAAAGAGCTAGAATATTTTGTAGTAAGAGTAGTATTTCATTTCTTGAAGCAAATACTGTATCAGAACAGTGGAATTGTTGCAGTCTTTTGATAATTTAATGCAATTGAAGACATTGTGGTTTCTTGGTGAAATCTCTTGTGTTATTTTATTTTGCATGGTTCTTGTTGTTCTATCTTTCAAATTGCTTGAGGATTTAGGGTTTAATGTTCAGAATTAAGATAGTTTTAGCTTGATGAATGATATTTATGGTTTCATATTTGGAATGTTGTAGTAATCTCTGGTCTATAATCCTAGTAACTATCTGATTGTAGTAGGCTGGTAAAGTCAACCTGGACCATACATTTAATGTGCTTAAGTTCGATTGTGGATGAATGTCTATGATTTGAAAATCTGTATACCTTAGAAGATTGTACCGTTCTTGTGACATTGCATTGTGGGTTAAGCAGGAATCGGTTGTTTAAGATTGGTCCATTCCAGATATATGTCATTTGCATTGTTCATTCTAAAAATTGTTTAGATCTTATCATCTGTTTGTACCCTTATCTTTTGCTATTTCTTTTTTATCTGATTAGATTTAGGATTTGAGATCACCATATTGCGAAATCTAATAGATTGAAAGATACAGTTTGCTTGTAGTAAGGTCCCTTTGTGATTACCAGCATTTTCACATAATTATCTAAGTTGTTTATGCATTGTCATGACCTGACACCCGAGAGACCTTGGGGTGATTTTTGGCAATTTATTGTTTAAAATAACCTTTCAAGAGAGATAGAATATTACATTCTGTCTGAGTTGTTGCTATGCAGAAAACACCATCAACAGATTGGCGCTAGGAGGGCTTGAATGAGCACACTAGATCATTTCTTGAATGCCATCTCTCCTGAAAGATATAGGAGAAATACCAGATCTACCACAGGGGAAGAGGATTTACAGGAATTACAGTTCCCCACTAGGTCAAGAAGGATTCGAGAAAGAGGAGAATCATCTTCACCCATCCCTTCACCAGCATCATCCATATCTTCACATCCTGAGGTTGAGGCTATACCCATCCTTGAAGTTGTTCCCATTCAATAGCCTCAGCCAGTCGTTAACCAACCTCAACCACCACCCCCACTCTTACCAATGGATTTCCGGGCTAATAATCCATCCCCTTTGTCTTTCAATTCTTACAATGTAATGCCCAAAAACCCTGAACACTTCTGTTCAAAATTCCATGTTAATGACCCAAATAGGACTGCAAAAGAACATGTAACGATTTTCCAAACCTGTCTTAAAGACAAAGGGATAGTTCATGAGGATGTTGCCTGTAGGTTGTTTCCTTATTCACTAGGAGAGGAGGCCTTTTACTGGTATAATCATCTCCCTGCTGGTTCAATTCTTAATTGGAATGATCTTGAAAAAGCCTTTTTACAGAAGTTCAGAATACCCATCAATGCCAATGAGTTATATATGAAATTCATCAAAGTTAAGAGAGAGGTTAATGAACCAATATCTAGTTTCAATAATAGGTTCCACCGTGCATTCACCAGACTTCAAGATCCATATGTTTTGGATGATGATACAGCCCTGGGAGTCTATTATGAAGCTCTAGATATCTTAACAACAACCTTTCTGAAATGGAGACCTAATCCTCCAGGTACCCTAACTGATGCCTATACAAAGGCTGTTAAGCTTAGTACAGATTTGAGACAACACTTGACTGGACCATTGCCTTCCTTAGGACTAGTTGCACATCCCAATCAGGTGCAGGTAGTAAACCATGCGCTTGCTAATCATACTTCCATCATGAATCTGGTTCCCCAATTACCTATGGTACCACACCCTGGTCATCCCATAAACCAGGCTTCCCCAATGATGAATTTCCCTCAACAGTAGGTTAATCAGCCCATGTATCAGTCACAGTTGAATAGTTTCCCTGCTTATTTGCAAAATTATGAGTTATTGCATCAATCTATAGGATCTGCTACAATGCCTATCCCCCCTCAGAATAACCCAAATCAGATCCCTTGTAGAGATCCAAATAAGGAGAGGATTGATGAAATGACTGAGTAGATAAAGAAGCTAAATCTAGAGGTGACCTACCTAAGAAATAAGAATAGACAACTACAAGCTGCCCAGAAGAGTATGCAGTCTAATCAGAACAGAGAATTTCCACAAGGGTAGAGTTTTGATCGAGGACAACGCAATGAAAGAGGATTCTACAATGATAGGGGATATAACCAGGACAAGGGTTACAATAATGATAGAGGGTTCAATAGTGATAAGAGACAGAATTTTGATAGAGGCCAAGGTAGTGGATCAGGATTTGATAAGAGGCCATCACAAGGACAAAGTAGAACTTGGAATACGGGGCCTAATAATGGGGGAGTCCCCACCCCATTGGATCAACCTGCTAATCAAATTGTCAACTAATCTACAAATCAACCAGTCAGTCAAGAAAAGCCTCCTAGTGGTGTATATCTGGCTGAAGCAGCCTTATCAGGATGGTGCAGGCTCCATAAGACAAGTCAACATTTAGAGTTAGAATGTCCAGAATTCTAGACTGCTGCTTCCATTTTCTAATATGAGGTGGAAAATAATGCAAATGGGCAGGAGATTGTTCCCTCAAGCCCTTATGATTCTCCTGTGCTAGTCTTAAACCATTCCCCCTTCCCAACAAGTGAGAAAAATGTGCCAGAAGAGGAATCTGATTCTGGGGAAGAGAAAACAGATCAAATTTGTAATGGGGATGAAGTTGCTCGTTTACTCAATGAGGAAGCAATGAATGACAATGGCCCCCTGGATCAGGAAGAAAATTATGTTGAAGAAGTGCAGATGTTTCAGAGACAAGGTCTGAGGGATATGCCTCATAGGCGTCCACAGTCTGGAGGACCTTTTACCACTTCTATTCCTCCTAATAACTTCAGTACCCCTCCAGATCCCAATGCTAGCAATAATCCGTCATATCCACCTATTTCCAAACAATACCTTTCGAAGGAAAGGCAAGCTCAAACTGACCAGCAGAAGGAAAAGACTGTTCAAGCTGGAAAGGACAAGGCAGATGAACTTTCTAGGGAAATCTCCACTGACACGAGTGAGGAGAAGATGGCTTCCTATGTCGCTGAGGAGTTCAAGAAATTAAAGGTTAATCTACCAACATTTGAGTTATTAAGATTCCTTGCAATTAGGAAGGCAGTTTTAGGGACCTATGATGCACATCTAGTGTCATTGGCTAAACCTTCTGGTGAAGACATCAGCAAGATTTCTAGTTCTCAGCCGGAGAAGACACAAAATCAAACTAACTTACCTCCTGGAGATAAAGGGAGAGAAAGGGACAAAACCCAAGTGGCCCAAGTCGATACTCAGCCCACTTTGTTTCAGGGGAGGACTAAAACTCCACCATTCTTGATCTCTATCCGTATATTCAGTAAGAATCTGCATAATTGTTTACTAGATTCTGGTGCTTCTACTAATGTGATGCCATTTGGAGTTTGTAGAGCTTTAGGAATTACACCTGTTGATTCTCAGAAGAAGGTGACTCAGGTAGATAGAACCGAAGTGAGTGTGGTAGGAGAACTAAACATGATTCACATGCAAATAGCTTCCAATCCAAGGATTCAACAGGTTATCAATATTCAGGTGGCTGATATTCCTGATGCATATGGTTTGATTTTAGGAAGAGATTTTACGAAGGATTTGAATGGATGTGTCTACCGATCATTCTCACATGTGGCTTCCATGGAAAGGAGTACCTAATCAGATCAGAATTGAACGAGAACCCAGAATGAAATACATGATTACAGAATACCAAAAGACTTCAATAGAAGTTCTCATATCGGAAGTTGGAATGGGAAATTACATGTTATCAACCCAATATGAAGAGTCAGACTCAGAGGAGGTATTGATGTTGCATACGATGCCTATTGATGTTGAAACAGGGTCTGACTGTGTTGAAGTTTTGACAGAATCAGTTGAAGAAGAAGAACCTGAAGACAGTCAGATCAGCCCATTAGACAGTTTCCAGGAATTCATCAAGTGGTGTATGGAGAATCAGACTCACCTAGGTAGGAGGACAAGCTTTAAGGAGTTACTCTTACCAAACTGGTGTAGAGTTCATAATGCTTCTCATTCAGAGTTGGAGTGTTTTTTGTGCCAGACAACAGTGGAACAAGTACATAAATGCTTAAGTCCAACTCAAGGCATGGAGACAAAGGTGCATAACCTTCAAGGAAAGTATCAAGAGGATAAACTACCTAAAGTAACTGAAGAATTCTTCAACACTGACAAGCCAAAAGATAGGACGAAGAAAACCACTACTGCTGAATGTTGGACTCTCAAATTTGATGGATCCAAATCCAAGCATGGAGCTGGAGCAGGGTTTGAGCTGATCAGTCCAAAATGTAAGAATTTCTTTGCTGCCCACAGGCTCCAATTTCATTGCACCAATAATGTAGCAGAGTATGAAGCGTTAATTCATGGACTTCTTATGGCCCTTAAGAAAAAGGTTAAGATTCTGCAAGTTTTTGGTGATTCTGAGTTAGTAGTCAAATAAGTAAGAAAGCAATATTCATGCCACGATAGGAGAATGACCAATTATAGGCATAGAGTGTGGGATCTCATTGAGGGATTTGACACTTTCAATATCTAACTGATCCCACGAAAGAAGAATCAAACTGCGGATTCCCTCGCCCAAGCAACAAGCACTCTGCAACCCCTATCTCTATCAGGATTGAAGAGATTCACTGTAGAATTGACTCTTGTGCCATCAGTCCCAGACAATGTTACTAACTTTTAGGTGTTTGAGGATGACAAGCACATTCTGGACTTTATCACAAATATAGATGTTTTTGCTTCCCAAATCATTGATGAGACAGAGCTTCAGGAAGCGGAACTGGATTTAGAAGGTGTGCTGAATCTGAAATCAAATACTATTCCCAGGGGAATGGTACAGCTGGAGTGAATTTTTGATATGGACAAGATTAAGGATCAGGAACAAGATTCCAAGAAGGAATCCATCAGTGGACAGTGTGATACTTACAATATGGGAACTAAAGATAACGCCAAGAACATTTTCATTAGCAAAGTATGCACTCCTGAAGAAAGACAAGGAATAATTGGGGCACTGCACAGCTTTCCAGATATTGTAGCTTGGAGTTATGAGGACTTGAAAACCTATGACACATCAATCATAACCCATACTATACCTCTGAAACCAGATGCCAAGCCTTTCAGGCAGAGACAGAGATAGAGGGCTATCAACGCATTATTGGAACCGCTAATACAGAAAGAAGTTCAGAAGTTGCTATCTGCCCGGATTATATTTCTTGTTAGACATTCAACATGGGTGGAAAACTTGGTCCTAATGAGGAAAAAGAATGGAGAAATTAGGCTCTGTGTTGATTTCAGAAATTTGAACAGATCATCAGAAAAGGACAACTATCCAGTCCCTTCATTGGATAAAGTGTTTCAAGTGGTTAATGGATCGCAGATGATGTCCTTTCTAGATAGTTATTCAGGGTACAATCAAGTGATGGTCCAGTATGAGGACAGGCATAAGACTACTTTCACAACTAAGTGGGGTACCTTTGCCTACAGAAGGATGCCATTTGGACTTATCAATGCAGGAGCCACATTTCAAAGGGCTATGGATATTGCCTTCAAAGATATCATAGGCAAATGCATAATCATTTATATGGATGACCTAACTGTGTTCTCAAAGAACAGAGGGGATCACATCTCAAATTTGCATAAAGTATTTCAAAAGTGCAGGGAATTTGGCATATCCTTGAATCCTAAAAAGTATATTTTTGGAGTAACAGAAGGAAAGCTGCTTGGACATGTGATATCAGATAAAGGAATTGCCATTGACCCAAAAAGAGTGGAGGCCATCCTGAAGATTCAACCACCTGCTAGTAAAAAGGAGATGAAGTCCTTCTTTGGTAAGATCAACTTCGTCAGAAAATTCATCACTGGATTTGCTGAAATTGTTAAACCACTAAATGCAATGTTGAAACAAGATGCCAAGATTGAATGGAATACGGAAGCGAAAGAAGCATTTGCAGAGATCAAGAGAGCCATTGCTGATGCTCTAGTATTGGTAAGTCCTAATTATAGCAAACCCTTTTATATCTATTCATTTGCTTCAGACCATTCATGTGCTGGAATGCTAACTCAAAGGTCTGATGAGGGAAATGAGCATCCTATCACTTTTATGAGTGCACCGTTAAAAGATGTCGAGTTGAAATATCCAAGTGTGGAAAAGCAGGAGTATGCCCTGGTCAGAGCAGTAAAGAAATTCAGGCATTATGTCCTTAGAAATAAGGTGTATGCAATTGTTTCAGATTCTATAGTTAAGTTACTCCTGATGCAGAATGAATTAGGTGAGTGCAGAGCTAAATGGATGACCATGCTACAAGAGTATGATATTGAGATCCAGCCCATGAAGCTGGTGAGAGGACAGGGACTCACTCAAACCATGGCTGAAATAGGCCCTGAGTTGACTGTTCAGAACTATAATATTGAAGAGGTTTCTCCAGATGGTTGGTATGATGACCTAGTGTATTATTTGTTGAATCAATGAGCTCCAGGTCATCTTAATGCAATTCAAAGGAGAGATTTACGATTAAAGAGTGATGGTTTCATGTTGAAAGGAGTTGTTCTGTATAAGAAAAATTATGAAGGCATTTATTTAAGGTGTCTTGGGAAATAGGAAGCTGAAATAGTGAGTGATAAATGAATTTCATGAGAAATATGGTACTGGTCATGGCTCTGCAATTGCAACAGCAAATCAAATTTTGAGGGCAGGTTATTACTGGCCCACACTATTCAAGGATGTTCATCAACATGTACGCACCTGTCACACTTGCCAGACTGTAGCAACAAGAGAAAGGTGTGCAGCACTTCCGCTCCAATCGGTCACTAAGGTAAGACCTTTTGCTCAATGGGGTATGGATTTCATAGGCCCCATCAACCCACCATCCACTGCAAGACATAGGTACATTCTCACTATTACTGATTACTTTACAAGGTGGACTAAAGTTTTTGCTTGTAGGCAATGTACATCAGATGTAGTGATTGATTTATTAGAATCTTCTATTCTTAATTGGTTTGGATGCCCTATTGCTGTTGTCTGTGATAATGGTCCTGCCTTTGCATCTTTGAAATTCTCAAATTAGGCTTTTGATCATGGTATTATTGTGAAATTTGTGTCTAATTATTATCCGCAGGGTAATGGCCTAGCAGAATCCTCTAATAAGAACCTATTAACTGTTATCCATAAGCTGTTAGAGAAGAGTCCAAAAGACTGGCACACCTAGCTTCGGTTTTCCCTTTGGGAAGATCGTACCAGACTTAAGTATTCCATTGGAACATCTCCTTATCATTTAGTATACGGTCTGGAACCAGTATTCCCTATCCAACACAAGATCCCAACCTTACAATTTATAAATGAGTTTTATGATGAAGGAGACAGAAGGGAGGCTAGGTTAACAGAACTACTGCACCTTGAGGAAAAATGGGACAATGCCCTTGAGAATTTTGCCAAACATCAGGGGGTGGTTAAGAGATGGTTTGATAGGAGAGCTAAGGTTAAAGCCTTCAGGATTTCTGACCTTGTCCTATACTGGGATAAACCTCATGATCAGAAAGGGAACTATGGGAAATTTGATAAATTGTAGCTTGGCCCATATCAGATTGCCAAAATACTTGGAGATAATGCCTTCTGTTTGAAGACTCTCACGGGAGAAGATATCCCACTGCCTGTCAATGGGCAGTATTTGAAACATTATTTCTAGTCCTGAGCTGTTTTCAGCTCTCTGCTTTGTACATAGTTAGTTTAGGTTGCTTTGTTTGTTTTGTTTGGTTATGGTAGGTTTCCCTTTTGGTTTGCTTGTTTGCTTTGGTTAGTGTAGGTTTGCTTTGGTTTGTTTGTTTTGGTTTGCGTTGCTCTTGCTCTTAGTTCTTTCTCTTTTGGGGACCTTTGGGTGTATTTGTATGGCAATGGTGACAAAGCAGGTCTGATGTTTCTGGTATTTCCCTTACAAACTCTAATCATCCTTCCAGGACACTATGGTACGAACTCTTTATCTTATGTCACTTTCCTTATGCTGAGGCAAAGGGTTTTATAGTCAGTTTAAGCAGGAATATATTGGGGTCTTATACTTTTAATTCTTAATATACTTGAAGTTGCAGAAGGTCCTTATAAGGTCTGAACAGGTGAAAAATCTTTTTCTTCTCTAGTGCCACTATGGTTCTCAGCCCTGAGTATGGACTTCACTATTCGTAGGTTGAATGAAATAAGTGAAAAGAAAAGAAATATCAGTAGAAAAGATGTATCAAGAAAAGAGAAAAGAGAAAAGAGAAAATACTGAAATTAAAAGGTTTGAATTCAACTTATCAGGGGGATCTGAATATCTCTACCGGGGCTATGGACGCCTGGCTGGCAGTAGAGCTATGTTCAGGAGGATCACAGCGATAACCTCATCGGGGCTATGGACGCTTGACTGGCAGCGAGGCTCTATCCAGGTTACTTTTAGAGTATGAATCTATACGTAGTTTGTTCATGCCAAGTCTGGTTCCTGTTGCAACTAAGGGACGGTATTGAATGCATGTGCACACACTTCGACCCTAGTATAGGAATGTTTGAATGACTCGGGGTTTCTTTGTTTAAACATGGGTGGTGGCTGGATGTCTGAGTTGAAACCATGAGTTTTGGGTTCTTGATTCCAGTTTGTCATCAAAATGCTTAGGAGCATTTCCCCAGCAGAGTCGACATTTGTTGTGCAGTTTTCACACACACGCCCCACTTGGAGAAGGGACCCTCTTTTCTGGTGTCTTTCAACCTTTGGTTTTATTGGACTTATCATTTTGAGGTCTTGACATGTTGGTCTTGCTAGCCTCGACCTTGCCCTGAGGCTTGAATTGATTAAAATTGAGTTTTAGGCAAAATCGGGGTTTTCACCTGACTCCAGGATTTTCCGGCTCCGACGGATTTTCCCAGGCCTGGGTTCTTTGCCCGTTTCTGGCTGGATTCTCCGAATCTGGGTTTCTGCTTGATCCCGGGATTTGCGGATTTTCCCGATCTGCACTAAAATCCTGAACTTCATTACTTCCCCAGTTTCTGCATTTCCGCGAAATCTACATTTCTGCGTATCTTGGGATTTTTCAAAATTCTGTCTCGGGCTAGGGTTTCCAGTTTTGTCAGAAGTGTCTTATCACTCATTAATGCTTAAGTACCATTGCTCAGACGAGTATATGGGCAGATTTAGGGCATTTTAAACATCATTTTGACTTCATTGTTCACTTTGCTTTCTGCTTTAGCGATTGGGAGCTTTCATTTGAGCTTTGAGCAGTGATCTTATGTTGCTTGTGTGCGGATTGTTTGGTGCTTATTAAGGTTTCCATTGCTGGGGCGTGTTGACTTCGTGGTTGCTTTTTCGAGCTCGGTTTTCTTCTAGATTAATCCATGGTATGTTATCATCGCCCTTTCATCTGCTTGCGTGATGATTGAGTGTTTATGTGCTGAGTAATCATCTTTTCGGGTCGGCCTGTGCTTGATTATGATTTTGTATTTATAGAATTAGGGTTCGACTTTGCCCTTCATCGTTTTTCTTTATCATCCTCTCTGCGGGCGTCTTGTTTATCAATTGAGAGTTGGATGAGTTTTCGTGGCCTTGTCTGGATAGGGCTGGTCCCTAAGTGCGTCGTTTGTCGTATCCTAGGGTGATTAGGGTTTCAGTTCATTTGCCCGAATTTGCCAAGGTTCAGTAGGGTGATCGTAATTCCATGTTTCTTGTTCATCCCAGCTTGCTCTTACCTTGGGAGGCCCCTGTGCGTATTGATTGATCGCTTGAGTGATAATTTTCTTTGAAATCATAAGCTTATCCTAGTTTTAATGGCGGGGGGTCTGGTTATTGAAATTAGGGCATTTCACCAGGGGAATTCATCATTTGAGAGCTTTGGGAAGCTGAAATCCTTTGCATTCTGAGTTTTGTTGATTAGCGTTGACTTATGGACCCTTAGAATCTAAGTAGAAACATTGCATGATCATTTAATCGCCAGTTTCTGGGTTGTCCTTCGTCGGGTTTCCGGGGTCCTCGCAGAATTCCTCTGATTTTGGATTTTCCCAGTTCCAGCTTATTTCGCGGAGTGGAGTAATTTTTGAAACATTTCTAGCTGTCCGCGAAAATCTGTCCCATCTGGATTTTTCTGGTTTTCCTGTCTGGCTTCATCCTTTTTGATTTCCCGAAGATGAGATTGATGGAACAAATGCTTATTGCTTACTTAATGTTGCCAATGAATGAATTTCATGATGATCTAATGATCTTTTGGCTGAATTAATGATTTATGTGGCTAACGATATTTTGGCGGCAGGAATTCGTCTGGGTCGGATTTCTCCGAAATTCTGCCCCGACTGTTTTTTCCCAGTTTGCAATATTTTCCCGGATTGCTTTATTTTTCCAGACTTTCAAGGATTAGCAGTTTGCAATAGATTTCAAGCGTTTTATATGATGTTATGATGATCTTTTGGTTGGAATATGAACAATAATTGAATACTAATGATGTCTTTTGTGAGTGCAGGCCGAATCAAGCAATGCTACTGCCGGGAAATCTAGGGGTGGCTCGGAGGGGTCATCCATTTATGAGGCAGAAAGATTAAGATTGGATATCAAGAGTCAGCTTCCTGAGAGTAGGATATCCTCTGTATGGTCTGAGGTATCTGATACCAATGTTGGGGCTTGGAGGTATGAAGAATTCAAGTAGAGGACAGCCGAGAAGAATCTGTTTGCGCTGAGGAATGGCATGATGAAGTCCGGACTTGTGCATGTGGCTCGTTTTCCTCCAGCAATCCAGTGTTATGAGCTGATTCTGGAATTTGCTAGGCAATACGATTTTGATACACAAAGGGTGGTTAGTACAGAAGGAAGGGTCTTGGAAAACTTCAGTCCTATCTCCATTACTCAGGCCTTTGGCATGCCTGACCTACCTTCAGTGTGTGCTCTGAACATAGACACGGCCAAAACCTATTATGAGAATGAGCCATTCAAGGCTCAATAGATAATTAATTCATGGTTAGAGAAACCAAAGTCCCACCATTCCAAATTGCCTAAGCAGTTGCACAGAGTTAAGTTCAGGTCGGACATCTATGATGCTATAACATTCTTGAGCAGAGTAGTTGGTTTGAAGACAGCCGGGGTATTGGAGAGTTGGATGGTCCATGTGATCACCAAAATGGAGCAAGAAACTAACTACCACTGGGCCGAGCTCATTAGCTCTGAAATTGATAAGCAGCTGAGGAACGTCTTGGAAATGAAGAAATTCACCATGTCCTCATATGTGGTGTATGTACTAGCCAAATTCTACCCATACAGGGGTTTGAATCCATGAGGGACGTTGGGTCAGGGCATAATCTATGAAGTTTACCTAGAGCTGCATTTAGGACACAAGGACTACAGAAGGGCTAATGATGCATTCATAATGCATATTACCCAGATGTTACAGAATGCAAAGCACATGAGACTGTCAGATGGAGCCAAAGGGCTGATAAAGAATTATGGAGCGTGGTTTATTCAATTTCCCACCTTCACCTACCTTAGAGTTGATGGATGTCCGGTTGCTCCATATAGGTTACCTCAGTATCCTACTGATCACATTGTTTTGTTGGAGATTGTTAGGAAAATTTGTGACTTAGATGCCATTGTGAAGAAAGAAAAGCATAAAATAGGCTTTGGTGGAGATTTCCCTCTTGGGATTGGTGTGGCGGAAATGTGCCCTTCTATTCAATCAGCCCATACCGTAGGAGATGAATTGGTGGCATTTGTTTTCTCCTTCCATTCCAAAAGGATGAACTTTGATATCACGGGAGAGGCTCAGAAGAAGGCCACAAGGGAATACCAGCACAAAGATGACCTGGAGGACTATTGGGCCAACATCAAAGATGATCTTGAGGCCAGAAACAAGAGGTATTCGAGGCTCCCTGTTGATGCAATCTGACTATACAATGTCATGTTGATCCCAAACCAACTGGAGGATGACGGAAACCTAGTGCAGGATCATGCCTATGAAGCTGTCAAGGACAGGTCAGTTGGGGATATCAACTGGAATGAAGATGAGGTCACTGAGTTGGAAGGCCTAATGGCCCCAGTTATGAAATTTACATCCTCTTGGTTAAAGCATAAGGTCTGGGAACTAGAGAGTGAGAAGGTGACTTGTACCTTCGACTTGATAGGAGACCTCAATCCCATGTCTACTTCAGAAGAATCCCGGGAAGACGACCCCAAAGGGAAAATAGTAAACAACTCTCCTTTCAAGAACAAGATCAGAGGCCCCAAGGAAAGTGAGCCCGAAACAAAAAGGAATCCAAAAGGAAAGTGAAGATGGAATACTTTGACAATTAGTAAGTCCTCTGATGAGGAAGGATCGGAAAAAGCAGAAGAGGAGGATGTTCCTCCACCACCGAAGAAGACAAGAACAACAAGGGCTACAAAGAAGAGTCAAGATACATCAAAGGATGAGCCCCTTATCGTTGATGTGGAAAGTTCAGGGGGAGAAAAGATGAAAGTTTACACGAGGAGATCTAGGACTCCCTCTCTGAAGGACACTGTGCAAGAGGTAGATCCTCTGCCAAAATCACCAACCGCAGAACCATCCAAGGTTGTTTCTCCTCCACCAAGTGCACCTGAGCCGGAAATTTCAGAGGAACATGAAACCAGTGGAGAGGCAGGGCCCTTCAAGGAAGGGACACTCTTTAGTGAGGTAGTAGGGCTGGAAGTTGAAGAGGGGGAAAGGCATACTTCTCCTTTGGTGCAGTATGAAGATTCCCCGGAAAGTGACAGAGGTCGCGGATCGCTTGAGCCAGAAGAAGACATCCCTGTTAGAACCCCATCACCGGTACAGCCAGAGGTGGAACTTGAAGAAGGTAATCGAGGTGAGTAGCTCCCTGGGAAAGAGGAGGATAAAATAACTACAAAGCAAGAAGAGAAAACGACAGAACAGCTGGAAGGGGCCAGAACAGAAGAAATCCGGGTAGAGCCTGCAGCCCCGGAATGGCTTGAAAAGGAGATTGCAAGAAAGAAACAAGTGGTAGTCGAAGACACTCCCTTGGATTGGGATGAAATGTTGTCAAAGATCGGCAAAGGGAAGAAAAAGAAGGCAGCTAGGGTGGTGTCCAAGATGGAGAGAGATGAAGCAAACAACAGGGTCCACCACATTGCCACTCCTGCCACGGACAAGACAACAGAAGAGGTCACTGGTCAAGACTACAATGTGCGGACTATCAATCTTGGACCGGCCTCCATGGAGTAGGACATAGAAGAATATGAAGGATCCAGTGCTGTGATCATCGGTAGATTGAGGAAGGAGACCCAAACCAAACATGAGCTGAGGAAAGAGAATGAAAGACTAAGGAAATGTTTGGAGGAGGTGATGAAACCCTTGTAGTCTCTCCATCCTTCTTCTTCTACCACTCCTGGATTTTTGCCCAAGGAAACTATCTCTGAGATAGATAAAATGAAGACCTCTTCCCAAGCTACA
The DNA here is from genome assembly GCA_007258455.2 of Sequoia sempervirens. NCBI lineage: Eukaryota > Viridiplantae > Streptophyta > Pinopsida > Cupressales > Cupressaceae > Sequoia > Sequoia sempervirens. Next base: position 730,897,459 of record VDFB02270651.1, on the reverse strand, counting down.
ATGGATTGGCTGAGGGATGTATAAATAAAAGGAGATAATGCAATCAAGGACATCCTATCAGTTGGAAAGGATGTAGTCCGGGCCAAGGAGTTGTTGGAGCATGTGTTGTCCCAGGCCAAGGAGGACATGGACCTCTTGTTGCAGAAATCTAGGGTCATTATGGGGCATGGTAAAGAACAACTGGCTGTGGATGGAATTCTTCCTTCTTCCAGATTGGATGAACCTTGGGAATGGTTTGAGGCTCTGTAGATTAGGTAGAAGGCTATAAAGAAGATTCAAAAATGGAAGAAACAGATTGATGGAGATCTTACTGCATTATATGATGGATGCATTGCCTTCTTTGAGGTGATGACTGGAAGGAGGAAGATAGCTCCAAAATATCTAAGTCTGGAACAGCTGAAAGAGTGGTGGCATGAAGTTTATGCCCCAGATTCTGAAAGTGTAATAACAGGCCACCAGCTTGATGATGCGGCCACCTACTTGGTAGTTATGGATAGATATCTGTCCGGCAAGGAAGATTGGGATAAGATTGTTGAACGGTCCAAGGAGGAGATTGATGCTATTAAATGTCGGCTTAGGATATTACCTCTGCCACCTGTCACCGAGCTGGATGGAGCATTTTTGAGGGTCAAGGGATCATCAGTTCAAGGAAAGGATAAGGGAAGTGGTAGTTAATGCCTATTTTGAGATTTGTGCTTCCCTATTATCATAGGGCATGCATTGGACCGAACTACATTGAGGACTGTGTCAAGGCCGACTTTGATGGTGAATGGCATTTAATGTGTGCCTTAGTTTGATTTTCCCTTGGCCGACTTGTTTTAGGTGGTTTTTCTTATTTTGTAAATGTTTGGCTAGGCCGACATGTCTTGGGATTTGCTATAAAGGGCATTCTTGCCTCATTGTGAGGGGTTAGCTAGACAGTAATAGAGATTAGTGAGAGCAGAAAGAGCTAGAATATTTTGTAGTAAGAGTAGTATTTCATTTCTTGAAGCAAATACTGTATCAGAACAGTGGAATTGTTGCAGTCTTTTGATAATTTAATGCAATTGAAGACATTGTGGTTTCTTGGTGAAATCTCTTGTGTTATTTTATTTTGCATGGTTCTTGTTGTTCTATCTTTCAAATTGCTTGAGGATTTAGGGTTTAATGTTCAGAATTAAGATAGTTTTAGCTTGATGAATGATATTTATGGTTTCATATTTGGAATGTTGTAGTAATCTCTGGTCTATAATCCTAGTAACTATCTGATTGTAGTAGGCTGGTAAAGTCAACCTGGACCATACATTTAATGTGCTTAAGTTCGATTGTGGATGAATGTCTATGATTTGAAAATCTGTATACCTTAGAAGATTGTACCGTTCTTGTGACATTGCATTGTGGGTTAAGCAGGAATCGGTTGTTTAAGATTGGTCCATTCCAGATATATGTCATTTGCATTGTTCATTCTAAAAATTGTTTAGATCTTATCATCTGTTTGTACCCTTATCTTTTGCTATTTCTTTTTTATCTGATTAGATTTAGGATTTGAGATCACCATATTGCGAAATCTAATAGATTGAAAGATACAGTTTGCTTGTAGTAAGGTCCCTTTGTGATTACCAGCATTTTCACATAATTATCTAAGTTGTTTATGCATTGTCATGACCTGACACCCGAGAGACCTTGGGGTGATTTTTGGCAATTTATTGTGAAAATAACCTTTCAAGAGAGAGAATAGAATATTACATTAATCGAGTTGTTCTGTGTAGAAAACACCATCCAACAGGTTTCCATCTTTACTAACTTATATTTTACAACATTAATACATAGGTTCATGTCCACCATGTTGTTGGCACAAATAGCACTAGGGAGGGGAGACAAAATTTTGTTGAAATTTATCCTCCAAGATTTGTATGGCTTAACCTCTCCCTCATCTATTAGTATCTTTGGCATCAAACCCCCTTCCAATTCCTCAAAAGAATTCAAATTCCATTCCAAAGTTTTTTGAGAGCTCCCATGAGCAGCTAGAATTTTTTCAAGGCATTGAACTTTCTCAAAATTTGTTGGCAATATCAACAAGATCATCAACATCAAAAACAATCTAAAACAAAAAATATGTATGTTGATATTTTTATAAATTTATGTCTATTACTTTTAAAAGAAATAATTTAAATCATATTTTTAAAAAGTAAGTGGAATGGAATCATATCTCAAAGACCAAACTAGGAATCACCTAACAACAACAAAAAACATCAAACTATGGGTAAACCATCAACTAATCATCAAAACCTATAAACCTAGGTAGTGGTGATGGATCATAATCCTTAATTTGTGAGCTAATTATGGGTTGGAAGCCAATTTATAATGGTCTCGATCTCCTCATAGAAGATTTTCTACTTTTCAATGCATATTTTTAAAATAGCTTACATATAAATTTAGATTTTTAGTTTGCATATAATAGTTTTGTTATTTGATTTTTAGCTTTCAAGTAACCATAGTGTTGTTCTTTTCATGTTGTCTAAACATTTAAAAAATAAACCATAAAACTGCTAGTTCCAACATGCATGAAGGAGTGATTGTCAAAGTAAATCAAAAATACATTTTTTTGCCATTTCAATGATACATTACAACAAACAAGAAAGAGAATCATGTATTCAAATGTATTTTCTTGTATTGATAATCATTAAGGTACATGTCCCTCACAAGCCAAGGGAATAGCTTTCTTATTCAAATGAAAATATGAAACAACTTATACATGAATAAGTAAAGGAAAGAGAGAATCTGCATGTAAGAATGGAACCAGTCATTGCCTGTGAATGACTGGTTACAAGTTTCCTTGCTGCTGCTCTGAACCGCTTGTGCTCCTCCCAGCTCTGTTGCACTCCTCACCCTGCATCTGAAGAAAACATGGTGTTAGAGTGAGGCTCTAAGCAATGAACAATTCAATCCTTGCATACACACCTACCTACGCATGTATAAGCTGATCCACAAATGCATTAAACAAAAGAACATTCAACATATGCATTTATTTTCAAATTGTTTGCTTCATGTGCAGATTTAGGACAAGCCTATTTATTGTTTCATTATCAGATCAAATGCAGCATGTGGGGTAAATGTGGCTCCCACAAGGGTAGAGCTTAGCGTGCTTTGAAAGAAAAAGGAAATTGAGCAACTTGATCAAAGGTCTATCTCTTATCAATTCATTAAATCAATATGGGATCATACCAGTCGATCAACTTTCATTATCAGATTCAAAAGATGCATCAAGTTCAATTATGCATCAAAGTGTTTTAAAGATGCATCAAGTTCAATTATGCATCTATTTAATAATGAGGAAGCATCTCAAATTGTTGTCAAGCCCCTCTCACCACAACCATGTTGGGCAGTCACTCATCACACAGGAAAGTGAGTTGTTAGGTCACCCACACATGTGATAGGTGGTTGTCAAACAAAGTTAGAATGAGGAGACTATGCATGTTTGTCACATATAGCTATAGTAGGAGTAATGGTTGACTCATGGTCATGGTACAAGTGTAAGGACAACACCCTTATAGGAGCTTACAAGGTTGACAGGCATGAAAGGTATCCAAAACAAAGCATAACTGTCTTCATGGCAAAGAAACATGGCCATCTAATTCGCTGCCCCATGAGTTTGATGAATATGATGTCCTTGAGATTGAGTGCATGACAGGATTGAATGCATTATGAACATGAAAGATAAGGATAGCAACTAAAGACAAAATCTGAAGTTGTACAAGGCTGAGTTCAAGGCCTTCTCAACCAAACATCAGACAATAGGTTTAGCTAGCTAGCAATCGATGTGTGAGTGACATGAGAAAAGGAAAAAGGCAAAGACATTCAAGAAGCATCAACTCTAGTTGACATAGACATGTGCATATTATAAATATATCATTACAAGAAGTCACGACAGCAATAGAGCCCTCATATGATGTGATCAAGAGACAATTGCTATGCCATAACACAAAGGTCTGCTATCCTCTAAGCATATTACCAAGAAAGGGATAGGCATGACCATCAGAGGATATGAAACACAATCTATTCACCACAAGTTTTGAGCATAAGTAAGGATCATTCCTAGATTCAATCAAACAGTAGCAACCATCACCTAAAATGGGGCAGTCATGTGCATTGATAGACAAGATGTGCTTTAAGGAAGGCATGGGTCAGGGCATTTCATTGTCAATTCATAGGAACAGGGGACTGACATCTCTCAATGATAATTCCAAGAATAAGTCTACTCACTGTCATAATGACTATGCAAAGCCACCAATAGTCATCAAATGAATGGGGATCAATACATAGACAATCAAAAGAAATGGCAGTCACCATTCAAGTAGTCTACCAAGATCATGATTCTATTTGACAAGGGGCAAGGATCAATCATGGGTTATGAAAGAGACCATACATGTAAGTAAGCATGTAATGGAGCAGCATGGGCTAAATTGCTGTAAGGAGTCACATGATAGAAATAAATGGAAAAGTAAGTGCATTCAATCTAGTTTGTACTTGCTAAGCATAGCAAGTGTCTTTACATTAAAAGTAGTGACTTCAACACATTACAAAAATCATTGAGTGCTCAAACTACAATGAAGTATAATCATAAGCAACAAGATGTGCTCTTGCAATATTGACATGTCAATTAGTTGAAAGCATAGTCACCACAACAACGCCTACAATTACATGATATTTGTACAAGAACTCAATAAGAAAGCAACCATTTATGAAGACAACTTTGTGGTGGATAGACATGTGTAAACAATAGCAACTCAAAGGTACAATCTGTGATTTATCACTAGAACAATCTGTTAGATGCAATCTCATAGTAGGGACAGATCCTTCATGATCATGTCTTAGTAGCCTGAGTAGTGGACTCATCATAAGGTGTTTGTGGTGTGGGTGAGGCTGTGTCATTGTCACTCATGGTAGAGTTGATAAGGATAAGCAAAATGCTTGAGGAATAGTTGCATCAAGAGGAAGTGATACAAAGGACAACAGTAATCATATGAAACAATATCAAAAGCTAGTGATGCAGCCCTGTATAGGCCTAAAGTGATCAGCCCTTGGAAAGATAAAAGGCAATGTCATCATCATATGACATGATGGAATGTTAATTTATGAGTTTGAGGCACAAAACACAGTCCAATCAAAGTGTGAATTAGCATTCTAGGACAGTCTAATCAAATGAATTGAAGTCATGATAGTCTGGAGTTGCCTTGGTATGACTATCTAGACTAATGAACATGAGAAAGGGAGACAACTTCAGCATTACAGCAGTCTCGACATCGAAGTTTGATAGCAAGATCACGAACCCATGACAAGGATGAGATCATCCCGTGAAGGCAATATGGTTTTCCTATAAGGGATTTGAAGGATCAGATCATAAAGCACATTCACAGGGACCATTGAATTCATGTTTTCAAGAAGGATTAAAAGGGGACTGTTCATTATTTTCATAAAGGTTGAATGGGTGCATTAACAAGTCAATTGAAGAGACAATACCCAAGCCTTGGTCCATGGTGGTGGAGAATACAAGAACAATATTGTGAGTTCAAATAGCATCTACATATTCTTGCTCCAGGATCTAAGTGTCTAATCTTAGGTCTCCCCTTTGAGTCAAAGGTCCATGTCTTAGTGGAAGGGTCTTTTGTTACTATTTCCTTTTCATCTTTTGAGGATTGCAGCAGCATATAGGTGGTATGCCCCTTAGATCACAGAGGCATGGGAAGCACAGTGATAGGAGGATTTAATCAAAGTATAATACGGTCAGCATTATATCTGAGATAAGTAGCATGAGATGTGTAAGCCCACGAACAATGAACTTGGAGTTTATTGGACAGTCAATTCAATAGAATGGTGAAGCCCTTTCAAGGTTTTAAACCACACAGGGAGATGACAAAACATACAAGTATTTGAAGTAGAGTGAGAACATGGAAGCATTGGTAATACTTTTACTCCACTTACAAAAACAAATGAACAACTCTTCAACATAATCTTGAACTTAAGAGAGGCCAAATGCATATCAACAAACTAAAAAAGTAAATGCAGAAATTGTAAATGAGAACATTCTACAGTAGTGAGGAATCTGGCTGCTCATTAAAGTGTTATGTGGCCTTTTCAAAATCATGTTCAAGAACCAAACACAGAGTATGGAGGAGGTTATGCAAAGTTTCCAAATCATTAGATATAGTCTCAAGGAAAGTCAAAGAATTTGCATGAGGTATGGTTCAACATTCAGCAATGTCAAGGCACTATTAAAGAAATTTAATGTAAGTCTCTTAAGGTTCCACTTCCTAAGCTCAAAAATACCTTATTCCATACTTTATTGCAGAGGTAATTATCTCAGTTTGTTCCAGAAAAAAGAAAGATCATTCAAGTGATAGTGTATCTATAGACTAAATGAAGTTGAAACCTCAAATTAGTGCATTTTTTACTGAGGCCAAGCAAATGAAGATACCATGTACCCATATGTCTAAAAAATAGAAAGGTGAAAGTTTTTCTAAGCCATCTACATTTTGCAGCAGATCTGAACCTTTCAAAAGAAAATATGCAAAACCTACATGGGGTTTCAAGTCTAAGGCAACGTTACTTTCTCTTTTACAAAAAGTGAATGAATTTACAAGGTTTTTGCATTTCAAGCAACAAACCAGAACCTTTCAAATAAATCAGAAACCCAAGCAAGGTTTTTCTCAAAATGCAGAAAAAGATAGAAAAACAACAAATGCAAGAAAACCTAGTTAAAAAATTGGAGGCCAAGCCACAGTCGTTTCTTTCTTTTTCTGCATTCTAGGAACCCATCTAGGTTGTCGATGTTTGTGAAATTCAAGAAGGAAACCAAAAGAATACATGAAGGTTAGGAGATAAGTGAGCATGAACACATTTTCCTATTCATGGCCATGGCCAATGCTTGCTTCTTTTATAAGAACAACAAAAAAGAAACAAAATGGGTGTCCTCATTGACAAACACCGAAAAGAAGCAAATATTGTATGCTCTATTGTCAACAGAAGAAGCAAGAATCTGGGGGTCGTTCTGAACTGAATCAACAAAAAATGTAGTCTATTGAATACTTACCCAAAATTTTTTGCTCACACAAGCTATGCAATTTGCAAGATTTTTGTCTTCAAAAGCTTCATACTAGCTTTGCATGGCTGCTTTCAACAGAAGAAAGCAACAACAGAAAACAAGTTCATGAAGAAAGTCCTTCAAAATGTCTCATAGTTGCGGACTGTAAGTCCAAAAAAGGTTTCAAAGTGTGAGGAAAGGAAATTTTAATGCATGATGACACAATTACCTAAATTCTCCATGGCGTTTTTATGCAAGAAATGTCAAAATCTGACCAAAAAACCAGTGAAGATATCATTTTTCCCATGTTCTCCAAACCATCATGGCGGCAAAGACATTTTCTAGATTCTTCTAAGCGACAAAATGATGGATTTTTTCCTCATTCTTCTGGTATTATGATTAGGGTTTGACCCTTGTCTTTGCATTTCGATGGGGTGTTTTATCTTTTATCTTTTCTTTTAAAATCAACACATGATAAATGTGATGGGGCCAAACTTTGTATTCCCCCCTAGGCTTTGCATGCCTTATAAACCTTCACACTTAAAAAAGCTTTGTTAAGGATCTCACTATGTCATGTGTTATTTCTTAGGCATTCTATGCCTTAGGAATTTCTTTCCTCATTTGACTTATGCTGAAGTGTGAAGTGATGGAGTGTGCCATGAAACCCTTAGGTGAAGCTTTGTTTTGCAAATCATGTGACTTAGAATATTCTTTCCAAGAGCCTTGGAGGTCGACCTTGTTGGCCAAGTAATATTGATACTTATGCCTTTGCAAACCATGTGACTATGACATGTGTGGGAAGAATGCAGAATATGAGTGGTAAGTTGATAGTCAAAGTGCCTTTGAGCCTTTGAGATTTTTTTCATAACATTTGATGTTACATTTTATTCTATGATTGGAGATATCATTTAGGTGACTTTAAAATCACTTTTATTGTGCCTTTTAATGCTAATGTAACACAGAGAATGGTGGGCCCCTTTTGATTTGATCCTAATTGTAAAGTGATTTGTTAATTGATGTTTTATAAATCACTTAGTAAAATCACTATATTTAATGCTTTAAAAGCCATGTGTTTTCAGAAACACAAATGTTGCATGATAAGGAATATGGTCAAATGTTGAAATAGGACCAATGATGACTTGCAGAGGTGTGGGGAGTGTGAGATGTTGTTTAGACTATTTTGGTGAAGAATGAGGCCAACTGGAGGTTTATTTGTCACACTTTTGGGATGGCTATTGACTTAACTTGGTTTTTCTTCATGTGGAGAGCATTTTAGAGACTTCTAGAAGGTTCTTTTGGAGCCATTTTTGTTTTATCCGAGGATAATCTTCCAGAAGCACATGTGTGGGAGTTTTTGGGGTTTTTTTGGTTAAGTATGTTCATTTGGAACTTTTTAGGGAGTTCTTTCTTTTTCAGCAGGAGGATGGCTACTATCTTGGAGTTATTTTTTGATGAAACTGCATTGTAACTTAGACAGACTTAATACACAGTAAGCACTTTGAATTGATATAGTAGAGCACTTTTACCTTCTCATATTTTGTTTCTCATGTATGTTGTTAATGATTGATCAGCTTATTTTGTGAAATCTATTTTTCCTTGCAAGCTTGTCTCATGTTATGCATCTATTTAGCAAAATGCCTACATGCTTCTCAAAATGCCTACATGCTTCTCTAATGCCTACATGATTTTCTAAAAGCATGCAATATTTTTATATGCACACATGTAAATTGCATGCATGCATACACTTATAAGAAAAATCAAGTTAGAATAGAAACCAAGAAAACACAAAGATTGCCCTTGCTCCACATTCTTGGAATCATTATAAATCAATAATAGCTAAATTCTTGAGGCAATCTAAATTATGATCTATTTTGATCACAAGAAAAGGACCAAACTTTTTCCTTGAGACTTAGGTTGGCTAGCCAATTTTTTTTTCCTTTTTTGTGCTTTGAATGAATGAATTGATAGTTCTCATACTTTCCTTGTACGTCTTTTCCCTCCAACATAAGGTTTTAAAGATGTCAATCAACTATGTTTATCTTTCCACACCATTAATAATTATTCAATAACCTCCCTCAATTATCAAGTTTGAAAAATGAATCTTAATTCTAAGCTCAAGACCTAAAACTAGGCTCTTGAATTTTGTTATGTTATTGGAATTTATAGGTTTGTAAATGTGGTATGAAAGGAGACACCCCCTTTATGATTTATGAGAATCACTCATGTCATCGAAGTTTACTTATTATTTTTATAGCATAAAAAATATTTGCTTTGTCCACATTAGATGGACTCCAAGAATGATAAAGCTTTTTCTAAGAGGCTTTTGGGGGTCTCAAATAGAAAAACTACAAAAGATCATTCCTATGACAATATCCCAAAACTCTTAAATAATACCAAAAAAAAAAGGCAATTCTATTATTTCAAAAGCTTGCTGAAATATCCTATCACCACTACACTAACATTGAAACTAAAACTAGATTCCTTTGAATTAATCACAATGAAAAATGATACCATTGACCTGTTCAATAAAAATGTTGTGATTAACCTTTTCTTCTTAAAAAAATAAAAATAAACATCCATTAAAACCATAACATTCTTACTTTCAATATATTCCCAAATTAAAATATTGATGAAATATTTTTTTAACCTTTAGTCATGCCTTGAATGATTATATATTTTGCCGTTGGAAAGACTTAATATGAGTCATGAGAGAAATAACTATTTTTCCATATTCCTCACTCTAGATTCCATTGCGTTTACAAATTCACGTAAATCTATCAGAATTTTTCTTTCTATAATTTGAAGTTTTGTTCGTCATTGCTGTGTCAACGTTTGTATTCTTCGAATTCTTGCCGGCACTCAGAAGGTTTCCATTTACTGAGAAATTTGTTTTTCGAAAGCGCATAAACGACCTGTAGCTGAAAATGTTATTGTATCCACAGTCCAATTACAATTATAAAATGCCATTGCCATCCACTACTAATCTCAATCTCACATGATTATGTTGAAAGCCCTGCATATTCTGCTTACTACACACAATCCCCCTGAAGACTACTCTACATATCTTCAATTATTGCAGATATGTATTCTTAAGAACGCGCTTTCACAAGGGAAAAATGTCCAATCTTTTATTGCTCACAGGCCATTTGCCTTTGCTACACACACAGCTTTTCATAATAAGCTTATTCACATGTATGTCAAATGCGGAAGTTTGGTCGATTCTCGAAAAGTCTTTGACCACATGAAAGAACGAACAGCGTCTCATGGAATACGATTATTGCAGCGTACAGAAGATATGGGTATCCTCACGAGGCAGTCACACTATTTCACCGTATGCAGAAAACAGGTATCCAACCCGATAAGTTCACATTTGCCAGCGTACTCCCAGCCTGTGCCAAAATGGGAGCTTTGAAAGAGGGTATAGATATCCATCAAAACATAAAGGATAAAGGATTTTTGTCTGATGTTGTAGTTTCAAGTGCCCTGGTAGACATGTATGCAAAATGTGGAAGCATAGACAAGGCACGTGAACTGTTTGACAGGATGCCTCAAAGAGATGTCATCTCGTGGAATGCCATGATTGCAGGATATGCACAAAATAGATTTGTTGATAAGGCTTTAGAAACTTTCAAGCAAATGCAACTGGCAGGTGTGAAGCCAAATTCCTCTACCTTGATCGGCATCCTCCCCGCCTGTGCCAAAATGGGAGCTTTGGAACAGGGTATGGACATTCATCAAAGCATAAAGGATAGAAGAATTTTATCAGATGCTGTAGTTGCAACTGCCCTGATAGACATGTATGCAAAATGTGGAAGCATAGACAAGGCATGTGAACTGTTTGACAGAATGCCTCAAAGGAATGTCGTCTCGTGGAATGCCATGATAGCAGGATATGCACAAAATGGATTTGTTGAAAAGGCTTTAAGAACTTTCAAGCAGATGCAATTGGCAGGTGTAAAACCAAATTCAGCAACGTTTGCCAGCATCCTCCCTGCCTGTGCCAAAATGGGAGCTTTGGAACAGGGCATGGACATCCATCAAAATATAAAAGAAGGGGGACTTTTATCAGATGTTATAGTTGCAACGGCCCTGGTAGATATGTATGCAAAATGTGGAAGAATAGACAAGGCACGTGAAGTGTTTGACAGAATGCCTCAAAGAGATGTCATCTCATGGAATGCAATGATTGCGGGATATGCTCAAAATGGATTAGTTGATAAGGCTTTAGAAACATTCAAGCAAATGCAATTGGCAGGTGTAAAGCCAAATTCCACAACCTTTGCCAGCATCCTTCCTGCCTGTGCCAAAATGGGAGATTTGGAACAAGGTTGTGACATCCATCAAACCATAAAGGAAGGGGAATTTTTGTCAGATGTTATAGTTGCAACTGCCCTGGTGGACATGTATGCAAAATGTGGAAGCATAGACAAGGCAATTGAACTGTTCAACAGAATGCCTCAAAAAGATGTCATCTCATGGAATGCCATGATTGCAGGATATGCACAAAATGGATTTGCTGACAAGGCGTTAGAAACTTTCAAGCAAATGCAATTGGCAGGTGTAAAGCCAAATTCTACAACCTTTGCCAGCATTCTCCCTGCCTGTGCCAAAATGAGAGCTTTGGAACAAGGCATAAACATCCATCAAAGCATAAAAGGATAGAGGAATTTTGTTGGATGTTGTAGTTGCAACTGCCCTGGTAGACATGTATGCAAAATGTGGAAGCATAGACAAGGCATATGAAGTGTTTGACAGAATGCCTCAAAAAAATGTGGTCTCATGGAATGCCATGGTTGCAGGATATGTACAGAATGGATTTGTTGAAAAGGCTTTAGAAACTTTCAAGCAAATGCAATTAGCAGGTGTACAACCAAATTCTACAACTTTTACTAGCATCCTCCCTGCCTGTGGCAAAATGGGAGCTTTGGAACAGGGTATGGACATCCATCAAAGCATAATGCAAGGGGAGTTTTGGTCCGATATTATAGTTGGAAATGCTCTGGTAGACATGTATGCAAAATGTGGAAGCATAGACAAGGCACGTGAGGTGTTTGACAGAATGCCTCGAAGAGATGTCATCTCATGGAATGCAATGATTGCAGGATATGCACATAATGGGTTTTGCAAGGATGCTCTCCAAATCTTTGAATTAATGGAACACTCTGAATCACATCCTGACATTGTAAGCTTTGCTTGTGTTCTGTGTGCATGCAGTCATGCAGGTTTAGTGGATGAGGGCTGCACGTACTTCAATCACATGAGTAACCTTTATTGCATTACACCTACTATTGATCACTATGTGTGCATGGTTGATCTTCTTGCCCGTGCTGGCTATCTTGAGGATGCCTTGAACTTTATCATTAAGATGCCAGTTAAACCTGTGGTGGTTGTGTGGATGTGTTTTCTTGGTGCCTGTAGATCACATATGAATATAGGCTTAGGAGTGTTTACAGCGATGGTGCTTTTTGATTTGGATCCTAAAAATGCTGCTGCTTATGTTCTTCTCTCAAACATCTATGCAGAAGTGGGCAGGTGGAATGAGGTTCAAATGGTAAGGAGAATGATGAAAGATAGAGGAATTAGAAAGATCCCTGGATGTAGTTGGATTGAAGATGTATGTCAAAGACCTTTTTTATGATAACCGTGAAACTTACATATGTATGAAATGGAAAATAGGAAAAAATAAAAGGTGAGGAACATTTAGTGGAAAGATATTTGACTAACAGGAATTGGGAGATGATGGTTCATAATTATCCTCGTCATTTTGTATCATTCTTTTGTGTGAATTAATTGTATTATCATTCGTCTAATCAGGTGGACCATTTGAAATTAAATTGCACTATCCAAATTAGGTATGTATTCATATAAATGCATGGAGATTTTGTCTCATTTATGGTTAGATATTTCTAATTTTGCTTCACTTACCTTTGCTTGGTGAGAAACCTAATGGATTCAGAAATTCACAAATGATTTTTTCAAATTTTTCCAATATACTTGGGCTTTTATTAGAAATAAACAATTCTAATTTATATATGAAGAAGTAAAAAAAATTGCAATTGTGTTTATGTTGTAATTAGTAATGCATGACAGCGGGGGCCCTAGCTCGGTTGGCTAAATATTTCCTGTTGTAGGAGGTTGGTCACGAGGTCCAGTCTCCCCCACCCCCGTGGTACCAGAGGGCGTGTCGCGCCAACACCGCCAGTCACGTTAAAAAGTTTACCAAGCACACTGTAGTTTATAGGGGGTCGTGCTACCCGATTCCTATAGTCTAATAAAAAAAATTTTAAAAAATTAGTAATGCATGACACTTTGAAAAATTTGCATAACTAGATTCTTAGATTGTTAGAGAGAAGAGAATAGCATTTGTATTAATATAAAATAAAATTACAATTTATACTGCATTGTAATCACACATTCATAGTATTATAATATTGAACATAATGAGATTTATAAATTGATACTAATGAAATAAGAATTTGAAGATGACTGGTGAGAGCTAAATAGAACATTTCATTAGTGTTTGGTCCAATGTTCAAAGCTTTTACATAAGACATTAATGAACAAAATCCAGACAAACAAATTTTGTGCAATAGAAAAACAACACCAAATATGCCACTTTGCAGTTATATGTGCACAAGGTGTAATAGCATGCACACTAATGCACTAAGCATGGCAACACAAACAAAAAGACTTACTTCACCACTGACCTGAAACATCATTACTAACTAGACTATTGCGTTCTAGAAGTAGATTGAGGTTCCGATTCCAAGCTGTGCACCTCATTAATGAGCCACTCCTCAGGCATCTTGGGTTGCAAGAAGAACTAGGACAATCGACCCTCGTTTGGACTTCGGGACAAATTTACACAATGCCCATACTAACTTGGACCTCCGACTATGGTTTGCATCCTGCACAAATAATTTGGAGTTTAGTGTCGAATCTGTAGGACCTTGGACTTCGAAGTTTCCCTTGTATTGTGCAATCCACTAAATATACCAAGCTAGGTTTAAACCCTGATCTCACCTGACAAATACCTGAGACTTCAAAATCTAACGAACAAGCTACAGTTCAGACTTCGAAGTCTGATCAACAATCTTTACCTCGTGAAGAAGCTCAACCCTACATTGAATGTTGAACATTGACAGGCTTATCACTTGGACCTCGGTGACCATTTGACACCAAGCCTCTCGGGGTTCAGGATTTGACGCACATTTCACTTAAAAGGCCGATCACTGAACACCGAAGGTCTTTAATTTGGACTTCGGAGTTTACTAGCGACATGCATTTTGGACTTCCTGGTCTATAATGCAACTCACTTTCATGCAAAACTCAAACACAAGCCTGAACTCCCTCACAATTGCAATTTAGACTTTGGGGTCCGATCCTCAGTGTGCATTCAGGACTTCGAGGTCCGAGATGCACTTGGCAGCATATAGACTCTGAGCCAAATTTGAACTTCTATAAGCCTGCAATTCAAACTTTGGGGTTCGATGGACAAATTTGTGGTAAGTACATAATTTTTACAGGTGGAGACAACAAGATCGTCAGAAACAACTCCCTCACTTTGCATGCAATGCAAAAACAGGTCGGACCAAACACTTGTACACACATGGAGCCGATATTGGGCGAGCCTGGAGTTTGCAAATTCCTCAGAAGGTGTGCTAAACCCCATGATAAAACTCTTTCTCATGAGCAAGCCAAATAAGAAAATGACGAAGTTCACAGGGAACAACCAATAGAGATGGTATTCTTCTCATTTTTATGGACATAATGACAACCCACTGCTAGATCTTGGTGTGTACTAACAGCTCTTTATTGTTGCATGTTATTTGTAAGGAGGTAGAATGTTATTTGTAAGGAGGTAGAATGTCATTAATGAAGTGATGTACTCCAATATGCTGTGTGTGAGTATGGAAAAATGGATTTTTGGACATCTTCAACACACTTTGATTATCACAATATATAATCATGAGATTAGGTTGTGGGTGACAAACTATAACTCATATTGCTTTACATGTTGCTTCAAGAACTACTTTTTACTAAACTTCAATTGATGACAATGCAACATTTGGTTTCTTCTTATAACTCCGCGAAATAATGGCAAAACCAAGATTGAAGTAGTAACCAAGGGTTGATTTCTTAGAGTCTATGCAACCTTCCAAAAATGAATATGAAAAATTAACAAGTTGAAAATATTGATTCTTCAAATACTCCAAATTACTTTGCAACTAATCAATTACTTTGTTAAATTGGATGAATCACAAATAAGTTTCCTAGAAAACTCCTATGTAGTGTTTCATCAATTGTTTTATGATTTGATTATTCAATTGATGACCAAATATTAAATAAAACTCCTAGTAACACCTATTGCATATTTATTATAAGTTTTCCATAGCAAAAATGTCATCTTTGTGACAAATTTCCAAGCACAACCATATCATGACAAAACTCTATATGTCTACTCAATGGCTTCCCATGACATTGTGGTTGCTATTTTCAACCTAGAAAATAATCTATCACAACCATCTTTTGTACAAATTTTTCGTTGCACTATAATCTAAAGCCTCTTATGAGAGCATAATTGATGTTCTCAAAACCTTGAAGACAATTCTTTCTTCTTCATGTGTGACCTTTAGAAGGCCTTCTTCTGAATATTATATCTCATTGCCTCTCTAGTACTTAACATGCCAATGCCCAATGATGGCCATAGGTCAACAAACCAAAATCTTAACACAAAGGTCATGTATCTTCATGACATCAAATACTTTATGATAAATAATGTTATATCCAAAATGACTAGGAACTCACTATGACTATTTTCATGGTGGGTATCTTTTCTACATAAACATGACACCACTAATACTTAGTGGATCTACTCTTGAGTTCTTCATGTAATATAAAGGTACATAAACATGACACCAACAACCTCGTATTACACACATGTGACTTGCAACAAAGGTGATTGAAACATGTCCATAGGTCAAAGTAGATTGTAGAACAAAGCTTGTAGATCTTAATTAGTACATCTTGGAACCATTAAAATATATCAACCTAAAAATAGTGCAAATTCAAAACTCTATTGGTAACAATTAAACTAAGACAACATGCATATTCTTTTCATGGAATAAACATTAGAATAGAAACATCCTTAGGTCCAAAATGTCATAAATCTATAATTGTAGGATAACTATAGGTGAAAAACTAGAGACTAATGAACAAGTCTCTAACCATGATTGAAAGCATGCAAGAAAATCCAAAATTGAATCATTTGGAATTTACCATTAAGAATTACAAATTGAAAAAAAATTCCACAAATTTGTAAAAAACCACATATTTTAAAGAAAAAAACCTACAAAACACCTTGCATGTAATGTAAGCCACACACAAAACTATGATGCTAATATGAATTCATTCACACATCAAAAACACCCACAAATCTACAAAGATGAGATTTTCATTTTGAATGGTGGATTATCACAAATATGCAATATATAGATTCATCATACCATGAATTTGCAAAATGCATCTACATGCATCCAAGAGCTCTAAGTCACCATATGACCAAATCCACAAAGTACATACAACAAAAGGGAGCAAGGGGTTATTAAAAGCTCTAAGTTACCATATGAAAAACTCTATAACCTCCATGTGGCCATTTATCTAGAGGGCATGTAGCATCTCTAGGTCAAAATATGGTCATCTCCACAACCTTCACATGACCAAGTATCTAGGGGGGTAAATAAGAGCTCCAAATATTATATGACTAACTCCACAACCTCCCAATAACTAATTACTTATCATATATCACCAAATAGGAGCTCCAAGTCACTATATGACCAATTCCAATAATGAGAATGGAATCCAAGGAAGCTTGAACATGATTTGTAATCAAGTCATGTTACAATCGAGAAAATCCCCCATCTTGAGCTTCCAAAGCTTAAATTTTCTTTCATTGAATCTCTCCATAGGTTCATTCTAGCAATGCATGCCATAACTATATCCTGAAATAAGATTAACTACAACAAACTCCAATAAAAATGGAATAATATATTAAAATAGGCCTTGGTCTTCTCATAGATCAAACAAGTTGACAATGCTTTGATACCAAATGAAAAGAAATATGAAACAATTTTCTTCTTAATCTCGTGCAAAAAATCACTAGCATATGATTTTAATATGGATTTGTATTAACCAAATATGGACAATGTTGATCCTTAAAACCTACGCCTTAGGAAACAACCTTATGGGAAGTTTAGTGGATGGGGGATGAATTGCACTCCACTAGACAACCTCCAGGATTTTAGAAGCCAACACTTTATTCTCATTTTGGGAAGGAAAAGGGGAAGAAGAAAATATAAGCAAATCTAATCTCAGGCAATTCACCAAAGCTTTTACAACATTTCAAATCTCACTTTCAAACAACCAAAAGTACAAAACTCCTAGAGAAACAAGCACAGAGTGTCACAGACTCTTCGTCGTTGGAAAGAGAATGAAACACTTAAGGCTTAGTAGGCACAAAGCATAGCATTCAAATATTTATGTGAGTAGAACCCTTTGAGGCTCACTAGAGCATGATACAACTCGATTATTCTACTAAAACATTTTTCTTTGTAAATATTGCTCACCAACAAGCATAATATGATAACTAACCATAAATCATTATAGAAAACGAAAGAGTACAAGACATGCTTCAATAATTTCCACAATCTTATGCTAGAATCCATAAAAGCTAAAACTTACATCATCAATATCATATCCATTCCTAAATGACACATAGCATTGAAGCTAGCATAAATAGAAATAAAACACATAGTAAAGGCGAACTGGACATAATCTGATATGTTTTGCTTTCTATTGATTGATTTAGAAGACACAAAATACTGACACGTGGCACCCTCCGCTAGCTGATATGCAAAAAAATATTAGAGTCTACAAGCTACTTAGAATTAAGTTGGAATCAAAAGAAAAAGTTGTAGAGCATCCACTTGAAACAAATAAATTACAATGAAAGAGCTCAACCTCAAGCTGCGGGAGATTAATCTATAGTATTGGCGACTTCTGCGGGGACCTCTGCCTACAGAGGCACGAACCCAAAAGCTCTGGTTCCACATAAAAAATGAAAGGAAAAAAGAAAAATGCACGGCCTCATAACTTAGGTAGCACAGATCGCAAAGGTGTCCAATATGCCTCCGAGTGTTGTACTTGTGTCTACAAATCCTTGAATGTTTGATCCAAATCGATCGGCTCTTTGAAAGAGATGTCACTCAATACTGTTAGTGCAGACTCCATGTGAAAATTGAGTTATGCTAGAGGATGCAAAATCTTCTCAATTTTTAAGGTGCTCGGTAATGAACTCGGGGTTTGGAGGACCAACTGATCCTATTGTTTGTTCTCTAACAATTGCTTGATTTGACCCTCAGTCAAAATTGTTCCATCTGCATAAAAAGGGATGGAAGTCCCAATAGGACTAACCCCTCAAAATGCCCTCTCATTTCCTTTACCTTGAGCTCTAGGGTGTGGTGGCATTCCTTACCCTTTCGGGTTGCCTTATTGCAATTAATGAATTCATTGGATTTCCTTGCAACCACTCTTTTATCCCTGATCCCTGTAGTTGTTAAGGCATCATTTGTCATCTTGTACAATTTCCCTATTAAAAGTTCTAACTCCAATACCTTGGGAGTGATAGACTGCAAAATTTGTTCAACAATAGGGCTGACCCTTGCACTTAATTCTTGTGCATCTACCATGAACTTTAGGGTTGGCTAGGTAGAGATGTTAACACATCTTTTATTTTCTCCCAATAGGATATATACAATTGTTGCAGCAGAGGGAGAAAATTAGTTTGTTGCATTGGATTTGCAGCCGCATTTTGCAATTGCTATATTTGTGAATCCTTATTTTTGACTTCCTTCTGCAATTTATTAATCATGTCCAAATAGTTTGAGTTCTCTAAGAAAAATTGTGCCAACTCTTGA
The DNA here is from genome assembly GCA_007258455.2 of Sequoia sempervirens. NCBI lineage: Eukaryota > Viridiplantae > Streptophyta > Pinopsida > Cupressales > Cupressaceae > Sequoia > Sequoia sempervirens. The sequence continues at coordinate 730,878,424 of VDFB02270651.1, read as the reverse complement.
TCTCGTGCCTATAGGGCGAACTATGTGGTCTCTTTGGCCTACTTCTCTGAATCCATCAAAACTTGAGCTTCATGGAGCTCTATTTGGAATTGAGAGCTTCCTTCAGCTGCAACTCTTGCTAAATTTGCACTTACATCCTTGAAGCATCAAAGAGCTCCTACTAGATTTTAACCAGCTCCTGTGTCTTCTCTTGTAGTTTCTCTTTTGCCAACTCCTTTGTGGTCTTTTCACTGATACCTAGAGATTGGGCATCAAACAACTCCTTTTGGAATCTGTCCCTCTCCTTTTGCATGTTCTATTGTAGTTATTCCTTCTAACTTGTGGTATCAGAGAGGTCCTTATGTGCGTGCGCCAATTCTTGCTCTTTGGCTTGCAACTTAGAGGTCATCATTTTCTTTCTTCTCTTCATCAATTTTAGTAAATACACTACAATATTTGCATATTTCCCTTTGGCCTCTACCTTCAGCCTATCCACTGTAGCTTTAACACTTTTTAATTCTTCTTCCTTTTTCTCCATGCGCTGATTGATTTTTAGGTAAGCAATTGTTACTACATTATGTGTTTCCTCCATAAGCCTTAACTTATTGCGAGGATGAGTGTTGCTAAGGTTAAGGCCTACCACTTGGATATCATAGTCTCTGGATTGCATCTAGATCTTAGGCTTATAGACTAGAGGAGTCATTGTTGCAATCATCAAACTCTGTTACTTTTCGTCAAAATTCAATTCCATTTTTGGGGTGGTCGGAGCTAGAACTTCTTTTAGTTTCCTCTTTTGCATCCTGTCCTCCCAAGCTTTCCTTGTTTGATCTATTTAGGCTTGATACTCCAAAGGAGATTGAATGTATCTTCCAATAAATGGGATGTCAATGGGTAGATTGAAAGGGATACGAACAAGGGAGGTCCCTGTTTGTTCTCCCGATGGGGAAGTCATTAGAAAGCTTAGGGTTGTAGGAGAGAAAGCCAAAATGCCTTGCAATGCTTGTGTAGGGTGTGAGGTGCTTAGAGAGATTAAAGGGGCAATGACAGGTGAAGGGACCACTAACATAATGAAAGGCAGGGATTAAGAGAGTGGCATAGATGATGGATTAGAAAAAGGAGCCTGCATAGTTGATGAAGCAATCATGATAGCAAGTGTGGAAGTGGAAGTAGGTGCATGGTTAGAAAAAGGAGGTTGTGGTATGGTGGAAACAAGAGAAGCAGTCATAGAGGAGGGTGCAAAAGGCATTGATTGTGTAATGATGGCCATAACAGTGATCACATACTAAGATGGAAGATGGAGCGAAAGAAAAACAAGAGGAAAAAATGACTGGGATGAAGAGAGAAGAAAGAGAGAGAAACATACCTACATCATGGAGACCGTTGGTGGTTGTGTGACAATAGTTACTTCTTCTTCTTGTACATTTCCTAGGTCCAAATTTCATCATCTTATTTTCTTTGTGGGGGATGCAATAGGTGAAATGGATCCCTCACCTCTAGAACTTGATGAGCCTTGAGCTTGTTGAGAAGCTTGGGGCTTCCTTTTGAGGGTCTAGGTTCATAGATACCTAACAACTGCACTTGTCGATAATGCTTGTTGTGACATTGGTCCTGCCAACAATCTTTCTTCTATTTTCTATTTCTTTCCTTTCTATCATGGTGGTGAGGCGGGTTCCTCCTCCTTTGACAATTCTCCATGTTCACCATCCCATATATCATCAAACTTGCTATCAAAAGGGATAGCATCATAATTAAAATTCAAATCATGTACCTCTTGACGATATATCCAAAAATTGGTGATCTTTTCATTGCCCCAACTCAATTGTGTCAACTTAATTCTCATAGCTTTATGAATCTTGACGATCGGGTTCACCTTTGCCACAATTGTATAAAAGGAAAGCCATGGGGGTCTACCACTAAATGACACAAATATTAAATCAACACAAAAATTTGGAGTAACTACCTTTGGATTATGCCTCTAATCCCAATATGGCCATGGGGTATGGGTAAGAGAGATTCCAATGCTAGGTAAACAACCATCTAGATCATAATTCCAGCAGTCACATATAAGACCAAGGCCTGGTTGAGTCAATTTGACTGCTAATAGAACATCTACATGCCGTTTCTACATTGTGACCTTGCCTCATGTGATTGGGGGTTTGTAAACTATTGTTTTTCTACTTCTTGATCCAAATGCATTATCAATTATGGACAGTTGTTGAGCATTTCAATGGTGGGAGTTCTATCTATCACACAAGTAGGCAACCTAAATGTCTCCTTTGTGAACCTGTGCATTCACACAAAATTGAAATCTGCTCTACAAAAATAGTCACATAGAGGTCGATTATTCCTCATCCATGAAACATGTTCCTCTGTAAGTCTAGTAGGGGATTCTTGTTGGTTCAAATCTCAAAGGGGTCAAAAATAAGTTAGAAAAGGTATAGTAATCATGCATAGCATAAAGCACATGAGTCCATGTGATAACCAGATTACTTTTGTTTCATTATGTGGATCTTATTTCCTAATAAAATAAAGGAGAATAGGTCTATCTATTATCATTTTAGTGAACCCCACATTTTAAGCACCTATTTTTCTATGTTTCAATTTGGAACAATACCTCTTTACTTGTCACTAACCATGATAGGGGTAGGGGTGGTTTTGTTATTCTAATGGCCAAATGTTGGAGCCAACATCTAACAAGATATGGAACCTCCCTCTGCAATAGGGCTATTTGGGCCACCTTTGAAATTGGAGCCTCTAGGTTTAGCATATGCTCCATCTATGCCCCAAACGATTACATTAGAAGAACTGAATTGTGGAAATGGCTAGTATGTCTGCCTAACATCCCATGGATACTTGGGGGTGATTTCAATATGGTAGAAATAAAAGAGGACATAAAAGGTGGGTTGGACACTGAGTGGAAGGGAAATGAAAAGCATTATTGGCAAAGGAGGTTGAAATCCAAACTCAACCTTGTTGACCCATTGGAAGGAAGAAAAGGTTGTAGCTTTGGTACACTTGGTGCAATGTATAGAAGGGGGCCAAAAATGATTTACAACAGGCTTGATAGATTCTATGTAAAGCAACCTTGATTCTATCCTTACACCCTCTATGATCATCACCCAACTAAAGCAACCTTGATTTTAAACTTTGCCAAGAAAAAAGAGTCAAAGAAAGGGAAAAACTTTGTACTAAATACAAACCTGTTGAAAGATAATGACTATAAGGTAGCCATAATCACACCAAGGGAAATCAACAAATGGATGCTAAAGGATCTTGGGGCAATGGATAGATGGGGCAACAATGTTAGTGGCTGGAAAATTTTATTCCAAACCATAGGTAAAAAAGAGGCCATGGACATAAGGAGAGAGGAAAATTACCTCCGAGATGAGTTATGGAAGGTTGAATCAAATATTCAAAATGATCCTCTCGATGAGAAGCTAAGCGAGGAACTTAATAGGGCCAAAAATGCATTAAGAAGAATGCAAACACATAAGATACAAGGCCTAAAAATCAGAGTCAAAATTAAATGGCTAAGCAATGGGGATAAAGGATCGAAATTCTTCTTTAGATACATAAAGGAGAAGGGAGTGAGGGAGAAAATTGATCAAAATCTTCCATAACGGGTTACTCCTCTCTAAATAAGAGGATATCCTAAACTAATTCTTTCTCTTCTATAAGGACTTATTATGTTCTAAAGAGAATAGTGAGGAAGGACATAAGGCTAGGGAGCTCATCAAGAATATGATTCCTAAGAAAATTTCCAATGAATATGCAACCATACTCTCTGGGGGGGTCACTAAGGAGGAAATTAAGAAAGCCATAAACTCCATGAGCAATGACAAGTCTCTAGGATGAGATGGACTATCTGTTGAGTTCTATAATACCTTTGTGGACTGGATATCTGATGACTTGCATCAAGTATACCTGGAAGCCCTAAATAAAGGCTCCCTTGGGAAAAACATAAATAAGGGACTTATAAAGTTATTACCCAAGGATGGGGATACAACCAACATAAAGAACTGGAGGCCAATCACATTACTAAATGTCTCTTATAAAATCCTAGCAAAAATATTATCCACAAGACTAATAGATATTCTACCTAAATTTGTAAATGACTCACAAACAAGATTCATCAAAGGAAGATACATTCTTGAGAATATTATAACCAACTGGGAAGCAATGGAATGGTCTAAGTTATCAAAGAAAAAATTTGTCATGATTTTGTTGGATTTTGAAAAAGCCTAGATGACAGAGTGGAATGGGCCTTCCTAGGAGTAGCATTAGAAGCATTCTATTTTCCCAAAGAATTATGTAGTGTGGTTGATACTTTGTTAAAGGATGCAACAACCTAAGTGGATATAAATGGATCCCTATCTAAAGAGTTCCTTCTAGAAAGGTCCATAAGACAAGGGTGCCCCCTAGCACCTACAATTCTCTAATTGCATCAGATGCAATCCACTTCCTTCTAAGAGACACTTGTGTCTCCCCCAAAGTCAAAGGATTAACTCTACCAGACAACAATGAGGTCATGAATATCCAATTTGTTGATGATACAACAATATTTATGGAATTAGAAGAAGGAAACTTAGACAATCTTATGTGAAAACTCAACCTCTTTTGCAAGGCTTTAGGAGCAAATATCTCGAGTGGAAAATCCATCATGATGGGATGGAAATAAAATCTAGTGGGTTGGTTACAGAAGTTTGATTTCCAATGGGGAGGTCCTCACAAGCAAGTCAGATATCTTGGGATCCCCTTTGCAATCAGTCCATGCTTAAAAGAGATGTGGATTTGGCTTAAGGAAAAAATTAAAAGGAAAATGGATGGTTGGAATAGGTAGTACCTATCTTTGGTTGGCATTATCCAAGTCTACCAAAAGGTTTTGTCATCATATACCATCTACTTTGCCTCTATGTGGTTTTCTAACAACCACCAAGTAAAGGAAATCTATAAAAAGATTAGGAGTTTCCTTTGGTTGGATAGAAAGGGGAAAAGAAAGAAGCACCCAGTTAGATGGGATTGGTGTTGCTTACAAAAGGTACAAGGCAAAATAGGCCTCAAAGACCTAGAAAAACATGGGATAGCACTTGCAGGCAAATGGATTATTAAGGATCTTGAGGGCAGTGAGCCATAAAAAATACTTGTAAGAAACAACATTCAAATGGAAGTTCCTAAACAAGCTAAGTCCTAGAAAATGTTACCATTGAATGGTCTCCTCATCACCAGACATCCAATATCCCCTGTTGTTTCAATGGTGTTTAGAAGCATCTTGAGGGCTTGGGAACTAATGAAAGATAAAATTACTAAACCCCACTTCAAGGTGCATAATAACATTTTTTTGGATCTCAACAGGTCCATTTGGTGGAACATAGAGCATAATGGGAAAGGTCTTACACTCCTCCAAGGTTGCTCTGCCAAGAAGTGGGCACATTTGAGGATCCAAATCTTTGGAAACATCTTGAAGGATGGGGTGTTGAAGGATTGGGAATTCTTGAGAGAGGAATTTAACCTCCCCCAATCCAATCTAAGAACCTATTTTGTCCTAAAAGAATCTTGTAAAAAATCCCTCCCCTTGCTAACTATAGGCCTAAATATGAGCTTCCAAAGGACCTTAAATGGAGAGATAACATCCCCTTAGCTAATGTGCAAATTGAACCAACGTACAAAGAATTAATTCAATCAAGTTTTTAATACATCATTTAAATAAAGCTTGGAAGGTCAACATGGCCAACAAAGATTGGAAAAGAGTCTTTAACTCTACTTGGTCTAATGTGCTTGATCCCAAAAAAGCTTTTCTTAGATGTTCAATTTTGTTGTAAAGGGTTCCTTTTAAAATGAATCAATCTGGTATTGAGATTTTTACTATATGCAATACCCCTGAATCTATTGAGCATATTTTCTTTGATTATTTTTATGCTAAGGAGATACGAAAATTATTTTGCAATAATCAGTTAATCTGGGATAGTAATGGTAATGTTAATTGGAAAGAGGTTTAATCAATAATGAAAAAAAATTAGAAAAATATTGTATTTTTTTTTAGATTTGTTTGGATAATTAAATTCTTTGGAATATTTGGAAGGAAAGGAATGAGGATAAATTCAATGGGCATCAGAGGATACCTACTAAGTCTTCAAAAAGACTCACTATGTTTAATGTTGCAATGTAGGTCACTATTACAATGGAGATCTCTGAGGGAAAGTCCCTAAGGCTGCTAAGAGATTTTATTATACTTGTCGACCAAAACGAGATAATGTATGGGCACACATGGCAGTATAACCAACGTAATCCATATATTTTTATGAAGGCACTTGAAGCTTTCTAAAAAAATTCAATGAGAAAGCTAAAGAAGAAAAGATGAAATAGGAAACTAAAGGCCCCAAGTTGTACACCAAAAAAGACCATGCAATTGAGGAAGTCCTATCAAATAATGAATAAATTGTTGTTGAAACACTAGTGGGGTGGAAAGAATTGGAATCCAACAGTGAAAGTAGGAACTTCTAAAGGGCATATATAAGTTTGTCGCATTCCTTTTTTGTACAAATGTTATAATGTCCAGTATGACAGTAATGTAGTTGCCAATGTTAAATCTATGTAAACAATTCATAATGGCCTGTATAACATCTTGTATAGTTGAAAATACCTAATCCCATTTATAAGTACTTACTACAGGTCTGTGTAGTATGTATAGTTGGTAAAGGACTTGAACATAAAGCAGTAGGTATATACATGAGTTTACAATGTTGCAATTAGATCTATAGTTTGGACACAAGGTACATATGAATGTACATGTTGATGTAATTTTTTGAGCCTTTACTATTATTAATACAAAAAAAAGCATCAAAATATAAAAAGTACACCTTGCATGCAATACATGACTAATATACTCACACACAAGGGAGTAAAATGCTACACTACACCTATATTTTCTAAAATACATAGTGAGTTAGAGAACATGCTCCAAAAACACCAAGAAACAAGTCTTACAAGAATCCAATCACACTCAATAGATTCATTATTGTAAATACAAACATGACACATACTAAAAAAATTTACAATCCAAGCCTAAGCTAAGATAAAAAAATTCACAAACCAAGATGACCTAACACATTCACTTATGATTCTTGGAGTGAGTAGCATTCATCATTATATTAGAGTTTATCAATTTAATGATATCTCATGAATACAACACAAAAGAAAAAGAATTTGGTTGTGACATAAGTCATTACCCAATCTATACCAACTTACAATGCCTCAATTTTTTACCCCATTATAACAAGCACACTTGAAAAAATTTGTGCACAAAATGGGAACGCAAGACACAATCTTCAATCAATTGAAAGATTATATGAGAATACCATTACACTCATGCCCGAGCTACAAAAATCTTGATATGTTTCATAAGGAAATAATAGTACACAAGGGATCACTGACCCACACTATTCCTATGCCAAACTCCTCTTTCTATGCCAATATACACACTGAGAAATAAGATCATTTCACTAATGCCTTCATAGAAAAACTCAACACAATAAAATAGTTCTACTATGTTATAACACCCTTATTTCTCTCATGAACCTTAGGGAAGAATGCACTTCAAAACATGCACCACTTCCCAAACAATCTATTCTAAAAATTCAAAACTTATATATTATTAAAATCATTGCAAAAATATTGGCACACTTTAAAAATAGGGTAATGTAATATGCAGGTCTTATGCAAGTACTTTTGAGCAAAAGAGGGAGTAATAATTTCAAACATAAGAAAAGTGATACAAGGTTCACAATACATAGTCCAATAATAAAAAAACATGACCACAACTATTTCCCTAACCATAAATGGTACATTAGCTAAACATTATCACCAATGCCTCATTCACAATAGAGTATGCAACTCTTCATGTAAAATCTCTCACAACACTCTAATGCTTATGATTACAAAGCACACACATGACTTCACAAGTCATTCAATCATTCATCGAGAATTTAAGACAAAAGAAGGAAATTCCATATATATCAACTTCATGTTCTAAAATAATACTATAAGACTATTAAGAGAAACTTGCAAATCACCTTGTGTAGTGGAACTTGAAAGTTCTAGCTCTCCATCTAGTAGATATTGATCCACCTTTTTCTTCTTGGTTCCCATATTGAACCCTCCAATAATTAAACAAGAAGCCATCTCATCTACATATATTTGATATGATTGTAGGATCTTAAAACACTTAGTTGAATATTAGTAGAGCATCTAAAAATATTATGCTAAGAGGGATGTGATTTATGTTTTCTTTCTTCGTTGTTTCATTAATATTATGTAGTTTATCACATGTTTGATCATTTTTTTTAAAGAACCATTGATTAATATTATTATTATGTTTATTTACCCTATTATCAATAATCCCTTTCCATCTATAGGCATCCATAATATGAACATCAATTCAAGAACAATCACACTAGTACACCTATGAGCTTCAACGAGCTACTATATATGGGGATATTTGAACTTTAAGAAAGGAGAAACGATAAAAACCCATATACATGGGTTTATTTTATTGTATATAAAGGAGATATCCAACTTGTTGATGTATCACATATGCACAACTCGTCAATAGATGCACATATTATCATTTGCATCTTATTGCGCTTATGGTAAATGCAATAGGAACCATCACGCCTCAAGACAATGCAAATGATCATAGCACAATTTAACACCAATTTATTGGGTTATCATCCACTTCCTACAAGCTTTTTTAGTACACACCAAATAGTGGCACAATAGTGTGCAACCTTTACATGTCATTCATTGTTCCATTCATCATGTACACAATGCTTGTAACCATGTTTCACACTTTCATGCAACTCCTCTTTCACAAATCCTTCATGCAATGCATGGAACAATGTCATGCATCTATGTATAATGCTTGAAACCATGATTTATTACTTAGAAGTCACTCACCAACTCATATGCATCTCATTACATCATGCATTGTTCATGTAGTATGAAGGATCATGCCACATATAATTGCCAACAAATTTTTCTAAATCCCATGCCACACTTGTACTCATATAATTAAACACTTAGTGAAAAATAACTTGTTACATCCTAGAGTAGCACATATAAAACCCATGTGTCTTCTAGATCCATTTCATGACATGTCACTTCTAAGCACGAAATCCATCCAAAATTTTAATTATAAGAAGGTGAAATGTCATACATGGAAGACCAATCAATTCAACTTACATAACAACCTTCTTCTTCACAAGCATGTGATCTATAAATATAAATATGTAACATAATAGATTGGAGGGAAATTGTAGACATTAGATAGGAGTAAATACACAAGCACACATCTCCCCAAGAGTGTGCTATCTGCAAAATGCATAGATTAATAAAATAGACTATTTCATTTCTTGTATTCTTCTCCATCTAATGATTTGTCTCTATATTGCTTCCACATACTAACAACACAACAAGGCATTCACATAGAGCATTGATTGCAGTTCTTGAGAGAAAAGATTTGTTTATATTTAAAAGTAATATTATAAAATGGGGAAGCAAGTCCCAAAATTAAGTCAGGTGAAATGTGAGAAATGGTAAAATCATGCAAATAACAAGGGAACTACCTTCTTATAAGACAAACTAAAACTAAAACCATGCATAAAATATTTTTTCCTTTTTTAATGACAATGTCTATATGGTACTTTAAAAAAGAAACAATTTACTCTATATATATTTTTAAATGTAGGTGGAATGAATTTGTGCCCAAGGTACAAACCAATAAATGTTGCCTATAACAACAACAAAAAAAATCAAACCATAAGTAAACCACCAAGTAATAATAGCTATAAAACTAGAATGAGGTGGTGAATCATAACCCTCAAATTGGTATCTAATTATGGGTTTGGAGCTAATTTGTTATGACCATGATATATTACATGCAATATTTTTTATTTTTTCATACACATTTTAGATAAAGATATCTTTCTTATAAAAATAGCATTCACCTTACATGTAGTAATTTATAAATTCATACAGTTTTCTAAAAGTATTCAATATTTCCATATGCATACATATAAATTGCATGCATGTATACATTTTTATAAGAAAAATCAACAAGGAATTGAATCCTCTAATGCTCCAAGGAAGAGAAATCACCAAGGTTGCCCTTGCTCCACATTCATAAGCTCTTTGTGAAGGATGATAGGTAGATCCTTGAGGCAATCCAATTCATGAGTGTTATTCCAATCACTAGAAAGGAACATAGATTTTCCTTGAGACTCAATTTGGATAGCCAATCTACCACTTTATTATTTTTTCACCTTGAATGAAAGAAGTGATAAATCCCATAATTTTCTAGGATGCCTTTCACTTTTTACATGAGGTTTTCAAGATGCCAATTAACTATGCTTCCTTTTACCACACTACTAATAATAATACAAGAATCTCCTCAATTATCAAGTTTGAAAGATGAAGATTAAATTTATAGATCTATAGACATGGTACCAAAGGGAAGGACATCTCCTTCATGATTTATGAGAATTATTCCTATTTATGGGAACCCCATATTATTTTTTACAACACCATAAGAAAATTAGTTTTCTCCAACCCACTTCAAGTAGACACCAAGATTGAGAAAACACTTTCTGAGAAGCTTTAGGGGGATCACACATTAAAACCTTTCCTTAAATTTTTCTAATTTTTAAGGTAGCTAGCTTCTCAAGGTTAACTTGCTATAGGGAAAGACACTTAGAAGTCAGCATATTTTACTTTCCCCCATAGTTTATCTTGAATTTTCTAATTTCATTAAATATTTTATTATTCTATTTCAACCATATTTTCCAAAGAAATTTTTTTAGGGTCGTATCTTAGAGGTCTTGAATAATATTCCAAGAAATAGAGCACTTCCATGATTTGAAATGCTCAATGAAATACCTTGTGATCACCCAATTAATGTTGAAACTTGTTAAGAACCTATCCTAGATCCCTCTAACTTAATCGCAATAAAAAATGACATGACTTTAATCTTATCTTCCTAAGAAAGATAGATGGAACATCTACCTAGGTCATAATATCCTTTCTTTAAAGATTCCCCAAGTTAAAATCTTAACACAATAGACTCACCAAAGGATTTTTTTAACCCTTTGTCATACCTTAAATGACCATGACTTAATATGAGTCACAATAAAATTGACTATTTTCTCACATCTCTCGTTAACTATATAAATACCATTGCATTTGCAAAGCCACTTAAATGTATCCTCAAAATTACTCCGTATAAGCCTATTATTACAAAAAAAATTACAACCCTCTTTTCAAAATCTCTTAAATATCCTTGGTCACAAACTAGTACTCATAATGCTTTGGTTGAATGATTTCATGAATATTGAATGCATATTATCAATGGTTTACTTTTTAGTTTCAATTTCAAATTTCAAATTTAGACATACAAATATAAATCAATATATCCATTTTTTATTTAAAAATGGAAATCTTTACTAGGGTCACTTGTTTCCAATGAATTGAAAGTTCTATAAGGCCTTATGTATTTGCAATAAATATGACATGTTTTTCTTTCAAGTGATGTTTTCAATTATTGAGGTAGATTACCTTTGACGGTTTTCATTCACTTAAAAATTGCTTTTGAAAATGCTCCCTTGATTACCATTGGCTATGTCATTGTGGTAGACATAGATTGAATAATGTTAGGAAGAAAAGGTGTGCAAAAAAACTTCAATTTGTATGGTAATCTTGATAGGAATATTATGCAAATTTTAATTCAACTATCATAGAGATTTGAAGAAACACATATGAAATAACATAAACAAAACAACAATAAAACATAACATAGTGGTTTACATGGGGAAAACCCTTTTTGGAGAAAAATCCAATGCTTCAAAACCTGCACAATGTATTATCAAATCTCGAAACATATTACAATACACTTGCAATGCAAGTTCTTATAGGATTCTTCACCTCAACTAAATCCTAGATGAATTTTGGTAGCATACATACTTGCAAAACTAATCTTACTCAAATGACTATATAAAAGCACCAATATATAGAAAATTATATTACATATGAGTACCTTATAGAGTAGATGCATTTACACCCACATGGGAACCATCATTACTAGCTTATGGTAACATGCCAACCGCTACTATAATTACTAATCTCAACCCACTAAATGGAGTGTTCCATTATAGAAACAACTAATTAAAAAAAAATCATGAAACTCATCATAAATATTGTAATTATCTTGAGATGGTCCAACTTGTCACTATCTCCATGCATTATTCATCTCAAAATAGCCATTTTACACCTCTCATAAAAAACATCTATTCTTGATTTTTACTATTTTTACCATGAAAGGTTGAGACACTGTTTTAACAAATATTACTACACACTTTCTATGCTCCAGTATTTATAAAATTCCATTTCCACCCACTACTCATCTCAATTCCACAACAATATGTTGAAAGAGGTGTTGCACATTTTGCTTACTACACATAATCCCCTTGAACACTACTCTACATATTTTCAATTATTATAGACTTGCATTCTCAAGATCACATTTTTTACAAGGGAAAAAAATCCACTATTTCATTGCTCATAGGTGATTTGCTTTTGCTTCATGCAAAAATTTTCATAATAAACTTATTCACATGTATGATAGGTGCAAAATTTCAGTGGATGCTCAAAAAGTCTTTGACCACATGAAAGAATAAGACATCATCTTGCGGAATACAATTATTGTAAGATACAAGAGACAACGGTATCCTCACGAGGTAGTCACACTTTTTGAACATATGGAAAAAATAAGTCTCCAACCTTATAAGTTCACATTTTCTAGTGTACTCCCAACCTATGCCAAAATGGGAGCTTTGGAATAAGTTATGGACATCCATCAAAGCATTAAGGAACAATGATTTTGTTAAGAGATTTTGGGTTTGTTTAATAATAAATACAACTGCCTAGGTATTCTCAAAGCTTCTTGCACTATCTATTACTCTACAATTCACTATTTATATCAATAGAATAATAAAAAGTATTCTATATATGTCAATTGAAACTCAAAAATAGAGTATTTGATCCCTTTTCGTGCCCCTCTACTATGATGTGAAAATCAATCAACTACTAGAATGGTATCCAATAATCTTGTAATTGCTCCACCTTCTAATCACCCCCATGGAATCCTCAACTTTTTTCTTTCCAACCTAACAACCTACAAAAGAGAATAGTCGTCATTGCCTACCTACCACACACATGACACATGCTTGTATCCTTGAACCCTACTTGGAAACCAAAAAAACAATGACTATAATTGAGAAACCATCAACAATATGTAGCATTTTGTCACCTTGCCACTACCCACATGGATATAAACCAACTAAAATGTCTTCCTTCAAATTCAACAACTACAATAGACCACTACATGCACTTTAGTAATATAATGTGCCTTTAGCAACACTTTGAAAACTTCATCTCACTTTAGTAGCTAACAAACATGACTTCAACAACAAACTCTCAAACTTCAACAATGGTAATCTTCAACAACACTTGCTTAGTCAAGACATGGCAATATGGTTTCTCAAGTCTAAAATAGATCGATACCACTTAATCAATTTCAAATTAGAGTGTTAAAGGATAAACTCTTAGATATGTGAGCATCTTTCACTTCCCCTATAGTTGATCCCAACTTTTTTCTCCTTTCCATTAAATATCTTATTATTCCATTTCAATTGATTTTTCTAGTGGATTATTCCTCATACCATATCTTAGAGGTCCTTAATAATAGTCAAAGGGATACAAAACTTTCATGATTCAAAATGCTCAATGGAAGATCTTGTCACCACCCAACTAATATTGAAACTTATTGAGCATTAATTTTAGATCCCTCTAACTTAAACACAATGAAGAATAAAATGATTACCTTGATTGGCCTCTTCTTCTGAATAAAAAGATTGAAAGGACATCTACAACCATAATATCCTTTCTTTTAATATACTCCCAAGTTAAAATCTTAACATAATAAACCCACCATAAAAATTGTAACCTTTCATTATACTTAGATGAAATAAGACTTAATATGAATCACCACATTATTAATTACTTTTTCGCATCCCTTTTTAACTATATTAAAACCATTGTGTTTGTTAAACTACCTGAAACTATCCTTAGAATTTTTCTTTATCCCTTCTTTCAAATTTAACCAAATATCCTGAGTCATAAACTAGTATTCATTATGTTCCCTTTCATGAGGGATGACTATTCCTTACCCTCTAAGGGAACGATTTAAGATCTATGTTTCATAGCTTCTCTTTCTTGTTCGATGGTTGAATCATCTCGTTTTTGACTATTCACTACTAAATGGTTGTAGTCGCATCAGGTTTGGTAATGACACTCACTAATCAATTCATGTATGGATGTACATTTGGTTTTGAAAGCCGACAATGCTCAACAGGTTACATTTGAAGGTTTTTGTTCACTCCAAACTTGCTTCCATGCTTACCACTGGCAATGCCATAGTGGAAGACGGAGACAGAATAACACTGGATTTTCCACGCTCCAATTACAATCGTAAAATGCCACTGCCATCCACTACTCATCTCAATCTTACATCATTGTGTTGGGGTTGCTGCATATTCCGCTTATTACAAACAACCCACCTGAAAACTACTTTACATATCTTCAATTATTGCAGACCTGTATTCACAGGAACGCACTTTCACGAGGGAAAATGGTCCACTCTTTCGTCGCTCACAGGCAATTTACCTTTGCTACATACTCAACTTTGCATAATAGGCTTATTTACATGTACGTTAAGTGCGGAAGTTTGGTGGATGCCCGTAAAGTGTTTGACCACATGAAAGAACGAAACAGAGTCTCATGGAATACGATTATTGCAGCGTACAGAAGACATGGGTATCCTCGCAAGACAATCACACTGTTTCACTGTATGCAGCAAACAGGACTCCAACCCGATAAGTTCACATTTGCCAGCGTGCTCCCTGCTTGTGCCAAAATTGGAGCATTGGAGCAGGGTATGGACATCCATCAAAGCATAAAGGATAGAGGAATCCTGTCAGATGCTAGAGTTGCAAGCGCCCTGTTAGACATGTATGCAAAATGTGGAAGCATAGACAAGGCACGTGAACTGTTTGACAGAATGCCTCAAAGAGATGTGTTCTCGTGGACTGCAATGATTGCAGGATATGCGCAAAATGGATTTGTTGAGAAGGCTTTAGAAACTTTCAAGCAAATGCAACTGGCAGGTGTAACGCCAAATTCCACAACCTTTGCCAGCATCCTCCCTGCCTGTGCTAAAATGGGAGCTTTGGAACAGGGTATGAACATCCATCAAAGCATAAAGGAAAGGGGGTTTTTGTCAGATGTTATAGTTGTAACTGCCCTGGTAGACATGTATGCAAAATGTGGAAGCATAGACAAGGCACGTGAACTGTTTGACAGAATGCCTCAAAGAGATGTCATCTTGTGGAATGCCATGATTGCAGGATATGCACAAAATGGATTTGTTGATAAGGCTTTGGAATCTTTCAAGCAAATGCAATTGGCAGCTGTAAAACCAAATTCCACAACCTTTGCGAGCATCCTCCCTGCCTGTGCCAAAATAGGAGCCTTAGAACAGGGTATGGACATCCATCAAAGCATTAAGGATCGAGGGATTTTGTCAGATGTTGTAGTTGCAACGGCCCTGGTAGACATGTATGCAAAATGTGGAAGCATAGACAAGGCACGTGAACTGTTTGACAGAATGCCTCAGAGAAGTGTGGTTTCGTGGAATGCCATGATTGTAGGATATGCGCAAAATGGATTTGTTGAAAATGCTTTAGAAACTTTCAAGCAAATGCAACTGGCAGGTGTAAAGGCAGACTTGACAACCTTTGCCAGCATCCTCCCTGCCTGTGCCAAAATGAGAGCTTTGGAACAGGGTATGAACATCCATCGAAGCACAGTGGAAGGAGAATTTTTGTCGGATACTATAGTTGGAAATGCCCTGGTAGATATGTATGCAAAATGTGGAAGCATAAACAAGGCACACAAACTATTTAACAGAATGCCTCAAAGAAATGTTGTCTCATGGACTGCGATGATTGCAGGATATGCACACAATGGATTCGTTGAAAAGGCTTTAGAAACTTTCAAACAAATGCAATTGGCAGGCATAAAGCCAAATTCCACAACCTTTGTCAGCATCCTTCCTGCCTGTGCCAAAATAGGAGCTTTGGAACAGGGTATGGACATCCATCAAAGCATAATGGAAAGGGGATATTTGTCAGATGCTATAGTTGCAACTGCCCTGGTAGACATGTATGCAAAATGTGGAAACATAGACAAGGCATGTGAACTGTTTGACAGAATACCTCAAAGAGATGTCATTTCATGGAATGCAATGATTGCAGGATATGCACAAAATGGATTTGCTGAAAAGGCTTTAGAAACTTTTGAGCAAATGCAATTGGCAAGTGTAAAGCCAGACTCGACAACCTTTGCCAGTATCCTCTCTGCCTGTGCCAAAATGGAAGCTTTGGAACAGGGTATGGACGTTCATCAAAGCATAATGGAAGGGGGATTTTTGTCAGATGTTGTAGTTGGAAATGCTCTGGTAGACATGTATGCTAAATGTGGAAGCATAGACAAGGCACGTGAAATGTTTGACAAAATGCCTCAAAGAAATGTCGTCTCATGGACTTCAATGATTGCAGGATATGCACAAAATGGATTTGTTGAAAAGGCCTTAGAGATTTTCAAGCAAATGCAATTGGCAGGTGTAAAGCCAGACTCAACAACCTTTGTCAGCATCCTCCCTGCCTGCGCCAAAATGGGGGCTTTGGAACAGGGTATAGGCATCCATCAAAGCATAATTGAAGGGGGATTTTTGTCAGATATTATAGTTGGAAATGCTCTGATAGACATGTATGCAAAATGCGGAAGCATAGACAAGGCACGTGAACTGTTTGACAGAATGCCTCAAAGAGATGTTGTCTCATGGAATGCAATGATTGCAGGATATGCACAAAATGGATTTTGCAAGGATGCTCTCAAACTCTTTGAATTAATGAAATACTTTGGAAAACATCCTGACGACGTAAGCTTTGCTTGTGTTCTATGCGCATGCAGCCATGCAGGTTTAGTGGATGAGGGCTGTACATACTTCAATCACATGAGTAATTCTTATTGCATTAAACCTACAGTTGATCATTATGTGCGTATGGTTGACCTTCTTGCACGTGCTGGCTTTCTTGTGGACACCTTAAACTTTATCATTAAGATGCCAGTTAAGCCTGTGGCGGTTGTTTGGAGCTGTTTTCTTAGTGCCTGTAGATCACATATGAATACGGGCTTAGGAGTATTTACAGCAACACTACTTTTTGATTTGGAGCCTAAAAATGCAGCGACTTATGTTCTTCTCTCAAATATCTATGCAGAAGTGGGCAGGTGGGATGAGGTTCAAATGGTAAGGAAATTGATGAAAGATAGAGGAATTAAAAAGATCCTTGGATGTAGTTGGATTGAAAGCCATAAAATGGTACATGCTTTTTGTGTAGGAGAAAGATCATATCCACAGACATAGGAGATTTATGCAGGGATGGAGAAACTGGTTTGGAAGATGAAGGCAGCAGGGTATTTTCTAGATTCAAGAGATTCAAGACATTTACTTAATGATGTGGAAGAGAAAGGAAAATAATTATTTCTTTGACATCATAGTGAAAAGTTGGAAATTGCCTTCGGTTTGTTAGACGCATCTCTTGAAATAATATTATAGTTGAATTGAATTGTTCCAAGAAAAACAATGCATAAAACTGTTAACATTTTGGATCACATTCTAGTATCTATTATTAGAAAGAGGAAGAATTTTGAAGTTTCAACTATTTTTCCCTAAAAGAATTTCAATTCAATTATGAACTGTAAACACATAATGTCTCTAACTACTAGAGTTGTTATGAATCTTAGAATATGTGCTGACTGCCACAATACAACGAAATTCATCTCCATGATTGTTGCAAGGGAAATTGTTATAAAAGATCTGAATAGTTCTCACCAGTTTAAACAAGGCCAATGACAAATGTTCTTCTGGAGATTATTGGTGATGCTAAATGAAGCAATCTGAAAAATATAATTGGTACTATAATAATGTAATGTGTCAAACTTGTATTAATAATGAAGGGAGATGGTTTTATTTTCGGTATATATATATTGCTATTGGCTTCACAAAATTAGATGCATAGAGTGCAATATAGATCACTGCATATATAAACAATTGGAGTATTTGTCAAACACTTGTACTAAGATAACATGAACATTTCACTGAATTGTTTACCTGCATATGTATGAATGGAATGGAAAAGCTCAAAGAGGAGGTGGAAAGGGAGAGACAAATAAAAGGTGAGGGACACTTAAAGCAAATGGAAAGATGCTTGACCAATAGGAAATGGGAGAGGTGAACTCACAATCACCCTTGCCATTTTGTATAGTTGTTTTGTTTGGATTAATAGTACTATATTTTGCTATGTCAGGTGATCCATTTGAAATTAAATTACACATTTCAAATTAGGTATGTAATTTTATGTAAGTGCATGTAGATTTTGACTCATTTATGGTTAGATATTTCTAATACTGCTTCGCATCCCTTTGCTTGATGAGATAGCTAACAAATTTGTGAATTTAGAAATAATTTTATTTTTATTTAATTTCATTATTATCTGAATTTAATTAAAAAAACTATAGCTATTTATAGCTAATGAAGTAAAAAATTGTAATTGTATTTTTGGTGTAATAAGTAGATGTCCATGACACTTGAAAAAATAACATATTGAGGTTTATAAATTGATGGTAGAGAGAAGAAAATAATATTTGTCTATGTAAAAATAAAATCACAATTTATAATGCATGATAATCACACATTCATAATATTACAAAATTGTGCATGATGAGTGTAGGAATACTAAGGATCACTGATGCAGATGGGGCGAGAGGAGGGGAGAGGGTGGGAGGAGCGGAGGAGGGGGGGCTGAATCAGTGATCCAATAAAACCAATCACATAAACTTAATGTACCAAAACTTTAGATATTATATTTCAAGAGAAAACACAAATATGTGCAAGCCACAACATCACATGTGAATCACAAAACAACACATCACCAAGGTGATGAGGTAAAAATAACCTCATCAATATAATGAACTAAATACCCTTCCTCATATCT
Source organism: Sequoia sempervirens (assembly GCA_007258455.2). Lineage (NCBI taxonomy): Eukaryota > Viridiplantae > Streptophyta > Pinopsida > Cupressales > Cupressaceae > Sequoia > Sequoia sempervirens. The sequence continues at coordinate 730,859,225 of VDFB02270651.1, read as the reverse complement.
TCCAGTCACCTTTACCTTGCCAATTGATTGTCTTTAGGATTAGTAATTGCTTGCTTTTTGTGAAAAAAATGTATAAACTTTATTTTCTAAAATTAATTGAAATAAGCTAACCCATGCTAGCATAATGGTTTAGTTTCTAAGTATTGTACATGATATTATGCACAATCGGTCATCATGCTTAGCCAGTGGATTCAACATAGACTTCCATACAGTTGAAGACAAGCGTCAGAAGAATAGGCGCCAAAATTTTAGGGAGCGCTTGGTGGATCGATTTTTTTAAGCTTTCTGTTTTTTTTTGTTAAAAGACTTTATGGCTCACTCTGAGCCTCTTTAATACTTTATGTTATGGACTTAAGTCCATTAGTTTGTTAAGTTCAGTTGAAGACTTTTTCAGTGGTAATCTTTACGATTTGGATTATACGATTTTGTTAGTTGTTTTTGTATAAATATGTAACCATCAGAAGCAATGATACATGGAGATATCGTTATGTTGTCATAATGTGTTTTTAAATTATGTTTATGAGATATACTTTCAATATGAATAAAGCAAGTTTTTTTTTATCTCATTTTGAATTATTAGTATTGTGAATGGAATCATTTTGAATGGAGTAATCTTAAAGTTACAATGTGTATGTGATATGAGCTAAGTGTAGGAGCACCTAAGTGTTGGCCACTCGAGGGATTGTAGAGTAGATAAATAAGTATTCCATTTTTAATTCTATTGTTTTCATTTTGTAAATAATAAATGTAAGTGAAATTTATTTTCATGTGTCGAGCTCTATTAAGTCAATCTTGCAGGTTGCAGTTGAGTCTATAATCTTTAATTTTGTTATCTGAAGTTCTAGAGCACCCACTCCGATTGTTAGTTGCAAGTTGTTAAGTTGTTTTTTGTTAACCACTAGATGTTAGTTAAAGGTTGTTATCATTTCCCTTTATAGTTTTATTGCAAGCACTTTCTTTTTAGTAATTTACAGGATTTCTAGCTTAACCGTTTATGATTTCTAGATTAAACACTCCATGCTTTCTAGATAAATAATTTCCTACTTTCTAGTTTAACGACCTCTTAGTTTAAGTTTTGTTTCAGCTGTTCCAAACATTAAGAAAATCTGAAAGGGATAGCCAAGATATTTTCTATTGCATATAGCCTTCGAACACTACCTGATCGATACAATTGATACATTTTTCAACTAAAGAGATAGGACCTAACGATAGCCTATCACTTTTTGGTGTCATTGTCAGGGAACTTCCTTTTCTAGTGTTAGTAGGAGATACCTTGAATATCTCTTTCAGGAACAAAAATAGTTCTCAGGTTTCCTTTCTTATATGGTCAGGAAACAAGCCCCCCATGGAAGATTCATACCAAAACCCCCCCCAAGTGACTTACGAACCACAAGTAGGGAGGAAGAATTTTTAGATCAAGAACTTATAGAAGAATTGATCGAGCAGGATCAACCTGAGACCTTCCTGCATACCCCAGAAAGAGAACACATCATTGTAGAGGAGCATATTCCTTTGCAAACCTCAGAGTCTCACCCATTTGAGTGAAATTTTGAAGAGGAATGAATCCCCTTCAACATCATGGGTCATCGTAGAGGTGTTGCTAACCCTCCACCACCACGCACATTCACTTATCCTATTGCTATTGATGCAGATGACAGGACGACTATGAAAAATATTTCGCCAACCTTCTTGCCAACCTTTCAAGGTTTGTCTTCTGAAGACCTTGAATAGTTTCTATTTGAGTTTAAAGTCTTGTGTTAGACATGACTACAAGAATGATAATCAGAAACTAAAGTTTTTCCCCTCTACTATGAAAGACTCAACAATGCGTTGGTTCATGGGATTAGCTTCAGGGTCAATAACCTCCTAGGATGATATAGAATCTGTCTTTCTAGATAAATACTAGAGTTACTATAGAGTCAATGATAGGAAAGTAGAGTTGTTCAAACTAAGGAAAAACGAAGACAAAATCCTAGAAGATTACCTAGATAGGTTTATTTTCTTATCTAAATGATGTGGCGGAGAAGCCATAAGTCTGGTGATTCTGAAGACTATACTTCTCAAAGGTCTTAACGAAGATGCTCGAAGGAGCCTGGATTTAATGGGAAAAGGAGATGTGTCCCAACTAGGACTCAATGATATCATTGAATTATGTCGGAGTTTCTCTCAAACTCAAGGAGGTATCCAAAATTCTACTCTTTTTAAAGGTTCCAATGAGATAGCCAATCTTAAAACTAACATTCTTGTTTAGTTAAATACAACGTTGAATGGAATACAAGCTAAAACATGAAACCCTGAGACCTTATCCATCTACTGTCCTAGGTGCCGAAACAAACATCTGTTAAGGGAATGCCCTTCGGAGAAAGTTGACAAAATTGATGTTTGTCAAGTTTGTGACAAGATTCATGCCACTGACCAATGTGAGATTTTGAATGCCATCAAGAATTCTAGGAAAAGAACATCTTCAGTTGAGGAAGAGATCAACTTTGTAAATCAAAGAATTGGAGGAAATTTTTCCTATGGAAAAAATTCAAACCCTGCTTGGAAACCTCAAACCAACTGGAATAACAATCAATGGGCATCACCTTGGCCTCAGGCACCACCTCAAGCACCACCTAATTGGGGAGCTTACCCTTGGGGACCACCTAAATAGGAAAATCAGTCTTGGGGAAACCCTCAATGGCCTAACCAAACTCAATAACATTGGTATCCTCAGAATCCTACTCCTCAGTGGAATCAACCTCAAACTTAGTTTTATAATGGTCCCAGAAGGATGCCTGAACAACAACAAAATATTTTACTAGCTCCCTAGAACATTCAACAAAATGAGCAAGTTAATCAACCACAAATTTCAACGCAACTTTTTCCGAACCCAAAGAACAATCATCAAAATACCCTAGTGTATTCCACGAAACAGGATAATGTTACTATGGAAATCTGCAATTAAGATCCGAGAAAACACTTCAGCAACCTACTATTGTTGAAATCCTAGATGAGCCTATTAAGGAGTCTGCTACAACGGTTAAAAAACCTCCCACATCTATAGAGAAAGCCCCATAAAGTACCCAAGACAAGACCTTTCCACCATCTCTAGTTGGAGCTTCTGACCTACCTCAAGAGGAGGGGGGTTAGTCTCCAACTGATTCTTTAAAGGATTCCACTTCTAAAGATAAAAATCAAGCACCTTTTTCAAAGCGACTGAGACCAACCACCATGAAAGATACTCCAGAAATGTCCTTGTCCACCGAAACTACATTGATACAAGAAATCAAACAATTGCAAATTGAGGTTTCTCTACTACAAGCAATTAAGGAGATTCCTGAGTTGAACCGACTGATCAAACAGTTGTGTATCAAAACTCTAGGGAGAAAACCAAAACGGATAAATACTATTCACATAAATGGTTATCTAGTTGAATTTTTGGTTGGAAAGACCACTGCTCCAAAATATGATGACCTAGGTAGTCCACTTATAATAGTAATAATCAATGAGGTAGCAATACCTAACACACTTGTGGACTTGGGAGTAGCCATTAACGTAATGAGTATAGATGTAATGGAAAAGTTGGGGCTTAGTGATTTATGTCCCACAAGTATAGTCTTGCAAATGGCAAACCAATCCATGGCCATTCCCAAGGGCATCATCAAAATGTTCTTGTTAACGTTGATGGATGGGAATATCCAATGGATTTTCAAATAATTTAGTCCCTTACACCCAAATACAAGTACCCAATAATTCTAGGAAGACCATGGCTAGCTATTGTTGCAGCCAAAATTGACTGTAGAGAGGGAGGAATGACCATTTCACATGTTCCTAATAGCAAACATTTATTCTTGTATCCTCCCACCAAGCCTGTTGAATATAATAAAGTATGGGTTGATGAACCAGAAGGTCCCAACGAATAGGAAAATTTAGCTTCATTGGCCATGGTAATCATCAAACAACATGGTGAAGAATTGGAGGATGAATTGGAAAACAACATGGAAAATCTTACCATGGATTCAAGTGATGAGGAGATCTTGGACGTAGAAGAGATCCTAGGACAACCAATCAATGTAGGCCACACTAAATTCAATCACACTAGTTTCATGGGATTACCTTATCCTCTGGAAAATATAATTCCAAAAACGGATCATTTCATTGAAGACATTGCCAAACTTCACACAACCATACCTCATAGATGTCCCCTTAACACTTTGACAAAACCAATGTACACTATCACATCCAACCATCTACGTGTTCCATTATGCTATTTCCAAGAAAAAATTTGAACATTAACAGTTGGTTGACTAAGACAGAAGAACACAATTTTTTCGATATCCTGGTGAATAGATCTAAAGCCTTTGCTTGGGACTACACAAATATGAGAGGAATACACCCAAGTGTGTGTACTCATCATATCTATACCGAGGATGTTCGAATTCTTCGCCAACCACAATGGAGACTCAATCCTACCTTGAAAGATGTCGTTAAAACTGAAATTGAGAAACTCCTACAAGTGGGATTTATCTATCCCTTTTCTGACAGTAAATGGGTTTCACCTTTGGTTGTGGTTCCAAAGAAAAATGGGAAGTGGAGAGTGTGCATAGACTATAGGGAACTTAACAAAGCAACACACATAGATTATTTTCCCCTAACATTTGTAGACCAGGTTTTGGATAACTTGGTTGGGAGAAAATATTTCTCATTTTTGGATGGATTCAGTGGATACAACCAGATACAGGTAGCAATAGAAGACTAGGATAAAACGACTTTTACTTGCCCCTAGGGAATATTTGCATATCAAGTTCTTCCTTTTGGGCTATGCAATGCTCCTGCAACATTATAGAGAACTATCCTAGCCATATTTGCTAAGTTGGTGAATGAGTGTGTGGAAGTTTATATGGATGACTTCACTGTATATGGTTCAACCTTTGATGAAGCCCTCCAAAGTCTAGAAAATTGTTAAGTGATGTGAGGATTATTGTTTTCCCTAAGCCATGAATTTTTTTTGATAATGGTAGAACAAGGAATAATGTTGGGACATCACATCTCAGCGAAAAGAATAAAATTTGATCCTAAGAAAATCAAAGTGATACAACTTGTGACCCCAAAAACCCAGACTGGTGTTAGAAGTTTCTTAGGGCATGTTGGATACTATCGAATATTTATAGAAAACTTCAACAAGATTGTAGCCCCTATGTTTTCCCCTCTCCAAAAGGATGTAGATTTTATCTAGACACCCGAGTGTCAATCATCATTTGAAATCATTAAGGAGAAACTTGTCTTTGCTCCTGTCCTTCGTGGACCAAATTAGAACCTTTCGTTCCATATTTATGTTGATGCATCTAATGATGCTATTGGAGTGGTATTAGGAAAAGAAGATGGGAATGGGGGAAAGTATGCTATATATTTCATTTGTAAGAATTTGACTCCAACAAAAAGGAATTATACCACAACGAAGAAAGAATTATTAGTTGTAGTACATGCAATTAAGAAATTTTGACACTACATCATAGGATACAAAGTAACGGTGTACACAGATCACTTAGCCATCAAATACCTCATCAATAAACCTATAGTGAATGGGAGGATAATCAGGTGGTTGCTACTTCTTCAAGAATTCAACGTAACAATTATTGACAAACCAAGAAAGTTCAATGTAGTTTTAGATTTCTTATCCCGAATTAAACAAGAAGATGGTGATTGTGGTCTAGTATAGGATGAGCTCCCAGATGATAATTTGTTTTCCATCTCTACCAAAATTCCTTGGTTTTTAAATATTGCCAACTACTTAGCCACCTTAGAAGTACCACCTGATTTTACATCAAAACAAAAGAAACATCTTGTTAGAGAAAGCACCCCTTTCAAATGGATTAATGGGATCCTATTTCGATGTGGTCCTAATATGGTTCTTCGACATTGTGTTAGGGAAGATGAGACCTATAGTATCCTTAGAGCTTGCCATGATGATCTTTCGAGAGGCAATTATTCTACCAAAAGGACATCCCATAAGATTTTAGGTGTAGGATATTACTGTCCCTCAATGAATAAAGATGTCAAGAAATATGTCCACCTCTATGATGAGTGCCAGAGGTTAGGGAGACCTACTACATCCAATGAAATTCCTTTTCAACCTCAGGTAGTCCTTGAACCATTTGAAAAATGGGGATTAGATTTTATCGGTCCTATAGACCCTTCTTCACAAGAAAAGAGTACATCTTGGTTTGTATTGACTATCTGACTAAGTGGGTAGAAGTTCAAGCTTTAAAAGTTGCTAGAGAGGAACAGGTAGCTGATTTCCTGTATAATAAAAAATTTCTTAGATTTGGAGCCCCTAGGAAAATTGTCACAGATCAGGGATCCCAATTTATGTCTAAGGTTATTTTAGCCTTCATTGATCATTTCCAGGTAAGCCATAAGAAGTCATCGCCTTACGATCTGCAAGGAAATGGTCAAGTAATAGTCACTAATAGGGATCTAGAATTTTTTTTTAACAAAAATAGTTTCATCAAGAAGGAAATACTAGGTTAGGAAACTACATGAAGTCATTTGGGATTACAACACAACTTGGAAATCCACCACTGGCTTTAGTCCATATGAGTTAGTCTTTGGGAAGAAACCACTTCTACCCATTGAATTTGAACTCCAAACGCTAAGAACATCAATGGAGTTGCGTCTAGATCTCAAGCGAGCCTAGGTTGAGAGAGTTTTATAGCTTAGTGAGTTGGATGAGCTTCATTTGGATGTTGTCCATCAAATTGAGTTGGTGCAATAACAATGCAAAGTCTGGCATGATAAGCACATAAAGGAGAAAGAATTCCATAATGGGGATTGTGCACTGTTGTTCGATTCCAGATATAAAGATCATCAGGGGAAACTCAAAACTCATTGGCTTAGTTCATATGACATTTCTAAGGTATTCCAAATGGATCAATGTAACTCAAACCCATTAATGGTGATATTCGAACCTTATTGGTCAATGGACATCGGTTACACATTTACCATAAGCCAGTTAATAGGGAGGAATTTACAAAAATGGTAGAAATGCAAGGAGAAGTGCAATGTATTGATTCTACTATGACAAAGCTAATGGAATGGTCTGATTGATAATAAACACAATAAAAAAAATAAAAAATAAATTAAAATTTAAAAATGTGCATATGTCTGTAATTACTTTAAAGCATTTCTTTTCAATCTTTCATCCTTTGGACTTGGCTAAATTTTGTTTCCATTTTGTAGGACTTCATTTTAATCAAACACAAATTCCAGTGTATCTTGTTGTGATGCTCTGAAACTTCTTGACCCAGTTAATGTGGTGCTCTGGAACTATGTGGGCTCGGTTGTTGCGATGCTCTGAAACTCACATGTTTGATTGGTGTTATTCCTTGTTTTATTCTTGCAGTCTACTTCATCTGACACTAAAGCTTTGAAAAGTCTAAGTCTGAAGTCCTTCATTCTACTTCCTTCTTCCAGTGGCATCTTTCAGTGATGTTTCAGAAATTTTCTTCACTGGTACATTTTGACCCATTTTTCGATGGACACTCGTCGAAAAATGGGTCAAAATGTACCAGTGCTTGTTGTATCTTTCAACGATGCTCCATAATTTTGTTGTTCCTTCTTTCCAGCAGCATCTTTTGGCAATGCTCCAAAAATTCCAATTTCTTCTTTTCGACGACATCTTTCAATGATGCTCCAAAAAAATTTGGTTGTTGCTCTGGCTGCATCTTTCGATGATGCTCCAAAAAATTTTGGTTGCTGCTCTAGATGCATCTGTTGACGATGCTCAAAATTTTTTTTGCTACATTTCAACGACATCTCTAAGCAATGCTCCAAAACTTTTCATCCTTCACCCCAATTGCATCTTTCAGTGATGCTCCAGAATTTTGTATATTCTTTTTCTTTTCAAATGCTTTAATTTTCCAGTATCATTCACATGCCCATTAATTACATTTTTCCATCACCTTGGAATCCATGCCCATATTATCATTTTCCCCTTCATTACCATCTCTTTCCATAATAAATTATTATTATTATGACCACTTTTTGTCATAATAATTTTTCCATTACTCAGTTGTCCCATCCACATCATAATAAATTTGTCGCCACCTTTGCCAAATCATGCAACTATTTTGTTACGTTAGCAAAAGGTAAGTGATGTTCAAGTAATGACAAGATGTAAGGTACATACAACTTTTGCTTAAAGTAATTATTTTGAATAAAGATTAATTAATTGGCACAAGCCATTCCCCCTCCAAATTTAGTAAATTTTTCCATTGCACGCGATTGCTTGAAGTATGACAATATTTGCACATTTTCCCATGCAAAATCATCATGATTATACAGTAAAGCTCAAGTAAGACAATTAATTCATTTTCATCAATTGTATTAAAAATATAGTCTCTTACATCTGCAATTCAGTTGTTTAAACAAGTTTCTTTGAGCATCACAACATTTCCGTAGAATTGAGTAGAGTAATAAGGGAATTATAGAATGGGAGGAGCTAAAAATAAGTTTGAACTAGCTTCGACAGATAAATTTTTGGCATTGAGCAACATTGTAGGCTTGTTTTAAAAAGTTGGGTGGATAGAATTTATGAAGAAGTTTGAGGGGCATACTGAGCAGTTAGTAAAGGAATTTGTAGATAATTTTATAGACAGAAAAATTGTGGTATGTGGCAAGCATTTCCGAGTAAGTCCTAAAATCATTTCTCATCTCTCTAGTCTTCATAATAGAGGTATAAATTTGATTGAAAATACAAACATTACTTATCAGAGAATGGTAGAATTATTTCATAGAGAAGGTGAACCTCGACCTCTAATAGCTATAAGTACTAGAGGACAAAATAAAGGTTTCCAAATAATGTCTATCTCGGAACCCTGGAGAATTTTTGTGGCCTAGATAATTAAATATTTTACTTGTGAAGGACAAGGAGCAGTGGTAGTAGGTCCCCCTTTCCATCTACTTACCCATTTGTGCCATGTTGTTGAAGATCCTTCTCTTAGGGTTGATTTGTCAACATTCCTGTCTAACTTAGTTACTAGTATGTTAGAAAATTATAAAATTGGTACAAGGCCACTCAAGCACCATGACCTTATTCAATTGATATGAAAGCACCATTTCCACAAGAAACTAGAAAATAAATGAAAAAAAATTCTACAAAAGTTTGAGAATGTGGAGTCTAAAAGACCTCTTGAAGAGAGTGTCATCCAAAAAAATAGCTTAATCTTTAGGAGAACCTTCCTTTGAAGCTTTAGGTGCTCTTGAATCTTAATAGACCTCAACAACTCCTAATGGAAAAGCACTAGAACTTTACTTGATGTGTCAAAAACCTTAGGGTAGTCAGAAAATGTAGAAATTCTACATTCTAGAGATGAAGAAGGGCCTCCTCACAAGAGGAAGAAGTAAACCAAAGTAACCTCACAAACAAATCCTCCTTTGTGGAAAAGTAAAAGGTTATTTGGTGAGGCTAGTGAAATTGTGGCTTATGATACATTGAGGATCTCTAAAAAGAAGAAGCCTAGGACTAAAGTACAAACATTTGAAATTGATAATTAGCCTGGTGAGGAGGAAATAAAAGAAAGTGAGAAAGAGGCTAGTCAATTTCCTAGGGTTGAAGAGGAGAATATGAAATCTCCAATAGGACAAGAAGAGGAAAGGGTATAATTTGGATATTGAGGATGATCCTATGGGATGGTTGTCCCCCTTTATTGATAGAATTTTTGAGCTAGGTTCATTTGATGTGTTTGACAAAGGAAATGTACTTAGTGTTGAGGAAAATGTAATTAATGATAATATGGAAATCTGTAATCTACTTTTTTCTGTTAATACACAGGATGAAGAATTTTATTAGAGAGAAGTAAAATTAGAAAAATTAAAAACAGAAATTGTTGAGTTAAGATGTCGGTTGCAAGGAAATGAGGAGCAAATCAACCAACAACAAGAGGAAATAGAAGCACATACTGCCATTATAAGGAAAAAAGATCAAGAAATTTTGAATTTGAAAATAGAAATGGAACGAAAAGAAAAAATCATTAAACAATTACAATTTCAAATTCAATAGAGGAATTATGAAGAGAAAAAGTATGTGATTGATATATATGAAAAAGATGAAAAAATTAAGAGTTTAACAAACAATTGTATACAAATGTTTACTATTTTTGAAGAAGAGAGGAATAAAAAAAAAACTAAACCTAATGCCTCTTTGAGTAGAATTGTTGAATTAGAACAAGATTTGCAGGGAAGTGATGCCAAGCCTATCATGGAGTCTAAAGGAACACAAACAAAACTAACTGTAATGGAATGGTTCCAAGTACAAATACCTCCATTACTGATGAAATGGATGGAGAGATGCTATTTTTTGAAGGAGATGGCTATTGACAATGCTAGGTTGAAAAGGAGTTAGTTTTGTTAAAAGAATCATTTAACAGGGTGTATAGAGCTAAACAAGATGCTTGTCAAATAGGTGAATTGTTGTTAGCTTGTAGAAGACCATCTATACTATATTCTTGGTTTCTCAATAAGCAACTCTTGAGATGGAAATTACTCAAAATTTACAACAACCAGTTGCATGATCTTGATGACAAATAATTTGTCAAAATATTTGTAGAATCAACTCTTGATCAACAGGATTTGTTATGTGAATTCTTTATTCATAATTTTTTCTTGGAAAGATTACAAATTTTTATGTCAATTTATTTATTGGTGAAGTTCAATTGAGGTCATTGCTATCCACCATGCATAATCAAATTCAATGGCAGGAACAGACAAGGGAATATTCATAGGAAGAAAGAATTGTTGGACTTCAAATGAGGTATCCTCATAGGAAGCATTATTCTTTCAAAGCACAATTCCTGAGCATTAAGATTAAAAAAAATGTGAATAGTAAACACAACAATAACCTTCGACTATGTTATGAGCATTTTCAAGATCAGGGGCCAAAATTGATAAGGAAAGTTTGGCATGCATGTGAAAAGAGATATACTCCTCTTCCTATGTATCTTAGGAGAAGATAGATAATTTAACCTCTTAACATTAGGTGGTGCTATAGAAGAGAAGAAGCCTTGGTTGGTATACTAAGGCAATTAAAAACTGATTGGATTGGCACGAGATAAAAACCACCTCTACTTCTTTCACCACCCCCTGCAATACATGTCAACATAGATCAAAGCCTTAAAAATTTTGAAAGATGGACAACAAGGGTTAAGCTTCATCAAGGTTTTCTAAGAAATTTAAGGATCTGGACATAGAAGTAGATGATTTTTATGACCTCAGTGCAAAGTATGAAGAGCTAAGTAGAAATAGGGGAGATGGAGGATAGGGAGCATAGCAAAGAGCGGGAGGACCTGCTCAAGCTTAGGAAGGGGAGAAATGATGAGGTAAAAATAACCTCATTAATATAATGAACTAAATACCCTTCCTCATATCTTCCAATCACCTTTACCTTGCCAATTGATTGATTGTCTTTAGGATTAGTAATTGCTTGTTTTTTGTGAAAATGTATAAATTTTATTTCATGAAATTAATTGAAATAAGCTAACCCATGCTAATATAATGGTTTAGTTTCTAAGTATTGTATAGGATATTATGCTCAGCCAGTGGATTCAACACAGACTTCCATACAATTGAAGACAAGCATCATAAGAATAGGTGCTATAATTTTAGGGAGCGCCTGGTGGATCAATTTTTTAAAGCTTTTTGTTATTTTTTTTGGTTAAAAGACTTTATGGCTCGCTTTGAGCCTCTTTAATACTTTATGTTATGGACTTAAGTCTATTAGTTTGTTAAATTCAGTTGAAGACTTTTTCAGTGGTAATCTTTACCATCTAAATTATAGGATTTTGTTAGTTGTTTCTGTATAAATATGTAACCGTCAGAAGCAATGATACAGGGAGATATCATTATGTTGTCATAATGTGTTTTTAAACTATGTTTATGAGATATACTTTCAATATGAATAAAGCAAGTTTTTCTCATCTCATTTTGAATTATTAGTATTGTGAATGGAATCATGTTGAATGGAGTAATCTTAAAGTTGCAAATTGTGTGTGATCTGAGCTAAGCATAGGTGCACCCAAGAGCTGGCCACTCGAGGGACTGTATATTAGATAGATAAGTATTCTATTTTTAATTCTGTTGTTTTCATTTTGTAAATGATAAATGTGAGTGAAGTTTATTTTCATGTGTCTAGCTCTATTAACTCAATCTTGCAGGTTGTAGTTGAGTCTGTAATCTTTAATTTTGTTATCTAAAGTTCCAGAGCATCCACTTTGATTGTTAGTTGCAATTTGTTAAGTTGGTTTCTATTAATCACTAGATGTTAGTTAAAGGTTGTTATCATTTCACTTTATAGTTTTATTGCAAACACTTTATTTCAAGTAATTTATAGGCTTTCTAGTTTAACCATTTATGCTTTCTAGATTAAACACTCCATGCTTTCTACTTTAGTTATTTCATGCTTTCTAGATAAACAATTTCCCGCTTTCTAGTTTAACAACCTCTTAGTTTAAGTTTTGTTTCAGCTGTTCCAAACATTGAGAAAATATGAAAGGGATAGCCAAGATATTTTCTATTGCATATAGCCTTCGAACACTACCTGGTCGATACAATTGATGCATTTTTCAACTAAAGAGATAGGACCTAATGATAACCTGTCACAAGGAAAGATGAGACACAATATTTATGAGTGGAAAACTCAATAAAAGATTTATTAGGCCATACTATCCAACACCTTGTTGTATGCAAATTGTGCGCCTCACTAACAACACAACAAGCCTCACTGGTTGGGATCTCACTGATCACATACAAGCCTCACTGGCCGGGATCTCACTGATCACCATATATCTAGGATCACCAACTCCTTACATGAAGCACCAACTCTGACAAAAAATTGGATCACCAACTCCAAAACCAAGAGGAGCACCAAATCCAAAATAAATAGCCGAAGCACCAAATCCAATATCAATAGAAACAAAAACTCCAATTTGAATACAAGAAGACAAATACAGAGTACTACTCTATTTACATTGGAAAACAAAGGTTATAGATGTATTCTATAACTCTTATATGTACACCTTATTTCTCTCAATTTGACACAAACACAAACAAATCTTTAGGACCTCCAAGTGCTCAATACAAAGAAACATGCAATTCTGAATTCATTACTCCTGAACAAGATATTCTGAATTTATCATTCCTGAACTTTCAAATTCAAAGAGTCCCAATTACCATTCTTTTACTATTTTGCAATCACCATGTTTTTTTTGTGAAAAATTCACCACCTTGAATACCAAGCTCATCTCATTTCAACACTAAGACATATCACATATTAGATTCAATATAGCTTCAATCAATCTTGAACGTTCAATTTTGGATTAATCATTCTGCTGATACTATTATTTTTCATGGAGACTCAATCACCATTTTTATATACAATCTTCAATGGAAATTTTCATGTTCTGATAAAAAATGCCTCATATTGGGATCATTCTTTCTCCACTGATAATCTTCATATTTTGATCATATAGACATCATCTACAATATTTGTTTGTCAATCTCTTATCATTAGAAACTCTTCATTGAAACCATATCTTCAAACAACATATAATACTCAAAGTTCTGACAACTATTCAACATAACCCATAATTATGAGATGAGAACCTAATTTCATAGTCTTCACTCCATTTTTTTTACTGTCCAATTACCAATCACAATTCACTCAATGGTCATGAGATCAACAAGCTTTTCACAAATATGTCTTCATACATCCTTTAATGGAAGTCATATCCTCTTCATCAATCATATTCATATTCTTGCATTCTGATCAAGAAAACATAATGTATATATTCTACCTATCATTATGTTTTCCCAAAAGTATACTCATAAAAAAACCAACATCACTACATGCCATACATCAAGCCCTGTCAAGTACAAAATTTTTGATCTTCAAAAAAATCTACACTCTCAATTTTGGCGCCAACAACAAACCCTTCACCTTTAGGCAATTGTAAAGTTCAAAACTTGACTATTGGACCGTTGTCAAAAGAAGACCTCAAGGAATAGTCATTCCCTAACTTCAAATTCAAACCCTTGATACTAAAAACCCAACAACCACTCTTTAAATCATAACTTTTGATCTCAATGCAAAAGAAATAAACCCATTATTTTAACCTCCCCAACCAGTTACACATAAAGAGGGGCTGATTTAGAAATTTTTTAAAGACCCTTGAACAAGTTACTTAAGATTTCTTTATCTTAAAATAGCAAGTCAATTTTCTTTTAAAATAAAAATAAAAAATGCTAAACTCTTTTATATAAAGACCTACATAAAAGGGTTTGAAAGTAAGGTCTCAAACAAAAACTCTAACACCAATGAGCATGATTTCTTGACAAACATGAGTGTGAACATGAATTCCTGATGAACACGAGTGTGAATATGAATTTATGATAAACATGAGTGTGAACATGAATTCCTGATGAACATGAGTATATTTGTCTCAAACATAGAATATTGTGCCTTCAATATCTTGAAGCAACATTAAATGAATGAACAAACTCTTGTCTTTGTCACTTCAAGTACCAACAAGATCTTTGCAAATATTATACTAATTTTGGTACTAATCCCTTCTCTCAAGCTTTGTAACCCTTTTGTTAAAGTCAAGAAAGTCAATTTTATATTAGCCACTCAATGCTCATTATACTTACAATGCTAATCACCTTTGGACATGTCCAAGCTTGTATCTTGTATCACTTGTAAACAAACACTCACCCTACACCTTTGTAACAATCACCTTTCTCCTTCAGCACCAATCCAACTAAGATCATGTAACACCAGAAGATGAGACACTAATAATTTAGCATTAGTACCATGATATGTCAACACCATACTAAAGTAACTCATTGAATGATCTTTGCAACTTTTTTATTTTCTTTGACATCAATGACAAACACTGTCACTGCCAACAATGAGAGTTGTAATTTGATAATAATGATACAAGGATTTGAAGGTGGTTGGGGGAGAGCTAAATAGGGAAAGTTATAAGTGCTTGGAGAAACAAGAGGTTAAACAAGAACTCAAGAGGATTAGGGATATAATAATTTTAGAGAAATACAATGGGAAGTTGTAAATAACCCCATGTTCATATAAAAAACTCCAATCGTAAACTACAATTTTAAAAATCTTTTATATCATATATATAATAAGAATATATCATTCCAAAAGAAGGTAAAATTATAATTAACATCATTACAAAGAATAAAATTCTTAGATAAATTTTCATCTTAATATTATCAAATACATTTCAAGATTCATTTCACTCATTAGGACTAGAATACATTATTTTCAAAAATTCCATACCAACTACATTAATGATTGAAGTAAACATAATATGCAACTTCATTCTTATCAAATGTCATTTTTAGTTTTCCATTTTCATACAAGTACAATAGACAAAAATCAATGTGCAATAAAATTTCATTGTCTCAATAAATAAAGTGTCTTCAAGTAAAGAACATGTGGTGTTTTGAGTTGCTACGTGGAGGGATAGTATCATTTGTGTGCTTTACCTCCAACCACAGACTTATGGTCTCTTGCAAACCTTCCTACTTTATGTGGCCCTACCCTTAGTGAGGGTAGTAGATAGAGAGATTTGAAATCATACCAACTTGTCATACAACCCTGGATACCCTCTAACTAAGTATGACATATGGTCATCATGCAACCTATCAAGTACCATGGACCAACAATGCACACAGCTTATGCATTACTTTGACCAAAACATTTTATAGAATAACCACATCCTATAAAAGAATTATGGGTCATTTTTCCACCACTCCTATCTCTACTTGACTCAACACAATCAAGACATGACTACTCAAACTCACACAAAAACTCATCAACTTTAGTGATAATAAAATTAAAATAAAAGGAAAACCCTTATCTTGAGATCAAATCTTTCTCTTATCCTTTTAAGACCAAACACATTTTGACTCAAATAACATGTCCTTTATTGAAAATTCAATTGATAAACAAATCACATATATGAATTTTGTTTCACATTTCACCAAATTCTTACAAAATAAAAAAATGAATTATAAATATACCTACATATTTGTGTACTCAAAATTCTTCCAATACATACATATACACATTTATATTTATAACTGTAACCATTCAAATTAAATTAATTACTATTGTAACCCACATCTAATAGTACTTGAGCTCTCGTCAAGAAATGATAATATAAAACTAATAATAATATCTTTGTTGACTTACAATATTGTCCATATCACCATGCTAGTAGCTCTTACCTATTTTTCTTTAAAAATCATGCCAACTTGTAAAATTTTATGAGCATTCATTGGATATTTCCTCTTACATGCTCATGACTAAGAATTCCAATATGAGATAGGTTATTATTGCTTAATCATCCAATCATGCACATACAACAATTGAATTTGTTTCTATTTTTTTCTAAACTTTGTTTTCCATTCAATTTTTATGTATCAAAATAATCGTTCAAATGTTATCTATTTGCAATACTATACAATGACTAATTTCTACATTTATATTTTGAAATATGCATACTATTGATGGGTATTATTAAACAATTCTATAATACTTTTGTTTATGTTTACAAGTGTGATAACAACAAATTATATCTAGCTATCAAGATAATTTAAATCAAACTCAACATGTTATAACTATTTAATATATAAGATGCTATGAATCCTTGATTATTGTTTTAGAGATATTAATGATTCACGTAAAAAATTTAACATATGCATATTTGCTTGTTGATAAAAACTCACTATTGGGTCTCATTAGTATTATATTCACTTAACACTCTACAATAGCATATTTTATGTGAGCACATTAGTGTCAACCCAATACACATTAAATACTTGGCAATAATAATTCTTTACACGGGCAGATTTATATCAACACAATACTCTTTTGTACATAACAATATCATGTTTTTTTACATGGGCAGATTTGTATCAACCTAATACTCTTTGCACTACACAATAGTATCATTTTTTATAAGACCAAATATATATTTTGACCTATCTTTCCCAATGTGGCCATAAATTGCTTAGTATAAGGCATCCTTTTATGTGTATGAAGTGTAGCTATAAAATGTAGCCAATAAAGCATTACTACGACCAAGGCCTGCATAAAATAAATATTTGTGTACATATATGTATATAAATATACTCTCAATATACCTATTACATTTTTTTTTTCAAAAATATAAATCAAAAGACATTTTATAGAAAAACCTAAAAGATAATTACCCAGTTTAATTATAAGAACTTTTAGAAAACAAAAGGTGAGATAGAGTTTTTCTATAGATAAAAACACGAAGAGAAAATGGCTTCCAAAAGGAATAACTGTTGTGATAGGTGCAAATGAGATTCCTCTAAACCCTAGACCCTTGAGGAATACTATTTCCATTTCATTAGATTTTCTAAAAATGTTACTTATATGGGTGCTCAATGGAGGATTGTAGAAAGGTAATAAATGGAAAAGGAGAAGTTGGAGCAAGTTCAAGGGGATGATGTAGAATAAATTAAGGGTTTAGATCCTAGTAATGATAGTGCATGATTGGATACATGCAATCCACTTTTGGAGATACTTGAGGAGTCACAAATTGACCCATTGATGGATAATAAAGAGACATAGATAGTTGAGAAGACCTTCAAAATTGCTTTAGAGATCTATAGATGTTATAGGGACAAGGAATGGTTAGAATCAAAACCCTCTAATAGTGGACTATAGAGTAGATAGTAAAATTAAAGGAAAATTCATAGAAGATGAGTTGGAAATATTAGAAAATAGAATGATAAAGCAATTAGAATCAAAGATAATAAAAAAAAAAACTAAATGTGGAGAAAAGAGCCCTAGGGACAAGAAAATCAATAAAGAAAAGTTGGAGATTATAGGAAGAGTAAAAGTCCAAATGAAACTAAGATTGGGGAAGGGGATCACCCTTCCCAATGAGCCATGAGGCTTCTAATGTGGATTGATAAGGGAATAAATACCCCTAATAAAAGGCACTTGTTTAAGTTCTAAACAACCATGACCAAGTCCAATATATTCTTAATGTAGAAGAAAAAGATAGAAGATTTGGAATTCATTGCACTTATGTCCAGATGACAGCAATGTAAGGGACTATTTATGGCTACTCAAGGAGCTTCAATAGGATTGGGAAAAATTTGGAATCCCTTAGTGATAGAGGTGGATTACATTCAATCATGCCACTCTTGGCAGGTAAGTAAAGTCAAACATCTCACCCTTAACTTTGACTATATTTTGATTAATGTGCATGACCCAACTAGTAATCCCCCTAAAAAGAGGTTTGGGAACAAATTACGACCTTAATACAAACCATGGAGAATGAACACATCAATATTGGGGGATTTCAATGCCATTTTGGATACTTTTGAGAAAAGGGGGAGAATTCTAAAGAAAACTTAAACATAGATTGATCCCCATAATTTTGTATTTGGTAACCATCTTCAAGACATTATTCCAAAAAATGGATGCTTCACTTGGACAAATAAGAGGTAGTGCTTCACTAATATTGGTAAATTATTGAAATGGTTCTTATTTTGAGATAATTGGCTCACCCTTTCTTTCCTTTATGAATGTTTCATAGTACTTATCTCTTGATTCGATCACTTCACTCTATTGCTCAAAATTTTCCTAGACTATTCCCCTCTAACTTTCAAAGTTCTGAATATCAATAGTTTTGTGATCTATATTTCCTCAAAAGGAATAAGGTATCATGGTCTTAGGAATGCAAGTTGAAAGGCACACAATTATTCTAGCTCTATAAGAAATTGGGGCACATCAAAGAATAATTCAAAATTTGGAATAGATCTCACTTCAAAAAGAAGTTTTTGAAAAGGAGGGAGTAGAGGTAGAGATGGCCTGTCTCAATGAGGTAATAATTCAGAATGGTATGGATTAACTCACTCAAAAGAAAAATAAATTTAAGGCTATTATACTAACATTTTTCCTTAAAAATAAATATTTTGGAGATAGAAATCTAGGGAAGTTTTCCTCAAGAAGGGTGGCAAGAATACCAAATTTTTTCATAATTCCACCAAGATAAGATAAATTAGAACATAATTTTTTGAAACAATGATTTGCAAGGTGTATAAATAGAAAATGAGAAATATATTTGGGAATTAGTGGTTAATTTATTTAGAGACATTTTGAACAACCTAGAAGTTGTTGATGGGAAGGAAAGAGAGGAAATGTTGAACAATATCCCATGCTTGGTAAAATATACCAAGAATGATTTCATTAATATATACTTTATAGGGATGAAGTGAAATTGGAAATATTTCAGCTGGCACCAAATAAAGCACCAAGACCCAATGGGTTTTTTTCTATCTTTTTTAAAAAATTGGGCACTCTTAGACACAAAGATGGTGGTTGTAGTAGAAGAATCCAAAAAAAAAACCATTCTAAAATACACGAAAAACACATATATAATGTTGATCCCTATGAAAGAAACAATTAAATCCATGGATATTTTTTCTTAATCTCTTTGCGGTGTTCTAAATTTGAAATAGATGAATAGCCAATATCATTCTATGAGAGAAAGATAAGCTATAAAGTTGTAAATGAAATAACACAATTATAGACTTGAAATTCCAAGAGATGTGTAAATGTCAAGATGAAAAGATTGCATTAGGAGATCAAAGAAAATATATAGAATAATGACTACATGCATCAATGTACATGTATGCCAAAATATGCAAAAGTATGCAATAATATGAAAATACAAGGTAGGTAGTGAGTTTATATAGAACTAGGGAGATGATGGAGGTGGAAAATCCAACCAATAGGAATTGACCACCAATATTAAATAAAGTGATTAAAAGATAAATTCTCCACCCTTTAAGGGTGGAGACAACTCATCACCTTATCTCCTAGTTATTAAATAATAAACTCACTTTATTATCCCAAGCAAGCTAAAAAAAGTGTAGAAAAAACCTATAACTAAGGGAAAATAAATTAACCCACTAGGAAAATAAAAACTTACACCAACATGTGGAACATGGTTTACAAGATATTATCAAAAGCCATGGTTATAGACTCAAGAAGTTTCTAATAGACATTATATGAAAAGAGAAAAGTGGTTTCAACCTAGGGAGATCAATTTTAGAAGGTATTATAATCACTCATGAGGCTATCCACACAATAATAAAAAGTAAAATAGAAATAATGCTAGTAAAATTATTGTTAATAATTTTTACACCACATTAGTCTAAGCATTTCCCTCTAGAAGTCCTAGGTGCCAAAGGGCTCAAAACAAACTCTCAAACTTTGAAAAGTCTCACACCATTTTAGGAGGACAATTAACCTTTTTATTTTGATAGATTCTATGGTTTTCATTGTTAGCTATTGAGAAATTCCTTCTCTCTTCAAGGAATGGACAATACAATTTTCTACCCCTGTGAAGGACAAATTGAAGAGCATCACCTCCATGTTATTGAGAATTTATCAAGTATAAACATGCACACGAAGAATGAAGGAAAACATAATTTATGTGGCGGTGGATAGAAGACAAAAGGCTTGTTGCAAAGCAGTTTCACATAAAAGAGAAACCTTGTCAAGGAAAGGAGGAGTTGAAATGTTTGTTTGGACCCTTTATATCATCATATTTGAACCATGCAAGAGCATGCAAAGTTAGTTATGTGAGTCTCATCTCTAAATAAGTAAGGTTCATCATTTTTTGGAAACCCTTGTATCATCATTGTTATAAGGAAATGTGATACAAAATTGTGTTTACATGATGATCTTACCTTGTGCCTTTTGGATAGTTTCATAGGGAGGGTTTCATGAACTTTGCATAGCAAAAATTCCATGAGTCATGAAAGTTTTCATCACAGTTCATGTAGAGTAGGAAATAATGTTTTTTGTAAGTTTCATAATATTTTGAATGCTCATCACTCATTAGGAGATCCATGTAGGAAGAATGAAACCCTTATCAATGGAGGTTTTGTTTCTTTCAAATGATTCTTGAATATGATCATTATAAATTCAAAATATAATGTAGGTTTATTGTGTGAGTTTTATGGTAGTCATATGAAACATAACCCATAGATATATGCTTCACAATAAACCATAGATCTATGCTTAGCAATAAACCCTAGTTGATAATGCCAAAAGATGAGGAGTCATAAGGACAAATTCAAGTGATAGTATCTCATGAAGGCATCAAAGCATGTGACAATGCTCATTCTCATGAAAATGGAAATAATCATTCAAAGGATAGTCCTATATCCTTTTCTAGCCCATGCACCAGTTTGGTGAGTTACAATCAAGATGAAGTGGAGGTATGTCAATAAGATAAATGCATCAAAAAAGGTTGTAGGATGAAAAGGAAATGAATAAGACATGTGGATTGTTTGACATAATGTATTAAAGGAACATGATCTTATGGAATGTTATGATTACAGGACAATCATCTCAAATGAAATAGTGGCAATCATGAAGAAGGATATGGTAGTCTATTAGTATTATGACAATGACAAGATCATGAAATTTGAAAACAAGGACAGTCATGTCATCCTTAAAGTTTGAATAAGTGCATCATGAATAGAAGACAATATCTAACACCAAATGATAGTCCTAAGATAAAAATAAAATGAGATTACTAAATGTTAGAAATATGATAAACATGAGCCATAGGATTAAACAACGAACAAAGATACCTTCCATGCAAGAGAGTTGCAAACAATAATATGCAATATCATCAACAAGAAAAAGCTAAAGAATGAACCTTAGGAATATCAAAATTTTATGAGTTCAAGAGATTATGATGAGATTATGATAATATAATGAGGGTTAAGTGTTATATAGGAGAAACCCTAAATAAGAAAGAGATTAGATCATGAAAATTGTCAACATCTCATGCAATGAAACATAATGATCTAATAATAGCTCAATGAATAAAATAATAAAAACATTCATAAGTTTAGCTTAAGTGCATGAGAAAAAATTAGACTAATAATCAATTAAAGATTAATTAATTATTAGCTAATGCATGATTACTCTAACAATCCCCCTTAAGATGAACTTAGGGAGTAGCTAATAACCCTAAAAAGAGAATGCATGATGGGTGTTGACAAACCAGGCCTAGTGAGGTAGCCATGTACAAACAATCTAATCTATCACAACTAGAAAAAAGGAGAAAACCTCATGGGAAAAAAACATCTCCAAAATAGAGAAAGGTGAATGAAGGACTAAAAATCTTCCAAAACAATGTGAAGGACTAAGAAACCCCCAACCAAAATAATTTCCCAAAAAAGAGGAACATGAAGAATATAGTTGAAGCACGAAGAAGTTGTAGACAATTGTCAAAATTTGATTGATATAATGCTGAAATGAATAACCTCCAAAAATAGGAATGCAAGGGTGTCCATATGGTAAATGATCCATCACACTGAAATGCATGGGTAACTAGTCATTCCATCTTCCTATTACATAGGAACAGGAACTAGATATATAAATCACTCCAAAAAATAAAACCAAGAAAGCATTAGCACCAATAGTAGAAACCCCCACATAATGCTAGTAGGGAGAGCCAAGACATATCCATTATCACTCAACCCTCATCTTATTATCATAACCTCATCATAATCTCTTGAAATTATAACCTTTTGATATTATTGAGGTTCATTTTGTAGTTTTTCTTGTTGAGGATATTTCATATTATTGTTTGCAACTCTCTTGTGTGGAAGGTCTTTTTCTTGTTGTTTGATCTTGTGGCTCATGTTTTTCACAATTATAACATGGTAACAAAGCATGGATTCAACAAACCTCTTCTTGATTTATGAGGTTTTTTATCAACTAGGGTTACAACAACAAATTTGAAATAATCTTTGTTATTTTTTTGTTTTTTAAATGATAAAGGGATTAGATCATGACAAGTGTCAACATCTCATTCAATGAGACAAAATGATCTAATAATAGCTCAACTAATAAAAGAATAAAAGAACTCCTAGGTTTAGCTTAAGTGTACAAGAATAAATTAGACTAATAATCAGTTAAAGATTAATTAATTTTTAGATTTAATACATGATTACTCTAACACTAAAACACTAATTCATGGGAGTGTTCTAAGGATTAACAAAATGTAGGGTTCTAAAGGCATTAAATGAAGGACAAGATTCTTAAAAATATCTGTGATGATATCAAATGAGTATGACACTAAGATGAACATGATAGTATAGTTTAGACAAGTTAAAGAAGGGAAAACTCAAGAAAAAAGAGAGTTTAAATTGTTGATAGTCTCATGCGCAAGAAAATGGAAAAGATCCTAGTGCTATAGTGAGTTCCTGAGTAGCATAGAGGAGTATTAGTTCCAAAGAAAGAGTAAGGAGATGGAAAACAGAAAAGGACAGTCATATGCAACAAGGATATGGTAGTTGAGAGCTTTGTGAAGACTATATGATTTCCATTGAAACAATAAAAGGAGCATTCTCATCTTACAAACCCTTGCCAAAACCATAGCTAGGAAACCATTGATGAGTAAAGGGCAAGCATAAACAATGGATATACCTTAAAAAAAAATAGATGTCATTTAAAGAGGAAAGAACATGATATATGACAGTGACAAAGAGAGCAATATCCTTGTTACTAGAGGATATTAATGAGGAGGAGAGTTGATAAAACCATGCAATGATAGAGATCTAAGGTAAAAGTGCTAGGTACTAAGGAGAAAGTGATAGTGCAACCATACAATTGATAAATTGGAAAAGGATAGTGAGGTTAGAGGAAAGTTCATGATGAAAATACAAACCCTAGAAGACACTTTATGTTATGCTTAGGCACAATGACATGATATCTGTAAATAATGATAGAGGATAAAGAGACAAAATAAAATCAATTGATGAGATGACACTCGAGGAAAGAAATGAAGGACAATGACAAAATGGGTTAATGACAGACCACAAGATAGTCCTAAAATAAATGATTCAACTTACTAGATGACAACCTATAGGTGACTAGGACCTTATTACAATCATACAATGAAGAATGTACTTTAACGTCCATGAGGACAAGTGAGAGTCATCACAAATGACAAGGTTCATAATAATAGTCTATAGGCCTATGAAAAATCATATAGAAAGGCGGAGAATGTGGCATGAGACACCAAAGAACTTCATCAAAACATGTTGCCAAGAATAGATGATAGTAAACATAAGGTTAAATGATATATTGCACAACCATCACATAGGGAATATATGATAGTCTTGTATACCTATGATAGTCCCTTGAGAAATGGGTTGTAAGAAATCAAGAGGGGAATGATGATCTCACTGTGATAATTCTTAATGGATAGTAGTTATGAAGCATTCAAGATCACAATCTAATGGTCTTCTAGTAGAAGTTAATGGTCTTTAAACTATGATATTCATAGCATAAAGAATAATGAGAATGATATCCTATTACACTATCATGACTTCATGAGGCATGACTTAAACCTTAAGATTATCAACTACGTAGGCCCTTGTGATAAAACCATATCAAAACCTTGTCAAACCTACTGTTGCACCCCATTTCTAAGTTACCAGATTAATTTTACCTTTATGAGTAAGTATATTTTTAATGAAAGATTATGATATTAATATGTTTAATGGATGAATGAAATGTATGAATATGCATTATGATAAATTATTTTGTAAATGATTTCATTATTATTTTTATTAGATAAGTAGGGAAAGGGCCCTAATCCCATGGTTACAACCAAAAGACAAAAGAAGGAACCGAAACAAGGTGGGAAACAACACCACCAACCAGCATAAAAAAACAACAATCATAGTGGCACTCAGGTCACCATTAGACAATGTAACCATAGTCCAACCAATAATAATAATAAAAAGAAGTTTCTACTAGAATACTTAAATCTACGCAAGCCATTGATCAAATCAACCATATACTAGCTAGTCCTAAAACATAACAAGGCTATTATAAAATAGAAATCCAAGATAAGGAAGCAAAAATACAAAAAGAGGATAGCAATCATTTAAACAATAACATAAAATCCATTACTTTGATTTTTCCAATAGGTCCCCATATTCACCAATGAGGGAGATGTACTCCCTCCAGTCAGGTCCCTCAGACTCATCCAACATCTTTAAAGCATCTGACTTCCCCTATTTTTTCAACTTCCCAGAAATTTTAGTTTGTCCAAAAACAACACCCATCATCACCTTCCACATCAGCCTATTAGTTACCTTCATTAGTGTAACCAAGGCTCTCTCCATATCATCCACCTGAACCTACAAAAAGGTTAGTCTACTCTTCATAAAATCAATGCTTGAATCTTTAGTTTTTGTCTCATTGCAATAGTTAAATTATCATTCTTTTGATCCTCTTTTCTCTCAGTATGCTCCTCCTCATCCTCTTCCTTTTCTTCATCTAAACCCTCTTCCCCCATATCATAGGCAGAATCCTCAAAATCCATATCTTTAGAATATTCTTCCTTGTGGGCTTCAAAATCTTCAATTTCTAGATCCTCCCCTTCATACACTGTGATTTTTTGTTTTCATTTCTTGTTCTTAGAAGCAACATTAGCTACGAAGGCCAACCTTCTACCACCAATTCCTCCACTTCCTTTCCCTTGCATGTTCTCTTTCAACTCCTCTTTATGCACACCCTCCTCACTAATAGTGACAACATCATTAGGATTGATATCTCTTTTAAATTTCTTCACCTTGGGAAAGTCCAAGAGAAGAGGCGGGTGTTTTCTCTTCTCTGGAGTATCCTTCAAGAGCTTAGTCTCAAATATACCTTTACTTGCAATTTTTTGAGTCACAAGAGTTGAGGGATTCAAGACATTGGTAGTAGGGGAAGGGCTCTTTTCAAGAATTAGCACCCTCCTAGCAGTAACTAAAGGAGGCAGGCAGGGGTTAGGTACCTTAGCAGGAATTTCATCAATAGGGGGTTCCTCATTATCTCCTTCAATGCAGTTATGATTATCATTTATGGCTACTAGAGGGTTACCGTGAGGGTTAAGTGCAAGAGAGTGTTTATACAGGGCTAACACCAAACCTTGGTGCAAAGGAGGACTAGCACCGTTCTCTATATTAATTTGTAGAGAGGAAAATAAGTAGAAGGGTAAATTGATTCTCTCTCCATACCTTATATGATTGAGCAAGGGGAAATGATATGCATGAACCGACATATATCTACCTTCTAAAGTAAAATACCTCATGAAAAATAGACTAAACAGAGCATAAGGAGGTGGGAGTTCTAACCTAGCATACCCATTTTGGAAATGTTTTAGGTTCTCACCATCATGCAGAAACTTATCCACGAACTTCTAATAGTCAGCCCCACTCTTCTTAGCCACTTTAATTCCTTGATTCTGTAAACCAATTGCTTCCGCTATGAACCTTTTCATAACCTCAAACTTAACCACTCTGATGGAAACACTACCTTTCCTCCACGAATTGGTGAACTTGGCAATAGGATTCTCATTATAACCCTTCAAAGACTCAAAGAAAGGAACCATTCCAACATTTTCAAAAAGCCTCCATAATTCAACATTCTTCCTAAGAGCCTGGCAATTAGGAGACTCAATGTGCTTCCTAGGACCTCCTGTTTTAACTCTCTACAATTTTTTTGGCTGCTACAATCTATTCCTCATTACGGCCCACTTCTTCAACTCAATACCTTTGTTACAGAAAACACTCTTACTCCAAATAACAATATGAGCCCATAAAAAATAAGAGATCAAGAAGTTTCTTTTAGGGAAAGTTGATGACACAATTCCCAATAGCATGATCTCATAATTTTTATTACAAGTATTAAACATCTCCTTTGATTTCATCCCTTGCAAATATTTACAAATTTGGGGAGAGCTGACATTAGGCTTATCAACACGATTCAAATTGACATCCCTTCGCAACTTAATAATCACCATGTGATCCTTGATCTCCTCAGGAAGGAAAAAATTATTAATTTTACCTCCTAATGAGATCACCAATTGCATCACCATACCCCTAATAACATCATTAATCTGCAAACCATTAAACACTTTAGGTCTCCCATGCTTCCCACGTAGCTTCAACACTTCATCTTTGTAGATTGTAATCATTTTCAAAAAAATTATTTAATATCATATCTCTTGAAGACTTTGACATATTATTTGTCCAGTGGGTCCACCACGTACATCCCAACGCCATGTTGGAAACCAAATCAACATAATTTTTTTCCCTCTCTATAGACATGTTGCACCCTGTAGTTGGTGAAGTACCTCTTCAAGGCCAGACACTTGTGGATTATATTTTTTAGCTCCCATGGTGGCATAGCCATACCATTCAAAATATCCACTATAAGCTTAGAGTTCCCTTCCATAATATCATTTTTAAATCCATACTCCTTAAGGGTCATGAAGCCTCCTAAATTAGCCATGGTATCTACTTTGTTATTTGAACAAACACCCATATTAACACTGGAGCTCACTATGCATTCCCCTTTGTGGTTTCTAAGAAAACCTCGCGCCCCTACTATTCCTGGGTTGCCTTTCGAGCACCCATCAAAGTTGCACTTTATCCAATCTATTTGAGGAGGAATCCACACCGCAGTCATTTTGGTTAGCATCTTAGTCCAATTGAGGTTAGTTAGATCCTTCCTTATGCCCCGATTCTGTTTTATCCTCATCTCTTTATAGTTAGGCCAAACTTCAGAGAAACTGTATCTTCCAACCTCCATATTTTCCTTAATCTGAGTTTTTATACCCATGCTAACCTCCCAGCTACTTCTCTCCACTTCACTTAATATCATGTTATTTTTTTCCTTCCATATTCCCCAAGTAACAAAGGGTGGAACTTGGTTCCAGAGGTCAACAATAACATTATGGGAAAAAGGACTATTAGACCAACTTTCTATAAACACCTTCATTGAGTGAGGAAACACCCAGTTCATGGACAATAACGATAGAAAGAAGGACCACACCTCTCTAAATAATTGGTAGTTAAAAAATATATGCATAATTGACTCCTCATCCTACTTACAAAGGGAGCATATGTTAACCAATTGGAATCCCCTTCTAACTAGGTTGTCAATTGTAAATTTTTTTTCCATGAGCAACAATCCACAAGAAGTAATTAATTTTAGAAATCAAGTTCTTTAACCACACCTTATCCTAGAGATGATCTCTAATTTCAACCAAAGGCTTAGCCAATTATTCATAGGCCTTTTTAACCAAGAAATAGCCTGACGAGCTACCCTTCCAAATCCATTCATCTTCCCTTTCTCTATCAAACCACTTTGCCTCCCCAATTAGATTGTGCAGCCTTTGAAGGGTTGGATCCCAATTGATCTATCTCTTACCTCTTAGATTATCTCTCCTCAATAGAATTTTTAGCTCCTTCTAGTTAGGTTCATCCATCTCTTAGTTAAGATAGTTTGAAACCTTTTTGCTACAAATTATAGTTAAGCTTTGTTTGAGAGGATTCAATTCATCAATTGATGACAAGGTAGAAGTCTCAATCCATGGGTCCTTCCAAAAGTGGATATTTTTACCATTTCTAATTCTCTTTCTAACCCCCAATTTCAACACATTTTTTAATTTTTACAAGGTGATTCCAAAAAGTAGAACCACTAGGAAAATCAAACATAGAGAGAAAACATCTTGGGTTCCTGTTCTTCAAGTACTTGGATTGGAAAATCTTCACCTAGTCTTTGGAGCCTTCAAGGAGATTCCAACCACTTTTGGCAGTTAGGGATTTGTTTAGCAAGGTTACTCTCATTATACCCAAGCCACCCACCCTTTTAGGAGTGTAAAATTTTTCCTAGCTAACTGAGGACAATTTGTTTGTTTCTTAAATTACAAACCACAAAAATATTCTATGAATCTGTTCTATCTTTTCCCCTGTAAAGGAAATAATTTTGAAGAGAGATAAGTAGTATATAGGAATATTATATAAGGAGGATTTCAACAGTTAGATCTTCCCATCCAAGCTAAGAAGCTTCCCCTTCCATACAACCAACTTATTTTGAACTCTCTCAATTAGTTGATTCAAGTAATTATTTTCCAACTTCTTAGAGATCAAAGGTAACCCAAGATAGGCATCAAGTAAGGCAACTTCCTAACATCCCCATATTTTAACCACTCTATCCTTAATCTGTTAGTTAGTATTAAAGAAGTATATCTTGATTTTTTTATAGTTGATTATAAACTGACCAGAAATAACAACATATTCATTAAGAACCTGTTTCCAAAGTCCTACTTCCCCCACTAAGGCTTCCCTAAACATGAGAGTATCATCAAAAAATTGTTGGTGGGAGTCAGGCAAAAGAGGCGAGGTGGATTTAACTCCTTGTAGGGATTTAGAGTCTACCAATTTTTGAATATTCCATACAAGGACCTCAACAAAAATTATGAAAAGGTAGGGAGAGAGGGTATTACCTTTTCTGAGACCATGGCCACAAGAGGAAAAACCTTGGGGGACACCATTAACTAGGACAAAGCACATGGGGGAGGTGTTGTACAATTTTCGCACACATGCCCTGGCTAAAGAAGGGACCCTCTTTTGCTTTTGGTGTTTTGGACCTTGGTTTTGAGGTTTTGTTACCTTTGCACATGCTTGAATGATTATCTTATTTGTGCAAATGCCCCCCTTCTAGGAAGCATTTTGAAGATCTAGTGTTCTGGACAATTTTCGGGTTTTTGGCTCTTTTCGGGAAAATCCACTTGGACAAAGTACTTTTGATGGTGCATGATAGGGTGGAACAAAATAAGGGTAAAGGGGGAGGCAGTTAATGCAGTACTACATCGGAATTTGTGCTTCCCATTATTTCTCCTCTTCCTTCACATGCATTGGACTGAGCTTTGTTGGAGACCCCAGGCTGACCTAGATGGAATACTTGCATTTAATGTCCACTTTATTTATTTTGAATTCTTCTTGGCTGACTTGTCTGTGGCTATTTTATTATTGTAAACCCTAACTAGGCAACATATCTTGGGGGGTCTCTATTAATATGGCATTCTGCCTCATTTGTAAGGGCTAGATAGATAGTTTTGGATATTGGAGCGAATTAAGCAGTAGAGAAAGAGTTAGAAGTTAGTTCATTTTTAGAAAGTGTTGTAACACCGAACACTAGAGTTGTTGTTATTGGGTGATTCAATACAATTGAAGACATTGTGCTTTGGTGAATTCTCTTGTGTTGATTTATCTTGTATGGTTCTTGTTGTTCTATCTTTTGGGATTGCTTGATAAGTATTAGATATATGTTAGATTTAGAATTAGACATGATTCAATGGTGTTTATGGTTTGATACTTGAAGTGTTTGCAACAATCCCTGGTCCACACTTTTTGCAGCTAGCTAATTGTTGGTTGCTTTGCAAAGTTAGCCTGGACCTTATATTTATGGTGTTTAGTTCAATTGTGAAGGTTTATTCATTTCAATTGCAATAGGGTTGTCTTGGATGAATGTTCATAATTTGAAAATATTTAATACCATAGAAGATTTCACTATTTTTGTGAGATTGCGGATTCTTTTGGGTCAATCAGGGATTAGTTTCTAAGGGATTGGTCCATATCAAGTGTTAATCATTTACATTGTCAATCTTAGGGTTAGTGTTAAATTTAGAAGTCTCTCAAAACCTTCTCTCTTTTTTTTATTTATCATTCAAGTTAGATTTAGGATTGAAGTATCATCATATTGCTAGATCTGATAAATTAAAGGATTCAATATTTGCTTGTAGTAAGGTCCCTTTGTGATTACCAACATTTTCACATTTATCACTGAGTTATTTATGCATTGTCAAGACCTGGCATTAGAGACCTTGGGGTTATCTCTTGAGGCTTACTGATAGATATTTACCTTTCAAGAGAGATAGGATATTATATTCTTTTTGATTTGTTGTGTAGAAAACACCATCAAGAGGAGGTAACACAAGTTGAGATCAACTTAAGGGATCTTCCCTCTATCCCGAACTTCCTGAGAACAACAAAGAGAAACAGACAGGACATTTTATCATAGGCCTTGGAAATATCAATTTTGAAAGCCATCCCAATATTTTTGGAATGGTCCATAAAGTGGATCATTTAATGGGTGAAGATGACAACATCAAGTGTATTTCTTCCCTGGACAAACCCTTTCTAATTTGAGGAAATCCTTTTACTGAGCACCGGTTTGAGCCTTAACAAAAAAAAATTAGAGAAGATTTTATAGACCTATTGCATAGGCTAATTGGTCTATAATCCTTCATTGAAGAGGCATCATTGTTTTTAGAAATGAGGGCTATAAAGGTGGCATTAAGTTGGTTAAGTAGCCTTCCCGACCTAAAGAAGTCTCTAGCAACATTAAAAAGGTCATTTTTAACAATATCCCAGTAGGTCTGGAAAAAGGCAGGAGGAAACCTATCCGGGCTAGGGGCTTTAAAGGTACCAAAGGAGAAAACAACCTTTTTAACTTCTTCCATAGAGACAACATCAGTCATATTCTTTAAATCAAGATCAGTAATAAATCTAGGGATCACCTTAAGAAAGTCATCATGTACGTAGTTTGCATTGCCTTGGTCCATATGGTGGGAGGAGAAGAAGTGTACAACTTCCCTCAAAATTTATTTTTCTGTGGAGACCATGGAGCCATCCTCTTTCACAAGCGATCTGATCCTATTTTTGCTTATGTGTTTCAAAGTCGATTGATGGAAGAATTTAGTATTATTGTCCCCTTCAGTTAGCCATTGAACACGAGACTTTTGTTTCCAAAAGATTTCCTCCTTTTTGTTTATCTTAAACCATTGGGATCTGAGGTTTCTTTCCTTATCACATATCTCGTCATCCACCGAACCAACCTCCAATATCTTGAACTTCCTTTAAGTTGTTTCCCAAGGTATTCTTGATCTCAAAGATATTACCAAAGGACACCTTATTCCACCCTTTCACTTTGAGCTTGATTTTACTAAGCTTTTCCATCAGCTAGTACATAGGGGTTCCATTTGTTGGTTCCTCCTGAGCACCAACTTTTAACAAGAGCAGCAAAGTCTGGGTGAAGGCTCCACATAATTTCAAATTTGAAGGGGAAATTTCCCCTATTTTGATCCACATTACTTTTAAGCACCAAAGAATTATGATCAGAACCAAACCTTGGGAGAGTAGAAAGGGAGAGGAATTGGGAGATATTCCAGTTGGTAGAGATCAGAAATCGATCCAACTTGACTTGGATCAAATGGTTTCCATTCCTTCTATTATACCAAGTATACTTAGAGCCTTGGAGAGGGATATCAATAAGACCAGCTAAGTTAAGGAATTCAGCCAACTCCATCATGCTATTTGAATAGTCATCCAAGCCCCCTAAATTTTTTGAATGAAGGAGAGGGGAATTGAAATCCCCTCCCAACATCAAATTATCATCTTTTTTGTTTGTTATAGCAACAATTTGTCTCTGCTCAAATTGGGAGCATACATATTTATTAAATTCTATTTCTCTTGGGAAGCCAAATCTTCTAGGGAGACAATGAGACTGTTCCTACTAGCCGAGCACAGAGTTCCTTTTAATTTAGAAGGATTCTAAAGAGTAGCTATACCTCAAGAAGCCCCTTCAGCCTCACTAACAAAATAATTTGCACCAGGCCAGATGCTCGCAATGACCTTATCAAAAGTCTCTTTCTTCATCTTAGTTTCTTGGAGGAGGAGAAAATCCACTTTATTGTCAAGAATACAAGTTTTAACCAAGAACTGTTTATACGAGTTATTAAGAACCCTTATATTTTAGGAAAGGTACTTCATAAGGAAAACATGGTACAACACCAACCAACCCTCCGAGAAATAGTGAGTGCTACTTTTTATTAGACTTTGATACAGTGATCAAATCAAAGGTTCTTTGTTTTCCATCAGTCACATCCCTTACAATGTCTTTAATTTTGGACTCCTTTTGGGAAGGTCTTCCCACCTTATTTCCCACCCAACATCTAGCTTATTTTTCTTTTTAGATTTAATTGGTGCTTGAGACCAATCTTCCTCATCCTCTTTATCACTTGGCTGAGGCGGGAAGCCCAACAAAGCTATAGAGTCACTTAGGTTTTCTACCTCCTTATGGGAAAAGAAATGCATATCCTCTAAAGATAGGTTGGTGTTAGAATGTACAAGTTATCCTTTTTCAAGGTCAACACCCACTCTAGAATCCCGAATCTTTTCCAGGAGCTCCTGCAATTTTTCCTCTAAAAGGAGGACCTCCTTTGGTTCTTCCTCAATATCCCCTTCTTCCCATGTATTTGGCAACACCATTTTTGGAAAGGCAGAGGTTAGCAAACTGAAAACAGGGGCAAATACCTTAAGGTTTAGGACAATAGAGTCATTAGAAACAACAAGAGGCTCAACCAAAAATGCGTCCCTGTCCATGACTAGGTTTTCCATCTAAAGGGGGGTGGAAACAATAGGGACAACAGGAGTAACAAAATGTTGAGCAACTGAAGCAAGTTCATTAGCAAAGGACTCCTCCACTAGATTTTTCTCCTTTGTAGAGGAACCCTCAACATATTTATTCCCATAATAGTCTATGAGGTGACCAAATTTCTTGTACAACTAGCATAAGAGATGGGAATTTTCATATTCCAAAGGTTGGGTCCATTTACCAAATTTTGATTTAAGGAGGA
Source organism: Sequoia sempervirens (assembly GCA_007258455.2). Taxonomy (NCBI): domain Eukaryota; kingdom Viridiplantae; phylum Streptophyta; class Pinopsida; order Cupressales; family Cupressaceae; genus Sequoia; species Sequoia sempervirens. The sequence goes on along the minus strand of VDFB02270651.1, from coordinate 730,825,611 downwards.
TAGAAGATGGTTAGACTGAATTAACAACCACATTGACACAGATATAGGCATATATCAATCTGGATCTCTCCTGAGTAACCTTATCAATAACCAAAAGACTACCAAAGGAGTTGGTTATACCTTTCAAAATACTTGTCTCCCAGAACTCCATAGGTAGGCTAGAAAGGCGAACCCAAGTTGGGGCCGAGGCACCTAGGTCAGCCAAAGAATCAAAACTCGATTTCCATTTGCAGAGGGAGAGAAAATTCCTAAATCCAGAGTCAAATGCCCAAGGACCTCTAGTTAAAACCTTCAACATATCTTCATAAACCACAAAGGAGAAAAGGAAAATACCTCTTGGAATTGCATTTATGGTAACGTTGCCTTTGAGATTCCAAGTGGAGGTAGCCCATTGACGAACCAACTCAATATTTAGTCTATAAGCCAAAAATTTACCAGCCAACACTAGTTTGAGATTTACCATCACCTTCAACATCAAGACTTCAGGTACATCTACTTCCCAATCAATTACAGAGTAGGAAGCAAATTCCAACAAAATTTTACCCAAATCTAGCAAGTCAGAACCCACTAGTTTATCCACGTAGGAAACTAGTTCTTCCATAGAGAAGAAAGATTCAAGCCCAAAAGATGGAGATATGAGTGAATTTCCAAAAATATCCAATCTTTTCCCTAGGGGAAAGGACTGAAGTACGAGGAGGGGACATCATATGGGGAACAAGACTGGTTGCTACCACTGCAGGCACAACGCTAGACAATAAGACAAAATTCTTGGAATGGGGAGCCTTCTCGGGGCCCCCTCTCGATCGTCCCATGAAATAGTCAAATCAAAGCTAGGGCCATAAATTCAAAAAAATAGCTAGAGCAGGAGAGTTGCAAAGCAAAGTCGATACTAGAAATTCAAAAAAAAAGTCAGAGTGGGAGAGTTGCAAAGCAAAGATGATGGGTTGCATTGTTATCTGCTGCATCATGATTTAATGATGTTTATGATATAAGATGAATGTGGTTTAAATGTATCAGCTGACTACATACTTTTTGCACTAAGTTGGATGTAGGAAAAGTTTAAACCCTCTAGAGGGGGAGGGAGAGTATCATCGAAGAGAGGAAGTTGGTATGGAAACCATTGGTATGTCTATCTAAGTAGATGCACATAGGCATTACACCAGATAGGGTAAGTTTTTTGAGTTAGTTCAAGTTTTGATTTGGTAAGTGTTAAGCCTTGAGTCAATAGCTTTTGGTTGATAGAAAGTTTGGATGGTTGTCTTTAATTATTTTTGATCATTTAGCTAATTTGGGTATCAGAGTTAAAACCTTTGTGATGAGCATGAGATATATTGTGTATTGGATATTGTAGAACCCCAATCCTAATACTTGCAAAACACAATAAACAAACACATTAGAAGATCAAATGCAAGTAAGAATTAAGATTCCCCATGAAATTCATTAGCAATACTCAAAATAGAAAATAAACTTGAAGAACACAATGATAAAACAATGAAGTCCTAATTAAGTAAGCAAACTCTTGATCCCATGGGGGAATTGGTGTTAATTTGATGTGAAAATTGGCCCTTTCCCAACTCCAATGATGCAATGTTGATGAATGATGAAAGTTGATCCACTTTGTTGAAGATTCAAGTGTGCTCCATGATGAAAAACCTGCATAACCTATCTAGACTTTGATAAAATAGATGAAAATGCTAATGCTTGAAGATGAAATTGAGCTTAATAAGTTTGCTCAAACTATGGATGATCAAATGAGGAGAGAAACCTCTTATTTATAGAAAGAAAAAATGGAGAAATGCCCAAAATGAAACAATGTGGGACTAACTTTCAACCAATGGCCAAATGCCACTTGTCAACAGATGAATGGATGAAGGATGTGCACATTTTGAAGAATGTGCAAAGAGGGGGGAGATTCAAATTCAAAAGATGGCTTGAAGGATGAGGTGAAAGGTGAAGTTAATGTCACATGGCTCAAGAAAATGGCATGTAAGAGATTTTAAATGCTTTGTTGGATGTACAAACCCTTTTGGAGGGATTTTTCAAATTTGGGGAATATTCCAACCATTGATGTCTTTTTGAAAGAAAATAGATGATTTAATAAATTGATAAATTGATTTTCATGAGCAAGTGCCAAAAGCTAAAGGATTTGATGGAGTAGGATTAAATTAATCAGGATTTGATTAATTTAATGAAGGATTAGCTGATTTGACCATTTGATTTAGATTTTTGGATTGAAATAAATTAAAATGAGAGGAAAATGATTTAGATTTAATTAAATAAATATTTTGATTTATTTAATTAAATAAGATGGTGTTAAATTAAATCAAATAAAGATTAATTTATTTAATTTAATGGAATAACTTTAGAGATTAATTAAAAAAAATGAATTATTTAATTAAAAGAGGGACTATATAATTAATTAAATAAAAAATTGTTTATTTAATTAATAGGAGATGATGACTTGATGAGATAAAATTGATTTATTTAATTAAGAGATGAAATGTGATGAATTTAATTAAATAGAGATTATTTAATTAAATGATTAGCAAAAAGATGATTCAAGATGAACTGGTGTTAATAAAATCAGGATCAAGTGTGATTGGTATATTTTCCATGTCTACAAATATATTTATACATGAATACATATATATATTTAATGCATATGTATGTATATATACGATGGTGCACACATATGTACATATGTAGGTATGGGCATACGTAGATAAAAATGTCTATGTATACCCATATGTAGATATGTACTAAGTATATGAACATTCACATATATAATATATATGTATTTTGTATATATAGGCATCAATATATACACGTGTGTGTGAGAGAGAGAGATTATATTTAAATAATGATAATATATATATATGAGAGTAATGTTATATGCATATTAATGATAATATAAATAAATGTGACGGATATTATAATTTAATACTAGTTATATGAATATTGTTATTATTATAATCAAATGCGTTGGAAGCCATATCTCATGGTGAGTTAACCACGAAATAGAGAAGTATGAGTAGCCATGCATGAAGGAGTTAAATATGCAATGCCAAGGCATAAATGACAACTGTAAATAGTGGTTGTTCTAAATTATAAAAACTATCCAACTTGGAAGTTAGTAGATGGAAAATATACCACAATAGAGGTAAAAGTGCCATGATAGTGGTTGTGTTAATTGCAAATATATAGCTGTTAGAACAACCAATGATATAGGTGCCTTGACCAAGTAAAGGCAATAGAAATAACTACTATGAATAGCTATTGCAAAACCATATATGCGCCATAACATACATGTAAATCTACATGCCAAGTTTGATTGGGTAAAGGCAATTCACAGCCCACATATCTAGGGCACATGAGATAGTTTTTGAAATGTTGTTTGGATTGGAAACTCAATGTGCCATAGAGAAGACTTATTCAGCCATGTTGATTGCCAGCAAATAATAGGTTGAAACTTTCAATCTGGGTCATGGCATTTCAAGGAAGCATTTGAGTGGTTTTAAAAGAAAAATCTGCAACTATTTTGACTAGCAATGCCCATGGCTGGCAAAGAGAAGATAGGTGGTAAGAAACATAGCTTAACTTTAGCTAAAAACTACTATCCATTTTTGTATAAATAATAGAACGCAATAGAATAGCGTTTTGGTTGTTCATTTGTATTCTTTTTGGAGAGCTTGAGAGCAGTTTATTTTGTGAGTTTTGAGAGCATAGACTTCTTGTTTTAGAGTGGGGATAGGCTAAGTTTGGAGGAGGCAACAAGCTGAACCATTTGCACTAAGCAAGGAGTTGCAAGATATTTTTTTGGAGCTATTTTATACTAGTCATGCTTTAGACATTGTTAAATCTTTCTCTTTCTAATTTTGAAACTATGTTTTATTACTATTTGGAAGTGTTTGTACAATCATTGTTTATGTATTATAGCTATTGAATAGCGCTTATGCATTTAGCTAGATTATATACAAGTTGGTTAAGGAATCTTAATAGAATGATATGTATCTACCTTGATTTTAATGTTTGATTGACATATTAAAGTGAAGCTAAATACAAGGTATTATGGTAATATCTATAATACAGTATGGTATATGTATTGCTTGAACAAGTTATGTTGATTTGAAACAAAAAGGATTGATATCATGATAGAAGTAATTATGTCATTATTATCTAGGGAATGATGTTCTTTTATGGAAACCCATGTTTGGTAGTTTAACCTTGGGTGGAGAATTTATGTTCTCAATTGCCTATAAACCTTGAAAGTAGGAGGTTAGTTTATTCCCTAGGGTTAGGGTATACACTTGAATAGGAGTTTATAATGATTTTCTACAAGAGAGTTAGAATATGTACAAGCATAAATACATCCTCATTATCTTCTGATTGATATTATATGATATATTTTGACCTAGAGTCTATTAATACCTATTCATGATATTCCAATCTTAAAGAAGAGGAATTTACATCTCAACAAACCAAAGCCATAATGTGAGGAAATTTCAATGTGTAGAAGCACAAACTCCTCTCAAGTAGAAAATGATCTCCAAATTATATATCATCTTATCATACGTTTTAACATGTGAATATATGTGTCATATTTAAGGAAAATATATATGAAGGTCTATGTACATACAAATGTAGGTACCTTATATAAATGATGCAAGGGATAACTTGGAAAGAACCATGAGGAAATTGGATATTAGTTGAAAGATTCTTAAATAAATTATTAGAAGTTAAATAGCTTATTATGCTGACTTATTATGGGATATTACTATGAACATAAGATTTTATATTGAATAAAATCTAACAATAATTAATGTCAAGGATAACCAGATTGGTTATGACATCCTAGAAGGATGGAGCCATAATAGATATGACAACAAAGAGTTTGAAACTCAATACAAAGAAGTAATCTTCAAATCAAGTTTAATTCTAGATTATTATACATATTGACATATTGACAGTAATTTAGATTGAGACCATATGTGTCTAGTAAGTGACATGGTATCGTCAATATTAACTAACTATGCATGAACTAAGAGAGTTGTTACTCCCATGATTAAAAGAAAGAATCGGAATAAGAGGCAATTGCTAGTCTTAGGATTATTACAAGTATGTAATAGGGTATTCAAGAGGTTGGTTCAAACCTAATTGGTCAGTTAGATCAATGTAAGTGTGTTATCACTTTTGAATGGAATCATATAAATTTATGTTATTTAAATATTGAGGTCAAACCAAGATAAGATTTATTCACAGGTCAATGGAGTTTCCAAGTCAAGCGAGGGGGTGGGTGAACATATGACACCACTTCATAGAAAGTGGATTTATTATATATATAGTAAGTGTAGAAGTCACTTCATACACTTTATCAGTTCACTATACACCAAGATTGCATAGTTAGTAGAGAGTGTCATGCATAGTTGGTAGGTATCCATAATGTATGATAGTAACTAGTTATGTAGGACACAACACCATGCTCAAGTAGGTATTTCAGAGGGTTTCTATACCACTCTTTGTTGAAGGGTAGGGCCATCTACCGATTATGAGATGTGCAGGGGACCACTTAAGTCTGTGGTTAGAGGAAAAGCATTTGAGTGATGCTCTCCCTCCTGCAGTTAATAGCTAAGAATTTTGGAACAAAAGGAACGTGATCTAGATGAGGACACATTGATCTTGAAATCTTGTAAGTTATGAATTTATACATGAACATGATCATGGATCAATTGTAATATGTATTTGAAAAGATGAATTTCATCTACTTGGAATTATATAATGTTATTTCATTTATGCAATGATATGTGGAAAATATTTATGCAATGTGAAATTATGTTATTGAAACTTGGAAAAATTACATTTCTATGTTTTTTGGGAACTTAAGTTATTCACTTTTAAGTTAAAACTTAGGTGAAAACTATTGGGTAAACAATGGGTATGTTACAACTACTAGAACTATTGTTAAGTCAATACTCCAAGAAAACAAAGTTTCATAAGAAGAAAACAATGGTGTCAAAGAGATCATGGTTGAGGTTGTCAAACATGAGAAGGAACATGTATATTTGTAAAGAACAAGCTAAGGATCATAAAGGGAAAAGACATGATAAAGTGCAGTGAAAAGATATTATAATCAAAATTTGCAAGGAAAAATGTACAATACATGATATATGACAATCATGAGGGAAATTAACAATGGGAAGAGACCAAGGAAAGATAGTGATGGTCATTAGGGTAGTCTATAGAAAAGCTCTCTTAAAACCTTGAGAGCATGAAAAATGAAGGACAATGCTAGAAAGGGCATGAAATATGATAGTGACAAAAGAGATATCCAATTCCTATAATCAATAGGGCTGATCATACATAAAGAGGCTTCACAAAAAGAAACCTACAAGGTATAGACACCATGAATGGGCGGAGTATAGAAGAGTTTTCTTCAAACTTGGAATGAAAAGATGGGATACCCTACCTTTTCTAACGACACAAAGGGACTTCTTCAAGGACATGTGATCTATAAGCATGTAAGGGAGTTTAAGTTTTTCAAGCACATGTGGATAAAGGTTTTAAAGGCATTCATGAAGGAGGTTGGGAAGTTTGGTAGTCTTTATGGACTTCAAAGACAGTATGCAAGCATCTAGGAGGGGGATGTGGAGTAGTTAATGTCAAGATGGTGACAAGGACAAGTGGAGCTTCTTAAGAGAAATTTGCAAGCATTTGGGAGTAGTTCAAACACTTTCCAAGGATATAGGGGCATCATCACCAACTAGATCACAAATCAAGGAGCTCAAAGAGGTCAACCAACCCACTTTGAAGAGACCAAGTCAAACTTGAACTTCTTGGGCATGCACAAGGTAGGTTGGCTTATTTTTGAGCTTTGTAGCTTAGTCAATTTTAGTCCTTATATGCTCTCCTATGTTTTGGGTGAGATATAGGACCCTTAGGCTAGTTTTTTCAATTAGTTTTTTCTTGTTTTTTAGCTCTAGAAGAAAAAAATCATAACATTGTAACTTAGATTTTCTCAGTCACAACATTGAGAAATATACTTTGTAATACATTTCAAGCAAGCAGATACATATTTTAGACTTATTTTAATGTAAGAAACTCATTTATTTAATGAAATTATCATATTTTCCTTCTTTATATGTTGCTTTATGGTGTGTATGAGAAAATGATGCATACATCTTATTATGCTTCAATCAATAAAACCTTCAAAATATGTGTTTGTCAAACAACCATAGGAAAAAACTCATACTTTCATGTAGATTGTAGGTTGTGAAAAAGGTACATAGTTGCTTGAGTTATGAAAACCTTACATAAATTCCTTCTAAACAATGAGTTACAAATTCCCTCCTTGCAAAACACTCATCATAGGGTATAAAATCAAGAGTTGTGAAATAAAGATAGAGTTTTATTGAATATTGTGTGTTAAATAACATCAAACATAGGTCATTTCAATTTGGTTCATCACCTTCCTAGTTACTTGAAAGTTCATTTTATGCTTTTTTCACACTCTTTTCTCATCAAAATCAATAGGTAGTTAAGTTTAGGTGATAAAACCAAGGGAACTAGCCTTTTTTGGAGGTTCTTCTCTACAATAGGTGACCCACAACCTAGAAAAGTTCCCATGTTTCACTAGTAGGATGAGTTTTATAACTTAGAAAGGATGCACTTATCAGAACAACAACAATTACATATCAAGAAAACATATGACTCTAGGTGAATTGACTATTCTTGATTAATATATTAGAGATATTTTTGCAAGGAATGGACTCAACAGATAAGAATTTGTATCTCAACTCCAATATTTTCCATCTTGAATAATGATAGTTTGCATGGATTTTTCACCACCTCTCAAGGAATTCACTAGGGAGACCCTCTATCACCTTTTTTATTCACAATTATGGCAAAGGCACTAGGAATATATGTTCAAGATGAGTACAACCTTGGTATGTGAAAAGGGGTCAAAATTGTTTTAAATGTCTATTTGGTTACTCACTAGTAGTTTGTAGATAGTACACTACTACTTGGGGTTACCTACAAAAGAGAAGCAAAAGTCATCATGAGTACCTTGGATACCTATTACATGGCCTTGAGATAATTTATCAAATATACATTTTTTGAAATTTTCTTCTTTAACATAGATCTATGAAAGAAAAAATACATTTTCAGCATCCTAGGTTTCAAAATTAGTCATCTCCCAAGAAAATACCTTGGTATTCCTCTCCTCTTTGTGGATGGTAAGTCTCTTCTATAGGATTATCTCCTCTCTAATTTCTCCCCCATGGTGTCCTCTTGGAAAGGAAAGGATTCTAATATATATAAGGTCCCACTTAAGAATGAAAAAGAAAACATGTGAGGGCATCAATCAAAAAATGCAATATTTTTTGTGGAAAGGAAAACTTGAAGAAAAAATATCCTCTTATCACTTGGGATACAATATGCAACCCAAGAATGACTAGGGACATGAGAGTAATAAAATAGTTTATTCTCAACATTGAATTGGGGTTCAAACTAGTTTGGGATCTTTATATGTGCCTGCATTCTAAGTGGGAAAGAATCTGACAAAATAAATACAACCAACCCACCAAAGGAATCAATGATTTGAAACTTCATATTGTCATGCAAATATATCATCTTTGAGCATATCACATGGGGAATAAGAGATGGTTTGAGGGGCCTATTTTGGGAGGAATTGTGGAATGGATATATGAATCCTAAGGAGATTCCCTATCTAAAGGAGGATAGAGAGATACTATAACACAATTAGGGTATCTACATGAGAGACTATCTCTCTCTTTCAAAGGAAGACTAGTATGAACAAAGATGAAAACTACTCCAATAACTTAATATACCTATAGATCAGAGAGATTGGTTGGATAGGTAACTTGAGGGAAGAAATATTTATTTCTCCAATGGTAGTGATTTTGTAAAGTGTCCTAAAAAAATCTAGGAGATATAGTATGAAAATGGGATATGTAGTGGAGAAGGTTGTAGTTAAGAAGGAAAATTATCCTATTGAGCTATGTTGGAACAAACACTATTTACCTAAAGTGAGGACCTTTTCCTGGGCCACCCTACATAAGTGCATCCCCACTATAGATAGACTCCAAAAATTGGGTTTCATAAGTCCATCATGGTGTGTATTATGTAAAAAGGAAGAAGAAATGATGGATCAACTTCTTCTTAGTTACAATTTTTCAAAGACTTTTTGGAAATGGGCCATGAAAAATTTGCAATGGTACATTCCTCTCCCACAAGAAATCTTGGGACTTTTTTTTAACTCTTGACCAATTTTATATAAGAAGGAATTATTTTCTAGCATATGGTCATTATACCTATAATTATTAGTATGTGAAGTGTAGAAAAGAGAAATAGATTTTTTCTCAAGAAAATCAATGGACATCCCATGATTTATAAAAAATTTAGAGAATGCAATTGAGGAAAATATCAACAATGCAACTAGGAATCAGAGTTTGAAGGATAAGTTCTTCACCTCATGGGATAATGAATTAGTGAAAATAATAAAATTTTGGTGGCTCATCCTATTTATGGGGTCGTGGGGGTTTTTCTAGCTATGAACCCACATGCATATGCTATATGGATCCACCCCTTAGAGGGATAGTTAAAACTCAATACTAATAGGGCATCTAGATGATGTCTTGGTATTTTCAAAGCTAGGTTCATAATCAAAGATCTTCTAGGGAGGTTGGTTGGTATTGATGCAAAAAAACCTTTTGGTAGGCACTAATAATAGAGTGGAGGCACAAGAAGTTGCGCTCAAAATAAAGACTTGTAAAAACTATGGTTTTAAAAAATTACATATCAAAGGAGACTCTGAAATAATTGCTAAGACACATAAAAATGTGTTTCTCCAAATTGGAAGGTTGAGAGTATTTTACAATTGTGCTAGCCTCTCCTTGATGATTTGCAAGAATATTCTATAAACTACATCTATAGAGAAGCTAACAAGGAGGTTCATCAATTGGAAAACGTGAAAATAGAAATGAGCTTCAAATATGTTATTGAAAACTCTATCTATGCATGGAAAAATATTGCACCAAATTAATCTTTCATTGTGTGTGAGCCCAAACAATAATAGGTATGTAGGTTTACTTTTGGCTCATTCCATATTAGGGGTCTAATGCATTTATTCCCAATTGATTTTATTAAGATAATAATAAATTATCTTGTGCTCGATCCAACATGGTGTTTTATAGAAAAAGGGGTTGATTCTCATTGTGATTCTTGGAGAAAAGTTGTTGACAATGTAAGTATGGACACTATAGCTTTCTTTATTACTAAGAATAGGCAAATTTCCTTCCTAGGTATGATTTTTAATCTATGTTTGAAAAACTATTCAAAACCAAATCCATTATTATGTTCTATGACATTTGTATGGTTTTGAGAGAGTATTTTTTGGCCTCAAACCACAATTATAGGGTGAATACATATATTTCTTCAATCTATGAAATCTAAGTACACTATTTAGAACATAGTTGAATCATTGATTAAGACTAGATAGAGATGTGGGTTGAGGAAGGTTCTTGATGAGGTGGTTCTTGGTCTTGGATTTCACTCAAGGTTGAGGAAATGACCAACAATCAAGCCTTCATATAATGGGCCATGGATTCATTTTATTATAATTATGATTGGTCACAATGATAATCAACACATGAATAAGGCCAAGTGGGTATCAAAGTTTGTAAAATTTGCATGTGGATCCCCACTTGGCCTTATTCATGTGTTTGTGGGGATCAATATTAGTATGTATTAAAAAATTGATGTAGAAGGTTTTTGTATGCATGTATAGATAGACTATCGAGATAATACAATATACCGTAGAGGGTTTTTTCAAAGCCCTCCAATAGAGTAGCTAGTAAAAGTTTCATTTTGATCTTTAATTTTATGGTTAAGGTCCCCTCTGACCAAATTCACCAATTAAAAAAAGCTATTTTTTTCAACTAACATCCAAGAATACATTTAAATGCAAAATCATATATATTTTTTCTTTCTATTATAAACTTGATCAACATATTATAAGGAAAAATAGTAGTATATTAACATATAATTGAATAATGTGTATGTATTGAAACAAATATATAATTTTAGCTACAACCTATTATGGTCTTAAGTTGGCACAAGTAAAAGGTTACAAGAAAGTATGGCTTGAGGGGGATTCTCTTAATATCATCAATAATTAGGAGAATTGTGTTGTCCCTTCATGGACTATTGAAATTTTGATCAGGGATGCTATTGATATTCTTAAATCCTTTGATGAGTATTACATCTCTCATATTTTGAGAGAAGGTAACGGGCTAGCTGATGTTTTTGCTAATCTAGGAGTTAGAGGTGTTAGGGAATGGGATTTGAATGACCCCCTCCCTATGGAGGCAATTGCAATTATTAATCATGATCACCAAATTTAAATTGATTGATGATTTATTAAGGCTTGAGGTGTGCATGAATTTCATCACATGATAGGTTATCATGTAAAAGGATGGTAAGCTTGATTTGGATCGAGCCGATTGTACAAAGGTTGATATCTGTATGGAACAAAAATCTAGGCTCATTATTTTCACCTACCTTATTTTTGGTTTCACACGGGTTCTAGGCATTCTTTGTATCACCTTCTTGAGGTTTCTCCTCATTGCTTTCAAAGTTCTCAAGCTGCTTGACTTTGTAAATTCTACTGTCATGGGTGGTGATAGGAACTGCGCAGAACCTTTCTCTTGTGATGTTGTTAAGAAGAAGTCAGAGGTGTGGATGATTCTAGAGAAAGGAAGATTGACTTCATACCTGGAAAGGTTGCATGGTAACAACCCGCAAATGACTACATTGTTTGTAAAATCCTAGAACAATAGGGTTTTAAAGTTGGGCGAAATGGAGTTTGATGTGAATGAAGGTCTTATAGCCAGTGTTACCAAGTTGTCTATGGATGGGAAGAAATTCTTCAAAGATAAGAAAGAATCGTAGGCTACCATGAAATATTTTTTCAAGGAGGATGAATCTCAAGACCTGAAGACGGTGATGAGTGGGGGTTACCAGAGGATCTCTCTCAAGGTGTTGTGGGGGGATGTGGCCAAGGAACTCATGCAATACATCACCCTGGAAGGTAACTTCTCTACAATAAATGCTTACCATTTTGTTATTCTCAATCACTTCCACCACAAAAAGAGAATTTATTTTCCCTATTAACTCTTGGTGTCTCTAGATTATGGTCTCAAAGACCATAAAAAAAAACTAAAAATATGATTCTGCATGTGGGGCTCATTCTTCTAATAGTTGAATATGCTTAAGCATTTGAAGTGGTTTTAAGCTAATTACAACCCCTAAGGGTAAGCAGCAGAAGACGGTGGAGGATTAAGATACAATTTCTAAAGAGGAGCCAACTAGCAATAAAAGGAAGAGGAAACTTATCTTGGAGAAGGAATTAGATTCTGAGGAAGATGTGGATTATGTCCTTGATTCTCTTGCTTCCATGGAGGTGGTCCCACAACCCCCTACTTCAGGTAAGTCTAAGAAAGGGGTGTTGATCCCTAATAAGGGCTATGTAACTTACAGTGAGGAGCTAGCTGATGAAATGCCAAGTAGATGCTTGAAGGAGAAGAATGAATTGGCTAGTGAGGTGTCTTTACCACCCCCTGTTTTGGGGATAAAGTATAAAAAGGAGTGGGAGGAGGGAAGTAACAAGAAACTGGCTATTAGGGCTATGAGCCAATGGATTGAGATGAACTCTCCCCTCAAGTTGGTGGGTGGATAGGGATTTGTGGATTCCTCGGTTGAGAACCTGGATATGTTGAAGAAAAGAAAGGTTGTGGCTGAGGGCAGACAAGGTGTTGAGGATTCACCAGTTGTGGATTCAAAGTGACAAAAGAAAAGAAAGGATATGGCTACAGAGATTGTGGAATCCATTCAAAAAATTAAAACGCGGTTGTTGTTGCGAAGGGTAAGGATGTTTCTGCCAGTCAAGAAAAGGTAAGCTCCTCTTAGGAGGAGGATGATGTGGGAAAGGGTGTTTTCAACTTTGATAGGGAGGACATTTCTAATGTTTTGGGAACTGCTAGAGAGGGTTCCTTTGTTCTTTTCAAATTGTTTAAATGGGTGTTCCATGAACTTAACATGACAAATGTTAAAGTACAAGGTGCTATGAGTAAAGCTGATGAGTCTTTAGTTCAAAACTAGATTGATGAACTATTTGACTCTTTGAAAATTATGGTAGATGAAATGGTCAAGATGAAGCAAAATTTTGAAGGTAGAGTTCTCACCCTGGAGGATCAACTGGAGCATATTTGTGCTAACATGGACAAGGGTGGGTAGGGGATTAAATCTATGGTTAATTTTGAGTCTAATGGTATTACCTCTCCTTTGAAACACAAGGAGATTGTTCATTATGAAGATATTGGTGTTGGTGGTAAGTTGATGGAGGAAGAGGTTTTTGTTGATGAGGGTGGTGATAAGAATATTGTTTTGATTAGTGAGGTGAATATGGGTGGGCTCGAGGCTGGAACACATAACAAGACTAAGGCTCAGGTTGGGGCTCTTGTTAAAGAACTGTATGTGTCTTGGATGATGGTCAAAAGGTTGTGACATGTGATGTGGAGGTGGATGATATCCTAAAGAACATGTAGTGTTTTTGTTTGTGCTCCTCCTTTTTGGCTGATGTTTTGTTGATGGGACACTGCGCTTGGGCTCATATATACTTTATGTAGTTATCTTTAGGTTTAGCTACTTTTATTATAAAGGGTTTCGAGGCCCTTCAAAACCCATTTTTTTACCTCTAATAAACAAATATATATATAATTTTAACCCCCTTTTCTAATAAAAAATATTTAAAAATAAGTTTATTCTCAAATTTAACTAAACCATTTCAATTGTATTAAATTTTTATTTCTTTAACAATAAAAATATTTAATTCTCTAAAATCATCTAGTTCCCTTTCTAAACAAGATCTAGAGTTCCAAAACACACAAATAAGGAAATTATTCATATTCTCAAAATGAGGTTTTATAATAGTCTATAGGCTTCAAGAGAGAGTTCCAAAATCACAAATGGCCTTAATGAGAGCAAGGAGAGATTACTCCAATTTAAAAAAATGTACCTCTTTTTTTTCCTTAAGCCAACCTTGTCCAAAGATTTGTGAATCAAATATTGTGAAGTCTTGTTTAATTATGTCAAAATACAAGTGTAATGCCTTAAGGAATTTTTAGATTAAGGATGCAAATTCTAGGCTAGACTAACCTTTGATTTTGTAGAAGGCATAATTTTTTGTTCAAAAAAAGGCTATGGAGATTCCCCATGTGGATTTTAAAATATGCCATAAACATTTTTTAGATTGTGGAATATCCTCATGATCTTTGTGTATTTTTTAAATTTAGTAGATGAATTAGATGTCATCCAGTTTATAGGTAATGATTCAATAGAAATTAGGGGGAAAACTAAGTGGTGGTTCCAACAAGACTTCTCTAGAGATCCTTCACTATTCTTATTTCCTACACTGAAGATGTGGAATCACATGATTGAAACACTATATGAATTGCATTTTTATTCATATATGTAATTGATTAAATAAAGAATAACTCCTTTCATCTTTTTCAAAATACTATCATGAATCATGTACTCACATATGTGTGACTTTGGGATGGAGTGTTCCTAACATAATCCCCCCTACAAATTTTAGTAAATAAATATTGGATGGCATTAAACCAATCTTCCTTCTTCTCCATGTGAAATTTTGTCACACTCTTCCCCAAGGAATTGCTAAGGGTCAAATCTTGGAAATGTCTACATTGAGGGGCACATACTATTTCACCTTGTCTATTTGAGCTATCATTAATTATCTATCTTTTGTATAGGGGTATCATGGTATACCATCTTACCTATTTGATCTTACATTGCCATACCATTTAGCTTAATCCTATTCTATATCTAGAATATATTGATTTTGTTGAAAATGGAGGTAATTATGTAGCTTAATACTTTGTAAAACTATTATACTGTAGATCTAAATAAGTGTTATTTGTTACAATTTCTTTGTGGATGATTATTCCCAATCACATGAAGATAACCTTACCAATGATGCATCCACGTCACTACCAACAACTTCCACTGAATTGTGGTACGAGCCACACATGGCATCATGACTAACATCCTCCCCATGAAGATCACTCTTTAACATCAAGCAAAGAGTCATCACTAACATTTTTACATGAAATGATCAAAGCATGATTACCATCATTTGAGGATTCCTTTGTAGAAGAATCATAACTCTTTTTCTTGTTCTTACAATCCTTCTTAACATGTCCCGGTTTACCACAATTCCAACACTTTACCTTACTTTGTCCTTCTGAGTTACCCTTCCATTCCTTGTCTCCCTTAGGTTCCTTTTTCTCGGGCCTACCTTTTACAAACAAGGCATCTTGGATTTCCATTTTAGACTTCCTCCTCATCTCCTCTGATAGGAGAGTAGGAATTATATTGTCCATCTTTGGATCTACACCACTACCACTGATAGCAACAATTAGATTTTCCCAAGATTCTAGTAAAAAACAAAGTAATAATATGCATTTATCTTCATCTTCTAGCTTTACATCTATAGATGCTAACTAACTTAGAATAAAATTAAAATAATTCAAATGATTTGCAACAGAATCACCATCTTTCATCTTTAAAGAATACAACTTTATTTTTAGATACAACTTATTACTAAGACTTTTGGTTTGATAGATATCACCTATTCTCTTCCACAAATTATATGCAGTAGTTTCTTCTGAAACATTCAAGAGAACAACATTAACAAGACATAATCTTATGGTCCCTCTTGCCTTCTTATCAAGCTGAGCCCAATCCTCATTTGACATCGTTGTAGGTGACTTTGTCTCATTACCAACAGCTAACCACCAATCTCTCTCTTCAAGGAGATCCTCCATTTTTAGTTTCCACATCTCATAATTAGATCCATTGAATCTTTCAATATCTAAACAAGAATTAAAACTCATTGTAACAAAATTATTTCCCAAAATCAGCAATAGCACAATAGTAAAAGTTCCCACTATAGCCAAAAAACCTTCAAACTTTTAAGAGAAAGGAATCCCAAACTCTACCCCAACCATCAGCTCTGATACCAAATGTTGAAAATGAAGGTAATTATGTAGCTTAATACTTTGCAAAACTATTATACTGTAGATCTAAATAAGTGTTCTTTGTTACAATTTCTTTATGGATGATTATCTGTTTAATTCATTTTACCATTTGTAGAAGTAGACAAAAGATTGTAGAATAATAAGACTAGAAGAAAGGAGTTACACAACATATACCTTGGAGAAACCCTTTCAGGGAAAAACTTCACCAAGAATCAATAGTGCTTGTATTATTTAACCTTAAAACAAGATTACAATAATTCATTATCAATCCTTGCTTGAGATGCTTCTTTTGTCTTCAACAATTCTTCTTCACAACCTGGCATAAACTCTAATCAACTCTCTTCAACTTGCTACAATAAATGGACAATAATGAGCCTTGTAAACTCCAAAGAGTTTACAATTACAAAACACAATGCTTATCTCACAAAACCCATGCCTATTATTTTCAAGTAGAGTTCTACCATGAAGGAAAATGTCAAAACAAGTCCTTCATCCACTTGGGCATCCCAAACTGAAGTCATAACTCAACGTTGATTCTGAAGATATCTTCTAAGCTTGTCCTCAAAGTTGGCACCCAAGAATGGGCCCACTTAACTCAACCTTATAAAATATCTTATCAAGCAAAAGTGTTAACTACAAGATGCCAACTTGAGCACCCAAGGTGGGTCCAAGTCAATCTCTGTTAACTGAAACATATCTCTCCACCATTCATGCAAATATCATGCATGATTGATCATCCCCTGTTAACTAAAAGTAATCACCTGCTATCTATCATGCAACTCAAGTCATTGGCATGCAATTCAAGCCAACTAAATTCAACTAACATGCAACTCAAACTAACTACATGCAACTGAAGATAACTGAACCATAACTAAATTGAACTGAACTAGACTGAACTAGATTGAACTGATACTGAACTAAACTAAATTGAATTGAATTGAACTGAATTGATCTAAACTAAACTAAACTGAATTGAACTCCATGCATGTAAACATCAATCCCTAACTTCTAGGATCTTTACATGCATTACTGAAGTGTTATCTTTTACTCCAAACCATTAACTTAACTCAAGGCAAGTTCCACCTTCCATGTGGGTTCCCCATGTGCTCCTATTTTGTAGGATCTATTCATGGGAATCCCCACATGTTCCTATCATTTAGAATTAATTACAAATGTCAATTAACATGTTCATTTCATTCAAATTTTATCTCTTTCTAATCCTAGTGTTAGGGAACACTTTCCAAGGACATAGGAGATACATGAAATAATGTTTAGGATTGCAATTAAATGGCATCCTATTCCCAATAGATTTATCATGTTTTGATCTTGTCTTAATCTTGCATTGTGGATTATCATGTCTTCCCACTAAAATAACATAAAGATAATACAACATTGAAGACTTTCAAAAAACATAAACCCTAGATCTTTTAGGGTTTTTAAGTCTTAAACTTAAACCTAAAAAAATGCATTAAGCACCATAACACAAATAGAAGTTCATAGCCATTGCATGTACCTTTTGATATGTCCAATTTTAACTTCAATCTACACTTGTAGTATATTAACAAGATATAAACCTTAGTATATGATGCATATTACTTTATGTTATGAAGGCATCAACCCTAATCTTTACCAAAGTTGAACTTTGCAAATTTTCTCAATGATTCTTCTTTGATCATTTCTTCCACTGAAAAACTTGACTTATGCAAGACTCTTCCAATCACTACCCCACTATATTTTTGAATGAACATGTCCAATCACTTTGGCATTAAGCATAGAACATATAACCTTGGCCATTGTAACTTTTCCAATGTGACACTTTCCCATCAATGAACACCATGATGAATGAACAACATAACACCATGAGCTTGAAACATCATGCAATGATACTGTTGACACTTAGCATCAACAAAAGAGATCAAACCTTTTGTATTATATATAAACACCAACATAAACTGCATCAAGTGAAGCTTTGGGACCTTTGACATGAACCTTTGTCATCAATGACAAACAATATTAGCAATAGTTTCTTGCCTTGTAGATGTCAAGATCATGCTCTAATACCATTTGTAATAAAATTAATTGAACAAAAGAAGAACAAATATGAAATATGTTACACATAAGTGATTATAACAAGCCACTTTGAGGGGGAAACCTCTAAAAGTAAGCCACTTCAAGGGGGCTACCTTCAATAGTCTTCAACAAGAACTAAATACACAATATCATCATAAACTAACCAACACTTCCTATACATATACCATACTTATATCATGGATGTCATACAAGTTAACCTTACTACCCATATAAGACTATATAGATGATTATATATAATATAATTAAGTGTTATGCTTGCCACAAGTCAATAATACATATCCCCAAGCATGCTATAGGTTCAAGGTGTAGCATAGAAAAAAATTAATAGTGATGCACTTGGTTTTGTTGATTAAAAAGAGTAACAAGCTCAATATTCAGGAAAATTACTTCGTTTGTTTAATCTTGTCAATGGACAAAGTCTTGACTCACTATTATAGTGGTAGCCTATTATGGGAAAGCCCTAAAAGACTACTGACATTTTTTTTTTATGAGAGATTAGATAGCACAAGATTCATAGGTAAGAGGGTAGTATTTAGACTTTTATAGAAGTAGTTTCCAAATACATATAGTGAGTTCATAGTTGTAAACTAGATCTAGGGAAATGAAGTTGATTGAGAGAATAAAAGATAAATATTTTGATTTTGATTTTTACATGCAACTATCAAGGGAAATTTAAGAAGTTGGGAACAATGATGCCAACATCCTCACCCTATGAAACTAGATCTTCAGTCATAGAGCTATGTGATCCATCCTTCCTCAATGCTTAAATGTACTTCTTATCATAATTATTTGATTGGGCTACAATATGATCCATTTTATCTATCTACTTTAATCTGGGTTAATTGGGTCTTATGCGCTTGTATTTATTTAATTGGCCTAAATTAAACAATAAAGGACCCTTTATTTTCCTTTTCAAGATGATAAGATCTTGGCCTTAAGCCAAGAAATTTCCCAATGCAACTACATAAGAAATGAGTTATAATTTGAATGGTGGAAGCCATTAAATAGCTTAATATTTTCTTCTTAATGACGACTAAGTTTTGGATCTTATTTAAACTCTCAAGATTATTGATCATTTGAACTAATTCATTTTAGTTAGCCAATATTTACATAATAGTGTTAGTGTAGTGAGAAAATAGGATAGTTTTCTCTTGGTTAAATATGTCCTATAGAGGCAATATTCATCAAATCTAAAAATTGAAATTTGAGATCTTTTGAAATTAGATTACAACCATGGTTTAATCTAATTATCTATTTTTATGTCCTCTCTTAAATTCTTAGTGATGCCTTAATTTATTTTTAGTATAGGCAAATGCAGGGCTTTAAAAGGGTCTCTTCTGTTGAACAAGTCAACAAAACATAAACAATAAAGTAATAAGTAGATATAGCCAAAATATAGCAAAAGTAAAGAGAACAATCTAGAGAAGACAACCCAAGCACCAACTATAAGGCCAAAAGGAAAAGACATTAAAACAACAATCGAGCACCAAAAAGGAAAATATCACAAAAATTAAAGTTAATTGTCATTGTAGCTTCCCTTCTTCTTGAAAGAAGTTAAGATGTTGTTCCACAAAATTTTTATCCTCCCTCTCATTTGTCTTCAAGTCTTTTGTCTCCTTGCCTCTAGTTATGGAACTAGGGCCCTTGTTCATTCATGGAGAATTGGATCTCAATCAATCCTAAAACATTTTGATGTTGTTGCATTATTATTTATAGTGGTTTTGCTTATGTTTAACCACTTTCCTTAAGTTGGCCTCGACACCATGGAGGTATTTGTCCATCAATTACAACTTTTCTTCTTGCTTGTTGTTTTCAACTTTCAATCTCTTTATTTCCTTCATGGCCTTCCAATGTTTAATATTTAGCAACTACTCATCCCTTAGAATAAGCACCTCACCACCAAATTTCTTGATCATTAGGGAAGATTTATTATTCATTTTGTTATTTTCTATGGAAAACCACTTTAGGATTTTATGGATTGCAACTTCCTCTTGCAAATCAACAAACTTATCTCCCAACATACCCAACAACAAATACAACTTCTTCTATAGAATAAAAGGGGCATGGAATATAAATAGAAGCCCAAGATGGATTAGAGCATTGTTCCTCCACCACTAGAAATTTGTCCCTAGTAATAAATCATCATACATTATAGTTTTCCCTTTCTCTTTATGCAAATAGGATTTATTTCTTCCTTTCCAACACATAGTAACCCTCTCCTAGCTCATCCCCAATCACCACTCTCCCCTTCTTAGGTTTGGGTTTGGTGCCCACCCCTTCCATAGCCAAATCATCCTTGCACACTGCCTTCCCTTTCACCTTAGCCTTGAAACTTCTAGCATCCACACTCCATTAGTGATAAGAAAGGTTTTTTTATTATATTAATATTATTTTCTTTATCGCATCCTATTATACTAACTTTTCAATGGTATTTTACAATATTTTTTTGCTATTAGATCTTAATCATCTTAATCCATTCAACTAAATATGCTTTTTGTGATTCTTTAAATATGAAAAGATGTGATATCAATTATCAATTTTATTAAAATATTTCAATGTTGTGATGAACTATGTTATCTTAAATAAATATAAAATAAAATGATAGTGATAAGAACATTTTCTGTTAGATGATTGAACTGTTTGTTCTCAGCTTGAACAATTGCAAACTCAACTTTGAATATACAATGAGGAATAATAATGATTGACCTCTATCTTCCTGGAAAACATAGATCAGACATCTGCTAGGGCCATAATATCCTTAAACCAGACATCTGCTGGGGCCATAATATCCTTACCTTAGATAAGGATATCTTTCTTATATGAGAAGAACTGTGAATAAGTCACCACAGAATTCACAGACTTTCCTAAATCCCTCTCTACTTTCTAAACCCCATTAGATTTGCAAAGCTACCCAGATCTATTCTCAGGATTACTCCATATAAATCAGTAATGCCTTGTATACTTGCAGAAAATTTGGCATACATTTCTTTCATGTGGTGATAGATAGTGAGTTATCATCCTTCTGTATGCATGCAAGGTACGCTGGGTGTTTTCAATTGTCAATGTTTGTTTGGTTTTGAAAGCTGGCACTCCTCGACAGACTACCTTCGAAGGTTTTCACACTTGAAATTTGTTTTCGAAAGGGTATTAAAAACCTGTATGTTAAAATGCTTCCAGCCCTAACACTGGCAATGTCATGGTTGTAGACGTAGATTGAATAGCACTGCACATTTTCCGCACTCCAATTCCAACGATAAAATGCAATTGCCACCCACTACTCATATCAATCTCCCAGATTTACGTATTGAAGGAGGTGCTGCACATTTCGCTTACTACATTCACCCCCCCTGAAGACTACTCTACATATCTTCAATTATTGCAGACATGTATTCTCAAAAACGCGCTTTCACAGGAAAAGCAGTCCACTCTTTCATCACTCACAGGCGATTTGCTTTTGCTACAACTTTTCATAATAAACTTATTTACATGTATGCCAAGTGTGGAAGTTTGGTGGATGCCCGTAAAGTGTTTAACCGCATGAGAGAACGAGACAGCTTCTCATGGAATACGATTATTGCAGCGTACAGAAGACATGGGTATCCTTACGAGGCAGTTACACTGTTTCACCATATGCAACATACAGGTTTCCAACCCGATAAGTTCACATTTGCCAGCGTACTCCCAGCCTGTGCCAAAATGGGAGCTTTGGAGCAGGGTATGGGCATCCATCAAAGCATCAAGGACAGAGGAATTCTATCAGATGTTATAGTTGCAAGTGCCCTGGTAGACATGTATGCAAAATGTGGAAGCATAGACAGGGCACGTGAACTGTTTGACAGCATGTCTCAAAGAGATGTATTCTCGTGGACTGCAATGATTTCAGGATACGCACAAAATGGATTTCCTGATAAGGCTTTAGAAACTTTCGAGCAAATGCAATTGGCAGGTGTAAAGCCAGACTCGACAACCTTTGCCAGCATCCTCCCTGCCTGTGCTAAAATGGGAGCTTTGGAACAGGGTATGAACATCCATCAAAGCATAAAGGAAGGGGGGTTTTTGTCAGATGTTGTAGTTGCAACTGCCTTGGTAGACATGTATGCAAAATGTGGAGAGATAGACAAGGCACGTGAACTGTTTGACAGAATGTCTCACAGAAATGTGTTCTCATGGACTGTAATGATTGCAGGATATGCACAAAATGGATTTGTTGAAAAGGCTTTAGAAACTTTCAAGCAAATGCAATTGGCAGGTGTAAAGCCGAATTCCACAACCTTTGCGAGCATCCTCCCTGCCTGCGCCAAAATGGGATCTTTGGAACAGGGTATGGACATCCATCAAAGCATGAAGGATGGGAGATTTATGTCAGACGTTATCGTTGCAACTGCTCTGGTAGACATGTATACAAAATGTGGAGAAATAGACAAGGCACGTGAATTGTTTGACATAATGCCTCAAAGAGATGTCATCTCATGGACTGCAATGATTGGAGGATATACACAGAATGGATTTGCCAAAGAAGCTTTAGAAACTTTCAAGCAAATGCAATTGGCAGGTGTAAAGCCAAATTCCAAAACCTTTGCCAGCATTCTCCCTGCCTGTGCCAAAATGGGAACTTTGGAACAAGGTATGGATATCCATCAAAGCATAATTGAAGGGGGTTTTTTGTCAGATATTGTTATTGGAAATGCACTGGTAGACATGTACGCAAAATGTGGAAGCATAGACAAAGCACGTGATTTGTTTGACAGAATGCCTCAAAGAAATGTGGTCTCATGGACTGCAATGATTGCAGGATACACACAAAATGGATGTGTTGAAAAGGCTGTAGAAACTTTCAAGCAAATGCAATTGGCAGGTATAAAGCCAGACTCGACGACCTTTGCCAGCATCCTCCCTGCCTGTGCCAAAATGGGAGCTTTGGAACAGGGCATGGACATCCACCAAAGCATAATGGAATGGGGAACTTTTTCAGATGTTATAGTTGGAAATGCTCTGGTAGACATGTATGCAAAATGTGGAAGCATACACAAGGCACGAGAACTGTTTGACAGAATGCCTCAAAGAGATGTCATCTCATGGCATGCCATGATTTCAGGATATGCACAAAATGGATTTTGCAAGGATGCTCTCAAGATATTTGAATTAATGAAGCACTCTGGAACACACCCTGATGCTGGAAGTTTTGCTTGTGTTCTATATGCATGCAGCCATGCAGGTTTAGTTGATGAGGGTTGTACATACTTCAATCATATGAGTAATTTTTTTTTCATTACACCTACAGCTGATCATTATGTGTGTATGGTTGACCTTCTTGCCCGTGCTGGCTATCTTGTGGACACCCTAAACTTTATCATTAAGATGCCTGTTAAACCCCTGGTGGCTGTGTGGACGTGTTTTCTTGGTGCCTGTAGATCACATATGAATATAAGGTTAGGAGTATTTACAGCGATGTTGCTTTTAGATTTGGATCCTAAAAATGCTGCGACTTATGTTCTTCTCTCAAACATCTATGCAGAAATGGGCAAGTGGGATGAGGTTCAAATGGTAAGGAGATTGATGAAAGATAGAGGAATTAAAAAAATCCCTGGATGTAGTTGGATTGAAGACCATAAAATGGTACAAACTTTTTGTATAGGAGACAGATCACATCCACAGACACAGGAGATCTATGCAAGGTTGGAGAAATTGACTTGGGAGATGAAGGCAGTAGGGTATTTTCCAGATTCAAGACATTTAATTAATGATGTGGAAGAGGAGGAAAAAGAATCATTTCTTTGTCACCATAGTGAAAAGCTGGCAATTGCATTTGGTTTGTTAAACACGGCCCCTGGAACAACTATTAGAGTTGTTAAGAACCTTCGAGTATGTGTTGATTGTCACACTGCAACGAAATTTATCTCCAAGATCGTTACAAGAGAAATTGTTGTGAGAGATGTGAACCGTTTCCATCATTTTAAACAGGGGCAATGTTCTTGTGGAGATTATTGGTGATGCTAAATGAAACAATCTAAAAAAAATAGGCTTGTGGTATAATAATGTGCACTCTGTCAGACCTGTTTTATTATCAGTTTCTACAAAAAAAAATTGTTTTTGTTTTGAGTATTCGGCAATCTAGACTGATGATGTTAATTTCATAAAATTAAATGCATAGAATGCAATACAGAATACTCCTTATATGCACTGTTTGGGTATTTGTCAAAGACCTAGTTTATGCAACATGAATGTTTCATTGAATTGATTTCAAGAAACCTGCATATGTGTAAAATGAAACACGGAAGGTGTTGGAGAATGGAGAAAAAACAAGAGTTAGATGAACACTTAAATGAAAAAATGCCCAGCAGGAAATAGGAGATAAGTCTTTTGTTTGGATTAATTGTATTATTATTTTCATATGCTTGGTGTATCATTTGAGAGATTAAATTACACATTTCATATTAAGTATATAATTTTATGTGAGTGCATGTTTTTTTCTCATTCATAGTTAGATATTTGTAATGTTGCTTTGCATCCCTTTGCTTGGTGAGATAACTAATAGATTTGTGAATTCACAAATATATATTTTATTTAATTTGATTTCAATATGTTTGATTTTAATTAGAAATAAACTATTATAATTTATGGTAGTAAAAAATATGTTTATGTTATAATAAGTAGATGTGCATGACACTTGAAAAACTAACCAATTAAGGTTTCTAGATTGATGTTAGAGAAAGAAAAAATAACATGTCTGTAAAAACAAAATCACAATTTATATTACATTGCGATAACTCATTCATGGTATTACAAAATTTTGCATAATGAAATTCATAAATTGATACTAATGAGATGAGGGTTTCAAGAAGGTTGGGAGAGAGATAAGAAAATTCTTTCATAAGTGTCTAAAGTGACAATAGTTTTGAAACAAGAGGAACTCAAAAGGATCAAGTCTATAAGAAAATTAGAGAAACATAGAGGGAGACATCCATAGGATTACAAAATATCACAATTATATGCATAATATGGTTAAATTAACTACTTTATTCATGTATGTCTAAAAGAAAAGAAATTTAATCTTACTTAAGTGTATTTTAAATTAGATAAAACAAAAGGACTTTTGTAAAGTGAATGAAGAGTCATAATCTGAAGTAATTAAGTCATTAATGACTTGGCATTGAAATCTAGATAAGAGACAAGAAATCGGAGAAATAAACTATATGAAATTGAATTACTTAGGATGTTGCCAAAGAAATTTGGGCACTATTAGAGTTTATTTGCACCAAAAGGGTCAGCTTGTTCCTTTTAAGGGGCACTCACGATTCTATCTCCTATTTTTTGTCAATTTTGGAGTGAAAATTCCAAATGTTCCCATAGTACTAGAAGCACTTACCATGTTTCTTCAAACTAAAAAATTAGATAGTTAAATGATAGAAACAAGAATTTAAAATCAAGCAAAATACACTAAAATTGAAAACTCTAATTTGAGGTAGCTATGATTGGTAGAAGTTAAAGATGCAAAAGATTGAAATGCTTAAAACCAAAAGACACAGTTTTTGAGAAAGAATGGAGATCTTGTGAGTTGATTTGTGGTAGAGGGGTAAGCTTCTTTCTTTCAAGAAGTGCCCATGTTTATTGGGTCATAAAGGATTTTTTTTTTTCTAGAAGATCCATCACATATAATTAGTGTTTATTATATGACCACCTATGGAAGATCTACACAAAAATACTTGCAAAAGGGAAAAACTTGCAACAAAGAGTGTTAAAAGGGAGCCTACTTAAGTTATCCCCTTGTGGGTCTCCAACGCAAATCCATATACACAAAATTCTAAAAATCAAGTGTAATCAGGTAATAGCAGTAGAAATAAGAGGATATAACGACTAGGAAGAGTAGAAACATGCAAAAACTATTGGTAATGGATAAAACCTTAGAACATGGGAAGAGGAAAATGGCGAAAATAGAGAAAAATGGATGAACAAAAGTATAGGGGTATGTAGAAATGGAAGGGAAAATGGAGATCAAAATGCTATGGGAGAATAGAATTAGGTACCTTGAAGATATGGATGAAAAGAATGAAGGGGCCATAAAGAGTAAAGCCATAATAAATGGCTACAAAAAAGATGTAAAATTATGATGAACTATAGCTAAAATATTTGGCAATAGATTGCATATATAATAAATAATTTGACACATAGGTTGAAACTATATATTTCATTCAAATACATTATTATATTTTAAATCATAAATTACAGCCTTCAACACAAATACAATTCCTAGCTAAAATTTCCTTCAAAAGACAAAGGGGTTTCATCCTTTGATCTCCAAGATCTAAGGGTTTTCATCATCAAATTTAATAGATAAACACAAGTGCACAAACTATGATAAATTAGACCTTTTTCTTCATAAAATGACAAAAGATCTAAAATTGATGAAGTTATTTTAATGATATAGAGATAGAAGGCCTAGCTTAGGGCTAAAAATCCAATTCCCAAATCCACCTCAAGTGTTTTTGTAGGGCGAGCAAGGATCATTTCCAAGTGTATAGGTAACCCATGCCTACTAGCAACATCTTCATATGGTTGCTTACATGAAACCATGCCTGCTAGCAACATCTTCATATGGTTGCTTACATGAAACCATGCCTGCTAGCAACATCTTCATATGGTTTCTTGCTTGAAGCCATGCCTTCTAAATTAGCAACCATCCACATCTATACATAAATCATGTCTTTAAGGGTCCCACACATGTTGATAATGTTGAAATTCTTGCTTGTTATATCACATCCATTCAAGGCCATTAATGGTATCTTAGGTTGTGTAGGGTGTTAGGTGGGGATTTTAGTTTGAACAACAAAGGTTTGGGAATTCACATATTGAATGGTGCAATTGCAAGAGCAACATAAAAATTTGGACTAAAGATGTCACTTAGATGATTTTTCACATAGTACATTGGCATTAAGATGTTTGAAGGTTTGGATTTATGGGTTTAGGGAATGAGATGTAGGGATGCCATGATGCAAGAGGAATCATAAATCTATAGACTTAGGGAGGAGGAATAGTTGGGGAAGTGAGAAATGGAATTCTCAAAAATAATTTTGCAAGAAGGAAGGTTGGTGAGGAAAACCCCAAAGGTCTGAAAGAGGGAACTGTGATAAGGAGTGGGAATCAAGGTTTGAATATACCCAATGCAAGAAGTAACTTATATTAGGATTCAATTATACCCAATGTAGGAAGGAGTGGGGATCTAGATTCACAAATATCTATACAAGGACTTAAGATTGGGATTTACTGATATTTGATGTAGGAAAGAGTATGTATCAAGTTTTAGAGATACTTGGTGAAGAAAGAAGCAAGGATCAAGATTCAAATATACTCGATTCAAGGAGACCAGATTGTGATTTGGTGATACCCAATGTAGGAAGGAGAAAGGATAGATTTTTTGACGTATCTTATTAGAGTGATGAGGAAAATAAAATATAAGTTCATCAAATTGGTGGGATTAACAGTTTTGGAATACTTGATAACCTTTATCTATATATTGGTAGGGAATAGTTTACGACTGTTGGAAAAATAAGGACAAACAACTAAGAGGGGGGGTGAATCAATTGTCACAAAATATTTTAAACTTTTCAATCTTTACTTAACTTAATCTCGGATCTGATGAATGAATAATTAACTATGAACAATCAACACATCAGAAGCATAGAGAATATCAAGATTTTTACATGGAAACCCTATTAGGGGAAAAACCACGGTGGATGTTAGTCCACAATATTATACCTATTAAAAGTATAAGAATAATGGGAATGCAAATTCCTTCAGGCACACTGCCTAGAGCTCACTACTCAAATACAAAAGAGGACTCACTATCCAAAGAAAGGTTTGGATTAAGACCATTCAAATTGTGAATTGAGAAAATAACTTCTACACAAGCCTAATTACACTTCCAATTAAGCACATAAAACCTTCTTCACTCTTCGCTCAAACTTCTTCACACTTTACTCTACAATCAAATGATATTCACACATACACACATATGATCACACTGAGCACACTCTATACCGATGAAACAATCGCTCTTATATATTTGTAACATGAGATTACAATAACTTAGTCAGCCAGAAATGTAAAACATATTTTCAATGTCGGCCCAAATTTTAAAATAAATTTGCAATGTGAATACACCAAGGTCGGCCACAACATAGTGGAGACCCAAATTAGTAACTCCAACACAAAAATACTTTGATTAATTCCACCTCAAAGATCCACAATACACTACCACCATCATGTCGGCCAAGAACATGAAAAATCAAACATACAGATAAAAATATTTGACCACAAAGATAGAGCATGATCTAGAAGAATCCAAAAACAACAAGAACTAACAAAGAAACATCTACAACACCAAAAACACATAAACTTTACTTAGGAACATTGACAAAACCCACATAATTACTGTCAGACCATAATTATTCACAAGATGATCAAATCTTCACATGGACCTCTAAAACTTCTAGTGGATGAACTAGATACAATTAGTAGAAAACCCTTTAATCCACAACAACTGATCTTCAACGTATAGAACAAGACACCTTCATGACCTTCATAGTTCCACAGGGAACTTGGAACACTTCTTTTAACAATATCCTCAATATCCTTGACATATACAACCTTAAGTACACCAAATGCCAATAGTGTTGACATCAATGACAACCACATATCAGCAACACAACCACAACATCCAATAATCTCCCCCTTTGGGATTTATGGAAACACATGATGTGAAAAACACCATCAACCCAACTCTTAATTAGCACTTACTCCCCCTTAGATTATGAATCTTCTGCATGAACTTCTCCCTACAAGACTCTTCACTCCAGATAAGCAATAGTTTTTCACATTACACTTCTCCTCCTTTGACATCAATGGAAAAGATAATCATTATCTTTCCACATGCAAGCCCTGAACCACATATCTGCACATCTGACTACTCCCCCTAAGTAGCAGCCATGGAGACATCAATCTGAATCAAAATATGGTCATGAAATGCACGAATTGATGCAAATTAATGCATCCCTACTTCATATCAGGAGGGGTAATTACCCCTAGCATCCCTCTGAGATGCTCAAAAGTATCCTTCAACATTGGCTTAGTGAAAACATCTGCAATCTACTCTTTGGTAGGCACATACTCTAGACTAACTTCTTTCTCACTCACTTTCTCCCTCAGAAAGTGGAACTTGATTGATATATGCTTGGTCTTAGAGTGTAGCACCAAGTTCTTTGAAATGTTAATAGCACTTGAGTTATCATAGTATATGGCAATGGGTTCATCATATACTACAATGATAACTTTCAGCATCTGTTTTGAATCCACATCACTTGAGTACAGTTTTTTGCAGCAGCAATATACTCTACCTCAATAGTAGAGAGAGAAATGGAATTTTCTTTTTACTCAACCATGGCACCAGCTTCTTCCCTAGGAAGAAAGCACCACCACTAGTACTCTTCTTGTCATCTACATCTCTTTCCCAATCCACATCAGTATATGTATTCAATGTAAGATCATCATCCTTAGGATACCAAAGTCCAAAATCAATCATTCCTTTCAAATACTTGAAGATTCTCTTTATACCAGTCACATAAGACTCTTTTGGGTCAACCTGAAATCTAGCAACCATACACACAACATTCATAATGTCTATTCTAGTCTGAGTTAAGTAGAGAAATCCACCAATCATTGATCTATACCTTGTTTGATTTTCCTTAGGAGAATCATCATTCTGTGTTAGCTTACATCTAGTTACCATAGGAGTACCAATAGGTTTTGAGTCTTCCATACCAAAAAATTTCAGTAGCTCTCTCACATATTTGGACTGAGATATGAAGATCCCCTTGTCTAACTAAGTAACTTGCAATCCCAGAAAGAACTTCATCTCTCCAATCATACTCATCTCAAATTCATTCTTCATCTTATCAGCAAACTTCATACATAGATTATCATCTCCTCCAAAAATGATGTCATCAATAAAGACCCAATAATCAACTCTTTGTCATGATCCAACTTGAAATATAAGTTGATGTCAGCAGTACATTTATTGAATCCAAGCTTTAGGAAATATTTGCCCAGTCTAGCATACTAGGCTTTGGGGGCTTGCTTGAGTCCATATAGAGATTTCTTCAATAGGAAAACCATATTTTCCTTATCAGTCAGTTGAAATCCATCCGGCTACTCAATATAAACTTCTTCTAACTCACCATTTAGAAAAGAAAACTTCACATCCATTTGATAGACTTTATAATTTGTATATGCAACATAAACAAGAAATAACCTTATAGCTTCAATTTTGGCTTTTGTGAATACCCTTTACATACTAGCCTTGCTTTATTTTGGACCACTTCACCTTGTTCATTCAACTTATTCTGAAAGACCTATTTAGTACCAATCACATTTTTGTCTTTTGGTTTAGGAACAAATATCCATGTATTATTCTTTTCAATCTGCATTAATTCTTCCTTCATAGCTTCCATCCAATGTTCATCATTGCAAGCTTCATTGACATCTTTTGGCACAATCTTGGAAATCAGGCAATACTCTTCTACAATTTTTCTTCTAGTTTGCACAACTTTATTCTTGTATCCTATAATTTGATTTTCAAAATGATTTAGCTTTACATACCTTAGAGTTTTGGGATTTTCTCGAACTTCTGATTCTTCTGCTCTTTCTTCTACATTTGCACTTGTTTCTTCTTCCTGACTACCTTGATTCACCAAAACAACCAGAACATATGGAACATATGACACAATTTGAAGTTGATTAAATGTTTGAACATTCTTCCCTTTGTATTGTTTTCATCTAAATCATATCCACAATATCTAGATGACTTAGCAGAATCTTCATCAACTCTGACATTTGCACTTAGCCATTTATCTCAATCTTTTGTTATAGCACTGGTATGCCTTTCTTCTATTCAAGTAACCTAGAAATATTCCTTCATCGCTTCTTGCTTCAAACTCGCCTATATCATCATCTCTCTTGATGTAGCTTTTTCTTCCAAAGATCTTGAAGTATTTAACAATAGGCTTATAACCAAACCACAATTCAAAAGGAGTCTTACCAGTATTACCATTTACATTTACACGGTTAAAAGTGTACATAGCAGTGCTTATAGCTTCACTCCAATAGATATGAGGCACATTTCCTTCAATCATCATTGTTCTAGTAGCATCAAAAACTATTTTTTTCTTCCTCTCGGCAACTCCATTTTGTTGAGGGGTCCAGGGAGGAGATAACTATCTTCTGATTCCATGCTCATCACAAAAATAATTAAACTCCCTGGAGGTGAACTCACCACCTCTTTCTGATCTTAAGCATTTGATTTTCAGACCTTTCTCATTCTCTTCCATAGCTTTGAGACTTTTGAACTTTTCTAGTGCTTCACATTTTTCTCTTAAGAAAGCAACCCATATCATTCTAGAGTAATCATCAATAATTAGCATAAAGTACATTTCACCATGAAGACTTCTAACTCTAGAGGGACCACATAGATCAGTATGTATCAGCTCTAGTAATCCATTTGAGTTATGTTGTTTGCTCCAAAACAAAATTCTAGTATGTTTTCCCATCTGACATTCCTTGCAAATTATGCTAGTAGGCTTTACCAGCTTAGGCAGATCTCTTATTGCTTGATTAGAACTTATTTTGACTATGTTATCAAAATTCACATGACATAGCCTTCTATTCCATAACCAACTTTCATCTACTTGAGCAATTAAACAACTTTCACTAGTAGCATTCAGGTGAAAAATATTACCTTTTGTCTATTTACCTGAAGCAATTACATTTCCTGAGCTTCCAAATATCATGCATCTTCCATCTTTGAATTGGAGATCATAACCCTTGTCCACCATCTGTCCAACACTTAATAGATTGTGCTTAAAGCCTTCAACATGAAGAACATCATCAATGTTATGCTTACCACCAAGAAAAATAGATCCCCTGCCATGAATCACACAAGCATTGTTATCACCAAATCTCACAACCCCACCATCATACTTCTCTAGACTTACAAATTTGATTTTTGTCACCAGTCATATGATGTGAGCATCCACTATCAATGACCCACTCATCCTTTTCTTCAATTTGGGTTGCAAGAGATTTCTCAACTTTAGCAGATTCAGTAGCCTCAAAACTATTTTCCTTGATAGCAATGAAAACCCAATCATCCTCATTTACATTCTCTTTATCAAATTCATCATCAGTCACTCCTTCTTCAACATAATAGAATTTATTTTGAAATCTAGATTTGTAAGGCTTGGATCTAGGGACTCTTTTAGGACACCTTGATGCAAAATGACCTATTTTACTACAAGAAAAACATTTGATAGGAATCTTTCCTTTGTACTTACCTTGTCCTCTACCTTCTTTCTTTACAATCAGTTCTTCCAACTCTTCTACTTCTCTTTCTTTATCTTCAAGCTGTTTCATTTCTTCTTCATATTTGGATGTCTTTTTTGAACTCTCCCTCAAATCATATCTTTGCTTATTTCTTCCGAATACAGTAGCCTTAAATGTATTTTTAGTCTTAGGAACAAAATCACCAAATTCACTCAACTCAACGGCAGCAAGTTTACCAATCAGTGTATCCCTTGTCACATTCGTCAATGATCTAAATTCTTCAATAGCATGAGCCTTTGTTTTGTAGGAGGTAGGTAAATGATCTAAGAACCTTAGCCACAATTTCTTCCTCTTCTAGAATACCACCAACACATCTAATACCCATCACTATTTCATTTACTTTATGCATAAAAGAAGAAATATTTTCATCTTCACCCTTCTTCAAATTCTCATACTTGCCTTTCAAACTCTATAGCTCAGCCATCTTCAAATGTAACTCTCCTTCATACAAAGTTTCCAGATTTGTCCACATCTCATGAGTTGTCTTTAGACCTAACACATTTGTCATTTCTAAATCTATTAGAGCACTCAACAAAGCTTCCATAGCCCAAACATTATTCTTAGCTTCTTTAACCTCATCAGGAGTGGACGGACCACTTGCAGGAATAACATATTTGTTTTTTGTAATTATCCATAAAGGTTCACCAATACACTTCAAATGACACTCCATCCTATCTTTCCACAATGAGTAGTTTGTTTCATCAAATCTAGGAATGTTTGTCTTGTATGATGCAATCTTGGATCACCTCAAGCTTTTAAAGTTCTTTAGAGGAACCAACTCTGATACCAATTGTTGGAAAAAAAAGACAGACAACTAAGGGGGGGGCGAATCAATTGTCACATAATATTTTAAACTTTTTAATCTTTACTTAACTTAATCGTAGATCTGATGAATGAATAATTAACCATGAACAATCAAAACATTAGAAGAACAAAGAACACCAAGATTTTTACGTGGAAACCCTGTTATGGGAAAAACCATGGTGGATGTTAGTCCACAATATTATACCTTGTTAAAAGGATAAGAATAATGGGAATGCACATGCATTCAGGAACACTGCCTAGAGCTCACTACTCAAATACAAAAGGGGACTCACTGTCCAAAGAAAGGTTTGGATTAAGACCATCCAAATTGTGAACTGAGAAAATGGCTTCTACACAAGCCTGATTATAGTTCCAATTAAGCACAGAAAACCTTCTTCACTCTTCGCTCAAACTTCTTCACACTCTGCTTAATCTTCTTCACACTTTACTCTACAATCGAATGATATTCGCACATACACACATAAGATCACACTGAGCACACTCTATACCAATGAAACAATCACTCTTATATATCTATAACATGAGATTACAACAACTTAGTCAGCTAGAAATATAAAACATATTTTCAATGTTGGTCCAAATTTACAAATAAATTTGGAATGTGAATCCACCAAGGTTAGCCACAACATAGTGGAGACCCAAATTAGTAACTCCAACACAAAAAGACTTCAATTAATTTCACCTCAAAGATCCACAACACGCTACCACCATCATGTTGGCCAAGAACATGAAAAACCAAACATACAGAGAAAAATCTTCAACCACGAGCACACTGATCAGTGTGGATGTACTACAAAGATAGAGCATGATCTAGAAGCATCCAAAAAAAAAAAAAATAGAGAAACATCCACAACACCAGAAACACATAAAATTTACTCAAGAACACTGACAAAACCCACAAAATTACTGTCAAAACATAATTATTCACAACACAATCAGATCTTCACACGAACCTCTGAAACTTCTGGTGGATTAACTAGATACACTCAGTAGAAAACCCTTTAATCCACAACAAATGATCTTCAACGTACAAAAAAAGACACCTTCATGACCTTCACAATTCCACAGGGAACCTAGACCACTTCTTTTAACAATTTTCTCAATATGCTCGACATATACAACCTTAAGTACACCAAATGCTAATAGTGTTGACATCAATGACAACCACATATCAGCAACACAACTAGAACATCCAATAGAGACCTTATAATATAGTATAAAATGGTACTTGGGGATATCAAATACCATACCAATCAGAGGATCGAGGTGACCAATTCATTCAAAGGGATGCAAACTATAGGAAAAATGAGCTCTAAAAGCTCATGGGAGACAAAGGATATGGAAGTGGGGGTGCAAAGAATTGAGAAATGGATTTTAATAGAAGAAAGTGTGAAATTATAAAATGCGAGGGAAATGGGAAAGCAAGGGTTCAAGGTAAGGCATGACAACATGAGAAAGATGGAAGGTCCAAAGCACAAGGAACAAGTGATCAAAGAAGTGAAGAAAATGATACCAAGGCAAGGGGAAACATAATATTGTATAAAAGGAAAAGGATTAAGAAAGTGGTGCAGCAAGGGATGAAGGAAAGGAATAACAACATGAGAAAATTCAAAACCATGCCCAAGGATGAAAAGTGACCTAGAAACCTTTGTAGACACCTAAATGAAGAGGAGAGCATACAAATAAGCTTCAAACCTAGAAGTTTGAATTCCAATTTCCCTCCAAAAAGGGATGCAAACCCTATGAGCATTATAAAATTCAATTCAAATCACGTTTGACCATGACTTAGGCATCCACTTTAGCAAGGCATCAATTTATCATTTAAAAATTACAAATTCTCCACGAAGGGTGTCCAACACATGAGTCTACTTTTTAAAAACAACTTAAGTTTCCCAACCTAGATGTGGGGGTCAAAAAAACTCAATAATAAAACATAAACTTAAGTTGCAAACTTTCCATGTTTAGACTCCAAGGATGTTGAAAGAGCCACTACCAAAACTACACCACCACATTGTTAGAAATAGAAACCAAGTGTTGGACTACTGTCATAGCCCATTGCCAAAAATATCACTTACTAAAAGTAGCATAGTGCTAAGAATAGTGACTCCAAACACCATTTGATCACATTTTGGGTAGCCATTGTAACTTACTAAAATAGTAAGTCTAAAAATATGCATTGCTAAAAATAGCAGTGACTTCCCACCAAAGATCTATGAAAACCCAAAAATACCTAAAAAACATGTTGCAAACTCTTGCAAAGAACTCCTAAAAAAACTACCAGGAAAACTCCAAGAAAATAGGAAACCCTAAAATCTACCTCTCAATAGTCTATGGGTCTCCAAAATAGGCTAACAGTCTATGAAAAGACTAGGAATGAGAAGGGGACATTACAGGTATGCAACAAGACTTGGGAGAGTGCCTCCATCTCATGATGAAGAGGTGAAAGAAGGCTTCATGAAGGCCCTTAGGAAAATGTATATTGAAAAGGAATCCACTTTACTTGGAACACATTGACTTGCATTTGTCAATATTTGTGGTCCAACCTTCACCAAACTAGAGGTGAGGTTAGATAGAGCTACATTATCTCAAAAAACCCTATTGGATGGTTGATGTGACATGGCAATCATGTAACAGAGTTGAGGTTACTTGTCATTTGTCTTCTTTCGAAGGTTTCTAGTTCCTTTTTTGTAGAGAGGAATTGGTCCACATATAGCTTCATCCAACCATTCAAGAGGAACAACCTTACCTCTAGATGATTGGAGAATTTGGTGGTTGTACATAGTGCTTTGCGGCTACAAGATCAACACACTCCTAAGTATCATCAAACTCAAACCTTAATTTTGGATGTTGATCTCAAATATACTATACATATTGGTGAGGAGGAGACACAAGATGGATTGGTTGGGGTTTCATTGCTTGAGACAACCCCTTATAGTGGTAGTGACTCAAACTCAAGCTTCAATTTTGATATAGGCCTACCGGTTGTATGAGCATTTTCCGATTAGGGACAACCATATATTTTCTATTTTTTTTTCATTTTATAGTTGAAACTTTGATCCTTTGGACATTTTGTTATAATTCTTATATAATATGTATGCACATTGATAATGAAAGCATTTGAATTTTGTTAATTTGTTTGTCAATTCTTATGTGAAATCTCAATTCAAGTCTAATGTTATATATTAATCTTCAACAATGTCTATGATGAATGCTTTATCAATGTTATGATATGAGTATTTTAAATTTCTCTATATTTTTAATCTTTTCCCTATATTTTTAATAACCATCCCTTGTGGTCCCCTAAAAAATGGCCCTAAAGTATCCTTACACTAGAAACACATTTTGTTGTCCCCTACCATCCACATCCCCAAAACTTATGGGAGCATAGGTCATTACCTCTCTATGTTTGAGGCAATCCCAAAACAAAATCCATTCTTATGCGCTCCCATTGCCTCTCTAGTATAGGCAATGGTTGATATAGTCTTGTGTTTTGTCTTGCTCCCTTAGCATGCTGAAAATCTCTACAACCTTGTACCAACCTCTTCACATCTGCACTCATACCAAGCCAAAAATAACCTTCACTCAACTGTGCAAATGTCTTATCCAATCCAAAATTCCCACTGAATCCTCCACTATATTTTTCTCTTATGAGGTTCTCTCTCATTGAACCATAGTAACAAGATTTTCCCATAATTGCTTAGACTCGGTGAGTCTTGAGGTGAGCCACCCTTGACGAGTCTAGGAGACTTGATAGCTGATTACTCGCCAGACTCACTAAGTCTAGGAAAGTCTCAACCCAAAGACTCAACCACTTTAATTAATTTAAAAGAAAAAACTTACAATCTTTCAATGTTATGACATGCCAATCTAGGATTTACAAAAAAATATGAAATGGTGTTGCCCCTCGACCCCACTAGGGGTTCTTCCCCCAAACCCCCACAAGGGGTGTTTCCCCTTGACCCCATTGGGGTCACTGTCCCATACCCCTACGAGGGGCATTACCTATCAACCCCATTGGGATGTTTCCCCCAAACCCCCATCAAACTATAAGTCTAAGCAAGTAATAGGCCAATGATGAATCATGATCATAAAACCTACAAAATACATATTCCTTGTTGTGAATCTTTGCATCTTCACAGTCAAAGCCATAATAAAGGATTATCTTGTTTCATACATTAGATAACTTATTTAGTATAAAAGGATGGCCATAGGAAAAATTTTCATGTTACAATCATTGTACTATTGAATACAAGTTAAGTTATAGTTGGAAAGAAATGCCATTTTCATAATGCAAAAATATATCAATTAATCCATACACAGAGAACTCATAGAACAATCCCATCTATTAGTATCCTAGCTAAGGTCAAACTAGAACATAACCATTAATCTTTTTACTTAACAGTTCCTCTTTGTTAATGATCTTGACAACAAAACATGTAATCTTGAAGGCTTCAAAAAAACTTTAATAATAATAAATTCCTCACTTGAATATTATACGCACCAATCATTGAGATACAAGCAAATATCATGACCACATCATCATCCAAGACCTATCTTAGATGTTAGCGAATGACTTATCATGATGTTGGGATGAGTAATGCAAGCTCCTCTGAGCCATATACTTATATTTTTAGTTTTGATATTTGTTTTGATGCCATGGTTTTCATATTACATGAGTTTCGTATACATTTGATAATATTTATATATCTAAATGTGTTATTTCCTTCAACTAAGATTTTTGATTATACTTATTTGATCAATTTATACGTGTATATGTGATCAAAGTAGCTTCTATTTGATAAGGTTATTGTGTCTTTTGTTGGAGTTACAATTCACACCTTTGGAGAGTGTATTGGCAACAAACAACTATGCACAATATTAACTAATCTTCAAATTAGGAGGGGAAGCTCCCTCTTTTGTTGTTATGCATAAAAATTAAAGTAATCTATGTTCCTATATTTTTTACTCAGTTGGTAAAGGCACAAGGTTATAAAACCATTTGCATTGTAGTTGATTTTTTTCTGGTTTCGTAGATCTCAACTACAACTAGGCTAAAACTTAATATCTATCCTATCTCCTCAAGAAAAATCAAAGCAAGAGAAATTAGGAGCAATTGGGAATGGTTGATGATAAACTATATCTTAGGATTTCCAAGGAGGCAAGGTGCTCTATTTGAGGCATAGGTTTGAATAAAGGTTATTGGAAACAACATCAAATGGAAAGCTAGATCTCATAATTCCCAAGGAGACGAGGTGTTTTGTCCGAGGTGTAGACTAAAATATAGATTACTAGAAATAACATCTAACGATAATCCTAATCTCTAAATTCCCTCAAAGGTTCATTTCTCTATCTGTGGTGTAGATTGAAACAAATATTATTAAAACAAGTGTTGATAAACCTTGAAACTTTGGATCAAAGGCTCATTTCTCTTTTGATTTATTTCTTCAAACTCAATAAATGATTACAAAAGATTTGGGACAACAAATGGTACAAAATCATACAAGATGCAATCAACCAAACAAATCTTAGACAAAGACTGAACCAATATTGACTTGCGAGCTTGTTGGATTAACGACACAAAAAATTTGCAGTAATAAAAGTTAGTTTCTCTTATTTATAGAAGCTCAAAGGAGTAGGAAACCCTAA
This sequence comes from Sequoia sempervirens, assembly GCA_007258455.2. Classification (NCBI taxonomy): domain Eukaryota; kingdom Viridiplantae; phylum Streptophyta; class Pinopsida; order Cupressales; family Cupressaceae; genus Sequoia; species Sequoia sempervirens. The sequence goes on along the minus strand of VDFB02270651.1, from coordinate 730,786,486 downwards.
AATATCCTTGAGTTAGCATTCAGTTCTCACCAACATGCAAGATTTATTCCTATGTCTAAATGCAGGAAACCTAACAGTTAAGTGGAAAAACTACTTCAATTAACTTATTCTAAATTAAACAAGAACTTCATATGTACATAGGTATCTCCAAAATAGACATGCACGATTGGTGGGACAAGTTAACTTGGAAAGAGGCATCAAGTTGACTGTTGTGTCTAATTTCTATCTAGAAAAGGTGGGATGTCCTAACTTAGTAGTTCATTGGTTGTGATTACAAGCAATCAACTCCTGCAAGAAGTCATTAACTGTCTCATCATCTGGAGTTCTTCACATTTCTCAACTATCAATTTACTACTTGTCAGCAAATTGAGCAATCTTGGAAATTTTTGCACACTTCAACTAGCAGTTCTCTAATTGGTAACATTGGCGACTCTGTAACTGGAGTGATGGTCTTTGTTTCTCTTGCAGCTTTACACTTTTGAAGCTTTTCTTGATTTTAGTTCCAATGGTAGAGTGTTACATGATGAATCTACAAGGTTGACTATGAACACTCTAGCTATGAGAAATGCACATGAACTCATTGCACACCCAAAGTTCCAATGGTATTCAACCCTCTAAATTGTCCTTGAAAGGCTATTAGATATATGAGGTATGAAACCATATGGAATCAATGGATTTGGAGTGTCTACGCCTATAAAATCAACCCCCAGATGTGCTCAATGTTCTAAAGTGTGGTTTGGTCTATGCCTTCCAAAGCGTTCAAATCAAACTCCTGATGCACTTGATGCAAAGCAGTGTCAGCTATTCTGATGAAATCATGAATCAAGACTGATGTGGTCTTGAATTTAGTTTGACTGAATTACATACTGAAAAACTAGATTGTTGAGTGTAAACACGGATATGTTCGGATAACTTTTTGGTGAGGCTAAAAATAGCTTCTCAAGGGGCAATTTTTACAAAAAATTCTGAGACGTGGGTTTTATAGAGAACATCTTTTTGAACAAACCCACATCATAATTTTGAAAAAGTGATTTTTCCTTTGATATGCAATGAGCTCTCAAGGTAGAAGCTATAGGGGGCAGTGGGGTTGCACAAGCTTTTTTTTCTCAAAAATTTTTGGCACATGGGTTTTGTTAGTGCATGAGAGCTAAGCAAACCCAATTTCTCTATTTTTTGAAATGATGACTTTTTTAGAAACCCTAAAAATAGGGGGCCACAAGGTAATTTTTCCATAAAGTTTTGGCACGTGGTTTTTGTTGCCAATATTGTGTTGAACATACCCAAAAGGCTAGATCTGTGAAAAAATGTCGTTTACTTAGACATGCAAGAGAAAACCTAAGACAAGGATAGAAGAAATGTGAGGGGGAGAAGATAGAAGTTATAAACTACCTCTTTCAATCCTCAAGGAAAATGCCTCTATACAATCCCAATGTAATGAATTCCTGACAAGAATGTACTAGAAAGATGGAGTATGGAAAAATATTCCTATGTGGAACCTGAACCTGGAACTACGAAGAACACTAAAAAATGGCCTCTGTTAGATCCTTCAAAAGGTGTTAGAGAGAAAATAGCTGATTTTAGCTTCAACCTGCAAGAAATAATGGAGAAATGACACCCATGTAAGAATATCTATCCATTTTAGATGTGGGAGTGTCAGTTATGGTGCCAACCATAATTTGAAGAGTCAACGCGCATGTTTTCCTTGTTAACTAAAATTTCTCCTCTAATTTTAGGATGCCATATACAAGAGGAAGCATGTAAAAATCATAATTGACATTCAACTGGGCCCATTTTGACTTTTGGCATCCAAGCTTTAGGGAGTTAGAATTTTTTTAAAGATTTTCAACTTTTGTTGTGATGAATTTCCTCTGTTTGACCCTGAATTCCAATCGCCTAGTTGATCCCAAAGCTTGGCTACTATTCATTGCAAAGCTGGATCAAATTTGTAAAGATGTTGTTGGGAGCTGCAAACCTCAGAAACTAGTTCTGATGGCTTGAAATCTTGGGTGCCTTTTGCCAAAAGGTTGCTTTTTTCACCAGACAACCATTTTTTAGATGCTTTTCAACTTCTTCAATTTGACCCTCCATGTTTCAATTTGCAATTTTTGTTGATTGATGAATCTCGTGAATACACCGAGATATGGAATGAAAAACCAGTTCAATTTTGGAAAGAATGATTGATTTTGAAACATCTAAAAGTTCATTTATGAGGTTCAAATTTCTAGGCACCCTTGGCCTGCAGGGGCACTTTTATCTCTCTAAGATACATTTTGCACTTTGTAACTTTTGACGAAATGCTCCAGTTTGACCCTTGTTGTCATGGATTTGACTGCTCTGATGCTCATGTTGATGATCTTATCACAAAGATTGATCAACTCTAAAGAGATGTTCTTGGGAGTCACAAAGTTTGAAAGCTACATCTGAGGCCCCAAAAAGTTGGGCACCTTTTCCAAGAAGGGTGCATTTTATTTGATAGTCACATTTTCACATTTTTCAATTTTCCTTTACCTCTGACGTTTTACACTAGATCTTCGCTCGCAAGTGTTTGGCAGGTCCTATGAGCTAGCAACTAGATTCATTGCATAGCTAGAAGGATTCTAACCAGATGTCTTGGAGAAGACAACTGTTGAAAACCTCAACTGGCTGACCAAAATTCTAGATGCCCTTGGCCTTTAGGGGTACATTTGACCTTTTAACTTTTATTCCATCCTTTGTTTGACGTGCTTGCTTGATCAATAGCTATGGTCATCTAATATATCCTCTGAACTGGCAAATAGATTCATCGTGAAGCTAGGGTGAAACCAGGAAGATCGTTTGAAGATAGTCACATGCAAAAACTGACATCTAATTGCTCTCTTTTTTTGGGCACCCTTTGGGCTACAAAGGTGCATTTTCCATAACATACTACCATTTTGGATTTTTTTGACCTTTAGCATCTTCTACCTTTGTCGTTGTTTGTTGGTGTTTGACAAATCTGTTGGATTTTCTTGATGACTCGCTGGAAAGCTATTAGAATTATGGAGAAGATGGCTATCTTTGCAAGTGTTAACAATTGCATTTGGCCTCTCAAATTCCAGGGCATCCCTAGGCTATAGGGGTACTTTTGGCTCTAGATTTTATCATTTTCTGATGTTTTTCACCTCTTTTATGATTCACGATCACCATGTTGTTTGATTGCATTGAAGCATTGCTATTGCTGACATGAGTACGTTCACCATTGTGATTGCATTCACTATTTTTGCATGTACAGACACTGCAAAGTTGACTTGGGTGTTGACTGTAAAGGCATCTCCCTTGTAGCAAGGCATAGTGTTTCCAGACTTAGAATATTTTTTACATTTTCCACCTTTAGAAAATCCACTTCATTGTGAAGCATATTTTTGAGCATCTTTCACCATAAAATATTTTGTGATGTGTTTGAGGCTTATATTTTGACACCTAGTATATGGGCATCTTCCATTGTTGACCTCAAAGATCCTAACTTTTATCCTAAAAAAGTGAAGTAGACCCACTAGAGAAAAAATGACTTTTTCTTGGTACAGACTTGACCAATGTGATCATGAAGTGTAATAATCCAATCAAAATTATTCAATCATTTCTAGAAAGATCCCATTTTTAGGGTTTTTCCTAAAAATAGGGGCCTGAAACCCTAATTTTCAAAATTTGTCAATATCTTCTACACAATAAACCCACAAAAAGCTCATGCTTCATTTGACCTAAAATTGACTTTTAACAACAATTTTACAAGATTTAGACCATTTTAATCAAAATGCCTTATTGAAGCAAAAATTTAATTTTGGGTACAACATTAGGCTCCATCTGGTGACCATGTCAAATACTTACGACATTGGAGAACCGAGAATCTCTAGGTTTTAAAGCGCAAAATAGTATCTTATTAGTTGGGTATGGAGTTAGGACTCTTTCAAAACACCTATTGGTTTTGAGTTTTCCTAAAAATTCACCTAAAACAAGACTACCTAAGAAACCACCCAAAACACAACAAAACTTTACAAAACAAGGAAATACATTACGACATAACGAAAAAAGAAAATTACTTACAAATATTTACTACACCCCTAAAGGGATGAAGTGCTTTGGATATTGCTCACTGCATGGCATCGATAAGAGCCTTCCATCAATGTTGCTTCTACCTAAAAGGCTTTACTTCTCTTTCGATGGGTATTGTAGGAGACAATCCCTCTAGTATGAAGATTCTCAGGTTTTCATATATCCAAGAAAAGGTACTCTAATAATAGTCAGAATATGATGCAAATGGGAAAGCTAAAACCCCTGAGGCATTTGTTCTACTATTATCCATCCTTGTGATGTTGAATTCTTCAAACCAATCGATCGAGTTCCAAACTTGATTTCTATAATGTCATAGGTGATCTTTTGTGACCTGAAAAAATATCCTTTGACTAGCTCATTGATCAACTCTACATTACCTTTCACACATAGGAGTTTGATTCCCATTTCTTTGACATTTTTGAGGCCTAACAAAAGTGCCTCTTTCTCAACTTTAGTAAAATCCAATTGCAAGCAATATGCAACTGGGTAAGACAATCTTTTAGGGGATATGATCATCTCCCCTACTCCTAAAATTGTTGTTGAACAACCTCCATTGACTTATATTGTCCATGACCTTGTATTCTCTGTCATTCTCTTTTTAGAACAAGCAATGCTTTGGTCTTTAGTTTCTATCTATGACAGAGTCACATAATTACCAGGACTTGTTTCAAGCTTTTCTTCTTCTAGTATAGATGACTTGATTAATGTGGGTTGAATCATAGCCCACTCCTTTACAACCTTGAGAATTTGATCTAGTTGTTTTGGGTGATCCTAAAGATATTTCGGTTGTGAGATTGTACCTTGGTCTTCATCATGGAAACTATGATATCAAAATTTGCTAAAGATGGATCTTGCACAACTAGCATAGTGTTCTCATGTGAAGGTTTTGGATTAGAAGTGGAAGCCACTTCTTTTTCTTTTTTGTTTGATTTTCATCTTTCTTCTTCTTCTTTTTGTGCTTTGAAGTGTTGGACACATCTAAACATGGGCATTGAAACAATTTCATGATTCACTGCAAGAGAATACTGACAGTGTGCTTCTTTTTCTTGATTGACAGGTTCTCTTTCAAAGTATCCCACTACGGAGTCATCATCAAAGTTGTCTGTTTGTGGTAAGAAAATGTTCGAACTTGGTGTTGGTACAAAACTAATCTTGGGAGAAGCTTCTATGTGTCCCATAATTCAGTTCATTCTCATATTCTCAGGACATGTGGACCTGGTATGTGCATTAGTCTTATGGAAACAAAAAAATACTACAATGTGTGTAACTTCAATCATTGGTCTTGATGGAGATGTTGAGAACCATGGATAAAGATTTTCTCTCTTTGGTGGGTATAGTTGCTGAACTAGATATTTGATAGAATTTTTTTTTATCTTTCTAGAAGTAATCTTATCATCCTCCAACTTGATGGTGTGTTCTTGCATACTCTTCAACTCTCTTTCTTTTTCCATCTTGAGGAAGAAGGTTATCTTTGATAAAAGAGAATTTATGAAACAACTTATCAGAATCTATGGTGATGGATCGAGTGTAGAAGAAAGTCACGTAAAAAGACAATTAAATCTTGCTAAAAATTCCATCATGTGTTCATTGTGTTCCATCTTTGAATTTTCAAGTTTGGAAAACAACTTATGAATGTCTTCAATGGGCTTGAATCTCGCTAAAAAATTCTCTCATAATCACCTAGCTTGTAATAATGCTTGGCTTCAAGTGATTGAACCAATTGGAAGCATTTCCCACAAGAGTCTCCACAAAGAGACACACTAAAATGTCTTCATATGCCACATGCAAGACGAAGCAAGCCATTGTAAATGCAAAAAAATTGTTCCTCGAGGTGTTGACTTCCATCACCATGAAACTGAGGAAAGTGCTTCCTTGAACCTTTAAGTAACTCATGATTTACTTGAAAAGCCAAAGGTCCAATGTTATTACCCTAAGGTAATGGGGGTGGACATCATTGTTTTCTATCAACGTTTCCAACATTATTGTTGTTATCATCCATTACTTCTAAATGGATTTGGAGGTTCTTCTTGAAAATGATCAAGAACCTCTTGAAAGATTGGCTTTGCGTTGAATGCTTCTACAACATCTTCTTGAAAGGAATTATTTTTTCTCATCCTTGTGTATACTTGGTAAGCCAAGATGAATTATTTCCATGTAGGAGGTGGTAAAATTGGCCTTCTGGCTACATGATCAGCCTTTTCTTCTTCCTTGTCCAGAGTAGTAGTTGTGTTTCTCCACTAAGAAGATGTTGTATTGTTCTCAAAGATGAAACTCCATAAGCTACTAATGATGTATGTTTTCTCTCCTTGAATAAATATGAAATTCAGTTGAATGATGGCAGGTGTAAGACTTGGTTGTTCAACTAGAGCAATAAGATGTCAAATGGTCATTCCCATGTCATAAAAATGTTAGCTTTTTCTTTAAATTTTTATGCCTTGTGCCCCACGGTGGGTGCTAGAAAATTGTTGGTATTACAATTTGCACCTTTGGAGTGTGTATTGGCAACGAACATCTATGCATAGTATTAATTGCTCTTCAAATTAGGAGGGGAAGCTCCCTCTTTTGTTGTTATGTGTAAAAAATAAAGTAATCTAAATTCCTATCTTTTGTACTTAGAGTTGGTAAAGGTACAAGGTTATAAATTCGTTTGCATTGCAACTGAGGTTTTTTTGGTTTCGTAGATCTCAACTACAACTAGGCTAAAACTTAATATCTATCCTATCTCCTCATGAAAAATTAGAGCAAGAGGAATTAGGAGCAATTGGTAATGGTTGATGATAAACTATATCTTAGGATTTCCAAGGAGGCAAGGTGCTTTGTTCGAGGCGTAGGTTGAAATAAAGGTTATTGGAAACAACATCAAATGGAAAGCTAGATCTCATAATTCCCAAGGAGATGAGGTGTTTTGTCCGACGTGTAGATTGAAATATAGATTACTAGAAACAACATACAATGATAATCCTAACCTCTAAATTCCCTCAGAGGCTCATTTCTCTATTCAAGGTGTAGATTGAAACAAAGATTATTAAAACAAGTGTTGATAAACCTTGAAACTTTGGATCAAAGGCTCATTTTTCTTTTGATTTATTTCTTCAAACTCGATCAATGATTACAAAATATTTGGGATGGAAAATGGTACGAAATCATACAAGATGCGATCAACCAAACAAATCTTAGACAAAGAGTGAACCAATATTGACTTGCAAGCTTGATGACTTAATGACACAACAATTTTGTAGTAATAAAAGTTAAACAACAATGAGCAAGGTTGCTCTTATGTATAAAAGCTCAAAGGAGTAGGGAACCCTAAAATATCCTTGAGTTAACATTCAGTTCTTGCCAACATGCAAGATTTATTCCTATGTCTAAATGCAGCAAACCTAACAGTTAACTAGAAAAACTAATCAAGTTAATTGATTCTAAATTAAAATATAACTCCATATGTACATAGGTATCTCCAAAATAGACATGCACAATTGGTGGGACATCGAGTTAACTTTGAAAGAGGCATCAAGTTAACTGTTGTGTCTAATGTCTATCTGGAAAAGGTGGGACATCTTGACTTAGTAGTTCACTGGTTGTGATTACAAGTAATCAACTCCTCCACGAAGTTGTTAACTGACTCATCATCTGGAGGTCATCACATGTCTCAACTGTTAGTTTACTTCCTATCCAAAACTTGAGCAATCAAGAAAATATTTGTGCCCTTCAACTAGTAGTTCACTAATTGGTAACTTTGGCGGCTCTATAACTGGAGTGATGATCTCTGTTTCTTTTGTAGCTTTTCATGATTTGAGTTCCAACTATAGAGTGTTGCACGATGAAACCATGAAGTTTGACTGCAAACACTCTAGCTATGAGAAATGCACATGAGATCGTTGCACACCCAAAGTTCCAATGGTATTCAACCCTCTAAACTAGCCTTGAAAGGCTATCAGATATACGAGGTATGAAACCATATGGTGTAACTAAGGGAATTTTCCTAGGGTTAGCAGATCTAAATTCATAAACATAAAAACCCAAATTGATAATGAAGTGTAAAGGAAAAACATAAAAACAAATGAAACAATCTCACCAAATGTCTTCAATCTCCATGGCTGGCCTCCATTATACCTTCTCAACTTGTTGCAAATATGATGTTGCCCTCATATTTATGTTGACAAATCTAATAACAATGAAAACCCCTAAGAAATGTTGAAGGATTTGAGATGATAATATGCAATACTAAGCTACAATTCAAATGGTAAGCATCTAAAACATGTCTAAATTATGCCAAATGAGATGTAACTATGCCTATGACAAAATGACAATAAAGCAAGAGGACAAGATGACAAGAGTGCAAGAGCTTCAAGATGACATGAGATTGCCTAAAACAAGATTGCATGAGATGAAATTAGCATGAGATGAAATAAAGAGACCAAAATTGCTATTTTATAGAAAATGCAATTTTGAGTGAAGGGCCAAGATTGAAGATTGACAAGTGTCATAGAATCAATGGACAAGATTCAATATGATAAACCATAATCAGGGTTAGGGAAACATTAGGTCAAATTCAAAATAAATGGACAAGATTGATTTTTAGAAAATCAAATCAAGGGTTGACAATGCATGTGACAAGAGATAAGACTGGCACAAAAAAAGAGGTGGTTGGAAAATCCAATAATAAATGGAAATTATTTGATTTTTGAGGAAAAAGACTATTTTGAATTAAAAATTAATTTAATTCAAAAGGTGGGACCACATGACAGTAAATAATTAATTTAAATTATTTACTAAAAAGAGGGAAAATTAGAAAGTGGGACAATTTAAATAAATGATTTTATTTAAATTTAGAGGAAAAGTCAAATAAGAAAATTAAATAATTAAGATAATTATTTAGTTGGAGAGGTGAATAATAATTAAATAAATTAAGAAATTTATTTGATTATGAGAAGACATTAGATATTAATGACATATTTAAATAAATAAAATCTATTTATTTAAATAATCAGGCAGAATTAATGGGCCAAGATAATTAAATAAATTTAAGAATTTATTTAATTATGGAAAGACATTAAATAATTAGTGATGCATTTAAATAAATAAATAAAATATATTTATTTAAATAATCAAGAGGAATAAAATACATGAATTACTTAATAATTATGCATTATTTAATCAATAGTTGAAATTGGACTATAAACAAAATATGATAAGACATGATGAATGTGGTCTATGAGTCTAGGCCATTTTTATGTGTCTACATTTTTCCCCTCTTTGTCTTAATGCAGCATGTTCCATTGTGACAAAGAAAACAAGTCAAAAATATGCCCTAGTGCAAAATAGGATGAGAAAGAATGATGAGGAGGTAGCGGTATGCCCCCTCGAGAAGACAGTCGGGTTTCAAAAATGCGAGTGGACTCTCAAAAATAGACTAGAGAATGAAAGGACAAAGAAGTGTTAGTGCGAAAAAAAATACAAATGATGAAGATGCAAACTAGAAAAAATGTTAGAAGGGAAATGAAGAAGGGAGGGATGGAAAAGAAACCTTCAACATATGCCAAAGACTAATAGATGTTGCTTGAATCATCATTAGGTAGATTATTGTAATGGCCAACAAACACCATGATATGACATAGATCAAGTTGTGCAAGGTTGTACTATCACATAAGACAAGCAATCACAGAAAAGGATGATCATGAATCATACTAAGAGCACAATTTCCCTAGTATTTTTGTCGTAACCAACCATAAGCATAAAAATGACAAGAAAGACAAGTCATGAAACATTGTTGCTCCTCTAAATCTTGTTACTAGGACATCCTCAAGGAACTAGCAACATGAATACCAAAAAGACAAGATAAGACAATCATCATGATACATCGCTACTTCTCTAAATCTTGTTATCAAGACATCACTGAGAAACTAGTAACATGACAGCCAAAAAAATAAGACAATCATCCTGATACGTCACTACTTCTCTAAATCATGTTATCGGGACATCATTGAGAAACTAATAACATGATGAAAAGGCTAAAAAGATGAGACAAGAAAATCATTATGATATGTCAGTGCTTCTCTAAATCCTATTGTTAGGACATTGTTGAGAAACTACTAACATGATGAAAAAGCCAAAGACAAGTGCCAAGTGTTTGCCAAGTGTGTCTAAATGTCAAGTATTTTGATGTCAAGATGTCAAGTTTGATGATGCCGAAGTGTTGAATGTCAAAGGTTGTTGAATGCCAAGGATGTCATGTTTGATGATGCAAAAGTGTAGAATGTCAAAGTTTTCCAATTCAGGAAGGACACATCCTGGATGATGTCAATGTTAAGAGGATTGATCCTTAAGTGTCAAGAGGATCCCTCGAAATGCCAGGTGATGGTGACGATACCTAGGAAGGACATATCCTGAGGTATTAATGATAGAGGCTATTCTTTAGGACACATCTAAAGAATAACCAAGAGTTGATTGTTTGACCATTTTGACAAAGTTTGATTATGTTGACTACATGTTAGCATTTGACATGCTGATGTGTTTGACGTGTTTATTGAATAATTGCTAGTAGTTTGCTTACAGTAGTTTGGTTGCTTATTTGGAGATGACTTGTTTGACTTGAAGACATTTTGATGTGTGCCAGTGCAGTGTCATGAACCCTAATGGACTAACCTAGTGTGGCCTCGGGGGCTCATTGATAGATGGCCTTGCCTACATCATACACTTAGAGACCTTGTAGTTTGACACGACCAACAACTTTGTCTTGATGACCAAATATTGCGCCATGATTTTTATTTTGACAACCTAAAAGGACTGACCTAATTTCTCAGGGACTCAAAGTTAAACCTTTCCTATGTAGCAAATGCGTAAAGACAATGTAGTTCAAACAAATGAAAAAGACTGATTGACATGACAAACTTGACACGAAATGACTTTGTTTTTGGGTTTTTGAGATTATTATGATTTTTTTTGGATTTCTTAAGGAAATTTTTCAATTTTTATGTCTTTTTTAGGACATTTTATGATGTTTTTTTCTTTTTTTAGGAATTTTTAGGATTTTTTGTCTTTTTTCAGGACTTTTTATGATTTTTTTGTCTTTATTTAAGACTTTTTAAATTGTCGAGACCATGGGAAATACCCACTATAGCCATATGATAAAAAAATTCTTTTAGTCAGGTCCAAATCTAGCCAATGCAGAAAGGACGTATGTGGGGTGACGGGAAAGTGATAAGCAAGACTTGATGGCAATCATTATCAGCCATGGGGGAAGATATCGGGGGCATTGTGACAGGTGTCAAGGTGGTGTCAGAAAGGTGATTTTTTATTACAAACTGAGGTAGATTGAGTGATAGTAGATGGTAGAGCAATGACCGACTATGCATGGCATCTATTTGCCAGGTTCTCACCATGGTACTTATCCAAAGTGCTTGTTACCAGGTTTTCACTATTGGACGGATTATTTTTCTTTACTTTTTTGTCATTTTTTCATTTTTTTTGGTGTCACTAAGACATCTGTCTACCAGATTTTCATCAGGGTGACGATTTTTTTATGTTTTTCAATTTTTTTGTATTTTTAAGGTTTTCGGCCCAACTTTCTAATGCTATGCATAGAACTTGTGAAGATGTAGACTATTGATAGGATCTATCAATTGTCCACTATCTATAGTAGCCAATTGATATGCTCTAGAACCAAAAGAAGATATGATGATATAAGGACCTAGCCAATTTGGTTCGAACTTTCCAAATTTTTCTCTGTCAACCTAATTTTTTAGGATTTCGCATGAGGACTAAATCACCAATGTCAAACCTCTTGACCATGAATTTCTTGTTATAACCATGACAAAACTAATTCTGATATGCATGTAGATGGTTCAGGGAATTATATCTTCTTTCTTCTAGCATCTCCAGCTCATGTAGTCATGAATATCTATGTTCTTCATCATCTATCAAACCCTTCATGGAGACTCTTAAGTATGGAATTTCAACCTCAATGGGCAATATGGATTCAGCTCCAAAGACTAGGGTGAATGGAGTGGCTCCTGTAGGCACGTGGATGCTAGTGCAGTAAGCCCACAAAGCAGGGTTAAGTTGGATATGCCAATCACAGCCAATGTCATTGATAATATTTTTGAGAATTTTAAGGATGGTTTTATTAGATGCCTCAACTTGACAGTTTCTTTGTGGGTGATATGACGTGGAGAAATGATGTTGGATATGGAATTTCTCACATAACTCATGAACATCTTGGTTCTTAAATGAACATCTGTTGTTTGTGATGATGGACTATGGAATACCATACCAGAAAATGATGTAGTTAAGAATGAATTTGAAATTTTTTTTGTTGGTTATGTATGTAAGGTGGATGGCTTCAATCCACTTAGTAAAGTACTCAGTGGCGGTGATAATGAATTTATGGCCATTGGAGGAGGTAGGGTGGATTTTCTCACAAGGTTGAGTCCCCATTATGTGAAGGGCCATGGAGATGTAATCGACTGAAGCTCTTATGCTAGAGCATGAATTAAATAACTATGTATCTGACATTGGCAACAAGTCCTAACAAACTCGAGTGCATCTTTTTCAATGGTTGTCCAATAATACCCAAGTCTTGTTATCTTTTTAGCTAGACTAGGCCCACTCGAATGAGACCCACATATACCCTCATGTACTTCACGTAAGGTTGTGTGTGCTTCATTATTTTCGAGACATCGAAGGAGGGTGTTGTCAAAGCTACGACAGTAAAGGCTGTCACTGACGATGGTGTATTAGGCAGCTTTTCAGATAAAGGAATTTCGTTGATTGTTGGATAGGCTGGGGGGAAGGACTTGGGATTTGAGGTAGTCATAAATTTCTTGGTACCAGGGATAATCGAGATCAACAAGCTCGCATACCATCTCTAATTCGAGAATATCATAGGCAGGGACCATCAACTATTCTACCAAGAACTCAAATTGTGGCACATTACTTGGGATGTCTAGGAGAGAGCCAATCATAGCCATTGTGTCTATTGCCTTATTTTGTACCCTCGAAACCTATTCAAAATTCACCATGTGGAAGTATGTATGAAAAATGTCGACCATTTGTTTGTAAGGAATTAGTTTCTCATCCTTGGTGTCATAGTCGTCATTAACTTGGTTGATGACCATCTAGGAATCTCCATAAACATGTAGTGTTTTGATCTTCCATTTTATTACCATTCTAAGTCTTGTCACAAGTGCCTTGTATTCTGCAACATTATTTTTGCATGGGAAAGCTATGCGGAATGACTTGGGGATGGAGTCTCCTTAAGGAGTGATAAATAGTATTCCTACCCTCGAGCCATGACTAGTATGAGACCCATCAAAGTATAGCCTCCAATGTGACTTAGGTTTTGTATGGAATATGGACTCATCTAGGAAATCTACCACTAATGGGTGATCACTTTGTAAAGGTGAATCTTCCAGTCAGTCTACTATCACTTGTCCCTTTATAGACTTTTGTTCTACATATTGAATGTCATACTCGCTCAAGATCATGACCCATTTTTCTAGATGTCATGTTAGTACTGAACAACTCAAGAGATATTTCAGGGGGTCAATCTTTGCTACCAACTATGTCCTGTGATTCAACATATAGTGTCTCAGCTTTTGAGCAGCAAAGACAACTGCTAGACATGCATGTTTAATGGATGTATAATTTAGCTCATATCCAACCAGTGTCTAACTAATGTAGTATATTGCTCGTTCCTTTTCTTCATGGTCATTTTGTGCCAGTAATGCCCCCAATGTTGAGATTGTTGCAGAAACGTATAAGATCAAAGGTTTTCCTTCAATTGGTGGCATTAAAATAGGTGATGACAAGAGATAATCTTTGATTAGTTGAAAGGCTTCCTAACAAAGGGGATACCCTTGCACAAAATATATTGAAATGGTTGAAATTTATCAGCCAATTGTGCTATGAAGTGTCTAATAGATTGTACCTTGCCTTGTAATGTCATTAGTTCGCTTATCCCTTTTGGAGGAGGCATGTCCAATATTGCTTTCACTTTAGTTCAATCAACCTCAAGGCCTCTTCGAGAAACTATGTATCCCAAAATTTTACCAGATGTCATGCCAAAGACACATTTCTTAGGATTCAGGAGGACTTTATACTCTTCCAATCTCTTAAAAATTTTGTCTAATACATTCAAATGATCTTTTCTTCTCAAAGATTTATCCAAAAGGTCATCTACGTAATCTACCATTATTTTGTGCATCATGTCATGAAATATCATTTTCATAGCTCTTTGATATGTGGCACCTGCATTCTTAAGACCAAAAGGCATGACATTCCAACAGTATGTACCCCAGGGACAAGTGAATGTTGTTTTATGTTGATCTTTGAGGGCAATACGAATTTGATTATAGCCTGAGAAACCATCCATGAGGGACAGCATCTCATATCCTATCGTGAGATCTACAATGATGTCTATGTTGGGAAAAGGAAAGTCATCTTTTGGACATGCTTTGTTTAAGTCTCAAAAATTTGTGTAGATGTGGATTTGACCATTTGGCTTTGTTACTAGTACTAGATTGGATATCCATTCAGCATAATCAATTGAAGCACCCATAAATCTGCAAACAACTCAAAACTCCATAAAGAAGGTTAGTTCATGCAAAGTTACTAAATGCTCCTATGAAATAATGCATCATGCGTTCATAAACAAGATAACAACACAAACTAATTGAGAGCATAAAATCAAGATACATATCTATCCCATAGTGGATTGGTGCTTCTTTGATGTGGAAAGAAGCCCTTTCCCAACACTTGAAAAATTGATGATGCAAATTATAATGGGAAAAATTAGCTCTCAATTGAAGAGAGTAACTTTGCATGAATTGTGGATGGATTGTTGAAGAATGAGGCTCCTACTTATAGAATCTCAAATGCTAAGAGTGCTCAAAAAGAGAGAAATGTGGGATAATGTTTTAGCTAATGAGATGGAGCCACTTGTCACCTTGTGAATGGTTGGAGGATGTGCAATTTTTGGTCAATGTGCCTATAAATGAGATTGGTTGGCCTTTTCAAATTCAAATTTGGCTTGTTGTAGGGAGAAAAGGAGTCTTTAATGCCAAGTGGGGGACATGTAAGAGGGAAGTTATTGCCATGTTGGAAGGGACAAGTCAACTTGTTTTCAAATTCAAACTTGAGAAATATTCTTTCAAAGATGCTTTGTTGAGGGAAAATGTTGATTTTAATAAATGAATTAAAATGCTTTATTGGTGCAAGTGGGAAAAGCTAGAGGATGTGATGGGTGGTTAGATTAGATTAATCATAGTTTGATTAACTTAGATGATGATCAGGTTTTTGACCCGTTTGACTTAGATTTAGGGATTTAAACTAAATCAAAGGGAGATGAAAGATGATTTCAGACTTAATTAAATAAAGGTTTGATTTATTTAATTAAAAGAATGATGATAGGCTTAAATTAAATAAAGTTAATTTATTCAATTTAAATGGATGATCCTGATTTTCCTAATGAATGGATGAATGTGAATTTGATTTATTTAATGAGTGGATGAATGTGAACTAATTAGATGCACGATGCTAATTTCATGTGTCTACATTTTGCCCCTCTTTGAAGTAATGTACTTGCTGCGTTGGTTCAAAGAATAAACTTGTTGCAATCAAAATTCAAAAAAAAATTGATTTTTTCGGAAGCCCCAGCAGAAATAAGTACACTAGTACATTGCCCCCTCGAGAGATTGAGTGAAAAAATTCAATTTGAGGGTTGATCTTGCGATAAAGAGGTTTAAGATAGACATATGGATGGTTATGATGATGATGCAAATGAGATTGTTTTAAGATGCATAGAATAACCAATCCATATTATCCTAAACAACTTAAATGATGATATAATGCATGTGAGATGGATGAGATGGGTGATGTGATATACTATGATTATGAGATTTATGTATGCTAATGATTTTTGGATGCAAGATGGATACAAGATGTGTGCATTAGTGATGTTATGTTAGCACGGAGAGAAGAAAGAAGAAACGAGATGATGTCAAGAGGATCCAACAAGTCCATGATTTGATGAGACTTTATTAGAGATGATTATGATGATAGATGATGATTTTCTTATCAAGGATTGGGATTTTACAAGGACTACTTACCTTATGTTTGATTACACATGTAGATACGATGCATCAAGGTATAAAGAACCAGAATGGAATTGTACCTAGTGCAATGGAATTTGACTTGACAAATAGATAGGAGTATTCTTGTTCACACTTGACATATGGAAACCTTGCTAGGGCATACCTAACAAAGCAAGTATTCACCAAGTTATATTACAAGAATGTGCAACAAGCACAATAGACAAAAGATAATGATCATTGCCCCATTCCTATCTCTCTAAATCGCTTTGTTTAGACGTCATCGAGAGGTCATTGGAATGAGTGCAATAAGATAAATCAAAAGAAAAGATCAAGTACACAAACATGCCAATGTTCTTCATACCTTCAACTAGAGGGATGTGTTTTAATAGGATAAGAATCCAAGTGATACAAAATGATTCCCATTGTCAGAACAATATATCCTAGGACATGCATTGTATAGGATGATGATGGTTTGATAAGTTGATTGATAGGCTATTGATATAAGGTTGACTGACATGTTTGAAAATGATCAAGAGTTTGATTTTTCTTTTAATGGTTTGTTGCTTCGATTTTCATTTTGTGTCTAAAGTTTTCTTTTGCTGATTGTTGTACTTGTTTCTGTTTGTTTTGCCAAAGGAGGAAGGTGATGATCAATTTATTATGGATGATTGTTTATTACGGGTGAAGGCGAGATGGGGATGGATGGATTTTTTCAAATATTTGGATGTTTTTGACATTTTTAGAATGTTTTGAGGTTGTTTTGGTATTTTCAAGATTTTACAAATGTTTTGATTTTTTTATTTTTCAAATGTTTTGGGGCTTTTTGAGATTTTATGAATGTTTTTGGATTTGTGTTTTTTGAATGTTTTTGTGTTTTTGTATTTTTGTGTCTCGAGGACTAATCAAAGATTAGCCTTGCCTACATTTAAGATCAGAGACAACGTAGTTTGGATACCATGTTTTTGATGTTTTTCTGACTTTTTGACATTTATGAATGTTTTTGGATTTTTATATTTTTGGATTTTTTGAATTTTTGCATGATTTCGACGATTTGGAAATGGATATGTGTGATCATATCAATGCTTTGTTTAGGATTTTGTTGAAAACCAAGCTAGGGTTGATTGTTTTGATTGATGAATAGATTATGATAACATTGTTGAGGATACACAACACAAGGATTTGATTGATCAGGATTGATGACGATAACATTGTTGAGGATGCACAACAATGTAAGGATTGATTTGATCAGGCTTAATGATGATAATATTGTTGATGATGCACAAAAATGAAAGGATAGTGTTAAGCAACATAAGGATTGGGAAAGATATCCTAAGATGATGATGGATTGATTGGATTTGATTGATCAGGATTTTGAAGCTTGATTTTGGAGCAAAATTGTTTTGAATGGTTTGATGTGGTGTTGAAGGTTGCATTAGATGCGACTAATATTGATTGTTTGGATTGATGTTCGATGAAAGATGAAGCTTGATAAGGAATGTCTTCTGATCAAAATGTGCCATGGACTAGTGATTTGGATTTTGGCTCACAAATGTTTGACCAATTTGATTTCACATTTTCCAATGTTCAGATCACCACATAAGTTTGAGGATATAGATCAAGATTTATTCCTGAAGCGAGATCTAAATATCTTCCCCCCAATGTCTAGCAATGTATGGAATGTTATGGATGGATGCTTGTATAGGTGTACGGATGGATGGATATGGTAAGCATGCAAATGATGCCAAGGATTATCATGCGATAAGATAAGGTGTGCAGATAAAGGATGCTCATTTGGATGATGCTTCATGGATCAGATAATATTGGGTAGGATCGGATCAATGAAAATGACTCATGTCAAGATGTTTACCATAAGCAAGCATAAAGTATGGCCAAAATTCATCAAGATCAAGATAACTTAGACTATGAATGCAAATGGATATAGGTGGATAAATGGTTTATGGATGGATGGATTTATTATGGACAAGATGGATGGAATGTTGGATTTATTATGGATGGGATGAGATGCTTCCACCTGAAAGATGCTCAATTCTACACATGATGCCTGTATTCTAGGTTTTCATCATGGTACCTATCCAAAGCGCCGCCTATACAATTTTCACTAGAGGACAATTTTTTTCTTTACTATTTTCAATCCTTTTTCTAATTTTTTGGATTTTTTTGGATTTTTTTTGGATTTTTTGAAAGATTTTAAGCTCATGTTGAACCACATGGTGGTTTCGATGTAGATGCTTATGTCATAATGTGCCATCGATATCCTACTTGAATAAGTTGTCTTGCTAAGATACGTGCACTTGAATGCATCTTTTGGGATTCTTGATATGCTTTGTTGATACCATAGTTAACTTTGTCTTTGTGCATACATCATGATAAAGTGCCTTCGGAATCCTTATGATGAAGGGTTGTTTCCAATACATGGTCAATATGATAATTGGATATCATACGTGGAGGCATGGATGGAGTGTGTTTAGGGATAGGAGATGGATTGGTTGATAGTTTAGCACCTTTGACTCTCCAAACTTGGGAAGATAAGCAATGATGAGTGGATACAAAAGTGTGCATGGAATTAGGACCGACTACTTGATACACTTTGTACGCCACTTGAAAATTCTACTTTTTCTTTTCCAGACATCTTTGATGGATACTTTTCCCTTTTTTATTTTTCCCCATAGCTTCTTTGATTGATGGAGTTTGATAGGGATGATCTTTCTTTGTATTTTTTGGTATCCATTTGTATTTGATTTGTCCATTATTCTTTCTAGCTTCTTTTTCTTTGATAACATTCTTTGTACTTTGATTCAATTCTTTCTTTTGACATTGGTCCCAATTCATGGATGGGGTGATGGGTGGATGAAGATTCATGACGTGGCTAGTTGTAGTATTAGCATCGGTTTCATCATAAGGATTCCCCATTCTACCTATGTTGATGTTTTCTTGAGACATAGTTGCCCCGAGTATTGTGGAAGTAGTACGTTCATGCTTTGATTCCACCTGTTCTGAGAGCTCTTGTTTAGAATGCATTATCTGATAAATGACCACTGTAGATGATGTTATTTTGATGTGTTGCTCTGCTAACCCTGGAATGTCTTGTTTTGTCAGACCTTTTTCTTTGAGTGGATAATGTTGGATATCTTCATACATGATGTCTCTAGTCTGAATTTGTTATATATCTGATCTTGATGTTGACAACTCTGTTTGACTGTAGGGATCAATAACTTGCTCTTTTGTGTAATAATGTCAGGAGTAAAGGAATCTTGTTCTGAATGAAGATCATCTATGTGTCCATCCATAGAAATCATCTCATGGGTAGATGGAGGAGTATGTGTTATATGAACATGATCATCATTTGTGACATATTGTATAGATAAGAGAGTGTCCATTGGATCATTGTAGTATCTTGGAGATACAACTTCTTGATCTTGAATGATTTTGGAATTGCTTTCGACATGCTTTGGATCATGTTCTTGACATGGGTCAGTTTCAAAGAATGGATTGCTTATAAAGGATTCTTGGACGTCATCATTAGGAATGGAAAACAGCTCAATATCCTCTTGATCTTTGAGTGGACTTGGATCAAGCATCGAGTTGAGGGTTCCTTTAGTATCTATAACCATGAGGTCAAAGGGAGTCAACATGTCTTGGAAAGGGCCATAAATAAATTCTTTGGTGAAAGATGTTGGTCATGCTTTGGAATAAATTCTTGAGATATGTCCTCTAGCTCATAAGGTGATGTAGAGACATTTTCAACATGATCATTGGTAAATGGGTCATGGATTATGTCAATTAGATCAAATAAATCTAACACTCCTTGAAATAGATCACTAAAAAGTGGCTCTTGATGTATGGTGAGTTGGTCATCGGATGAGGTGAAAACATCTTCAATGTGCTCATTGATGGATAGGTTTTGATCATTGTTTTCAACAATTGTGGTGGAGAGATTGTCAATGTCTTCAACCATAGAGTCAAGTGATGTTGACATTTCTTGAATTGGATCATTTTTGGGTATTATTGGTGTATTTTGATCATGATTGAAAAGTGACTCTTGAAATATGTTGATTTGATCATTGGATGAAGTAGACACAACTTCAAGGTGCTCAGTGATGGATTGATTTTGATCCTTGTTCTCAATAGTTGTGGTGGAGAGATTGTCAATTCTATCAGTGTCCCCAATAGTGATTATCTTTTGATCAATCAGTTCTTGGATGAGATTTTTTATTCGAATACAACTTGATGTTGTGTGTCCCTTTATTCTGTGAAAATCACAATGGTGCTCCTCATTATACCCTGGTGGTTTAACTAGGGGTTCTTGATAGTTCCCGTAGATGGGGAGTTTGATGAGATTTTCTTGTACCAATTGTTGTAGGACTAATTCGATTGGTCTTCCAAGTGGTGTGTATTTATGTTTGTTCCCTTGTGAGATTTCCACTTTGAATTGACCTTGTGGTGATTGATTTTGGAGATGTGGTGATTGGTATTCAAGATGTGGTGATTGGTCTTCAAGATGTGGTGATTGATCTTTGAGATGTGGGGGCTGAATTTGTTGATGTGGTCAATCTTGACATTGGAGATATTGTTTTTGATGTGGTTGTGGACACAACTCAATGCTTTGATGGCATGGGTCAACCAAAGGAAGGGTGTACTGATTTTGGAGTAAATATATCTCTTGGCTCAATAATTCAATTAATTTGGCATGTGAAGCAAGTTTTTCTAGCGAAATTTGATCTTGATTTTGATTTTGACTCCCTTGATATAGTTGATTTGGCTTTTGTTTAAGTAGATTTGGAATGTACACTTGTGGTGTTTGCATGGGATCATGGACAAATTGATTTTGGACAATGTTCTGACTTGGGATGATGTTTAGATTTGGCATTATAGGTTGAAATTGAACATTGTCTTGATTTATGTAACTTTGATTTTGGATGGTGTTACCTTGACTTAGATCAATACATGGAGCTGTTATCATTGTTTTTGGACTTTGAACAACATTTTTGTGATTCACAAACATATCTATCCCAAAGTTTTCCAAGTTTGGATTCAAAATGTTCATGTTTGGTAAAGTTGTACTTGGTACATTTGGCATGTAGGGATTTGATGGGATGATGTTGTTCATTTGAAGGCTCATGCATTAGGTGTTTGGTTGATAGACTTGTAGGTTTGGATTTAGATCTACCATCGGGAAAGGTGTTCCAATATTTTGACTAGGCATACTCACATTTGTTGTACCATTGAGGTTTGTGGGAGATAATGATCCTATGTATGGATTGTATAAATGTGAGTGTTGAAAATCAATTGGCATTGTATGGCTTTGATAGTTCAGTTGAATTGGATTACTCATGATGTATGGATCAAGTTTATATTCCATTTTCTTCTTGTGTTTTGACCTTGTTGCAAAAGTGACCTCTAAGGTGTTTAGGACCAATGATGAGATGAAGGATGAAAAGGGGTGAATGATATGGGTGTTGAACGTTTAGGAACTTTGGATCAATGCTAGACTTAGGGTTTGATTTTGATTGGTTTGATTGGATTTGGATAATGAACTTGTAAACCCTGAGATGTTAGATGTGATCTTTAGGATAAACTTGTTCAAAGAGGTGATAATTTAATTGTTTGTGGAAGGATTCATCCAAACACACCTTATTAAACAAGTGATTTTGATTTAGTTTAGGGATGTACCCAAGTCTATAAAAATGATGTTTCCCAGAGCTCTAAAGTTGTTTGTGAGATGGATTTTGATAGATGTTTGGGATGGATGAAGGCTTGATTTTTTATCCTAAGAGACTTAGAGAGACTTTGTTTACTAGACCAAGATATTGAAGAACATGCTTTTCTCTAAGAGTAGTTCAAACCAAAAGACCAATGTTTTCTCAAAAGACAATAAAAAGATAAACAAGCACATGTTTGGGGTTTGATTGATTTAATCTTGGTTAATGACTTTCTTTTACCACAAAAACACTTCTTGCTTATTTTTCCAACTGAATGTCTATGTCTCAATTCCTTTTCATTCCACAAGGTTCATTATGTGAAAATAAAGGTTCCAAGAGCATAGTTTCCTATTATTGACTTTAGTAGGAGCAAATTGAGATGAAATCCAAATACCTAGAAACCTCTAAGGATATGAATCCCAAGGGCAAGCAAGGGCATGGAAATTCATTCAAGGATATTTGCTTCTCCTAAAGGGTTTTGAAATTTGAATGATTTTTTGAATGTTGGTTTCAATGTTTTGGATCCAAGCACTGTGTTTTCAAACTGACTCACAAGCAATATAACATCCTAGCTCAATTGGTATGTTTCTCTTGGTGGGCTTGCCTCATGCCCTTCATAGTAGAAGAGATTATTTTACATGCAACCAAGGAAAAAATATAAAGGTATGTTAAGAATGAAGTCTTAACCTCTATACTTTAACCAAGATCGGACATGGAAAGTAACTTCTTGGAATCTAAGTTCCAATGCACCACTTTGATAACTCGTTGGATGGACTGGTTGGCTACTACAAACAAGGTTCTTAATGATGGGACATCGGGGACATGGCACCTTCCGAGCGTCTAGCAAGCCACTAAAGTCTTTAATCAATCCTACTAGGGGAACTTATACTTTTTACGGTAGTACCCTGTTCTGAAAGACACTGTACGGCTAAGGCCTACATACGATGAGGACTTGACAGTTTAGTCTTATCCATTTATATACCGGCCCAAATAAAAAATCGGTTGGAGTCACCTTTGAGTTCTCCTTTTGGATGTGTCTCTTAGGGAGGCCCCTCTAAAGGTAAACAATAGCAAGCAAGAACATCCATAGTTCGATCAACCTTCATT
Source organism: Sequoia sempervirens (assembly GCA_007258455.2). Classification (NCBI taxonomy): domain Eukaryota; kingdom Viridiplantae; phylum Streptophyta; class Pinopsida; order Cupressales; family Cupressaceae; genus Sequoia; species Sequoia sempervirens. The sequence continues at coordinate 730,763,499 of VDFB02270651.1, read as the reverse complement.
TAGAAACAAAGGGATAACACACGCGATATACCTAACTCACACTCGCAAGCTTTGTTTTTAGTTGCCAAAATGAAGTGTGGAGGCAATATTTTATGCAACTTAATGTCATCAAAAAGAATTTTGATTCTCAATATCGTTGTGAAGCACAAGAGAAGCGCATATGCCTTTTTACATGAGATTATTTTGCAAAAAAGATTACAAAGCATAAAAGACACATGTTTGTTTTAAGTCTTTCAAAGAACTATTGACTTCATTTTTAAGCACCAAAGGAAATGTGATAGTTTGTCTTGTTCAATTGTTTAAATCCAAAACCAACTTTAGTTTGTGTCCTAATGTTCATTTTAAGCCTTTGTAGCAAAAATTGAAATGTTCTTTTTAGAACCCAAAAATTATGTGAGTTGATCTAAAAGAGAAAACTAAAGCATAGAACGGAAGCTCCTTAAAGCATTTAAAAACGCCTAGTGGATCTCAAGTTTGACGCTCAATTCTTCAACTCCAATCTTTCTTTTGTTCTTCGCTTGATTGCAATGCTTAATTCCAATGTAAACCTAACTTGCAAACATTACAATGTAAAATCTTAGAAATAAGATTTATTAATACAAAATGAATGCATTCACTGATACTTTTATTGCAGGAGTTCCTCTTCCTTAAAAATTTATAAAAAAGTCTAAATCATGAATTGATAATCTCCTAAATGAATGTTAGTTCACAATAAAGTTTGATTAATGATGACTTTTTATGTACGCTAGTCCACAATAAAGCCTCCTTGTATGTCATGCTTCTTCAATCCCATAAAGCCAACTCAGTCAATAGATAAAGAGGTCAACAAAAGACTAAGATTAATTAGCAACAAAAGACACTAAAACGTGAGAAATTAGAATAAGATTATTAAAATCAATGCCATAAAAAAGACTAAGATCTCTAATCTCATTTTATTTTAAAAGGAAACACGTTGGAGCAATTACAAAAGACACTAAAAACATCTTTAAGACTAAGTGTGTTACTGTTAAGATGTGCAACCATAAAGCATTGACGAGATATAAAAAGGAAATTATGACAAACTGAGATGGAAACTCAGAGAAGTGACAAGATTGACCAATAGAATAAGCTCAGTAAAGAGACCAAACAAGAGGTTGATGGTGCACAAAGTTGGAGGTTTATTTGAACAACAAACAAACTTTATGGTGCATGCATTTATAACCTTATTTTCTCATGTATTCATTTATTTTGAGCACAACATCTGATTTGGGATATCATTATGGGGATGGGCGCCACTGCCTTTCACATGGCTTGGTTCTTATGCTATGAATGATAGAGTCTTGAATATTAAATTTGCTTGTGAATTTTGGATTTTGGCTAAATAAATCTTATTGTTGCTACTTTTTCAAATATGGCTGGTGCAATTCATCTACTCACCCAGCTATGCCAATAGAAATTTACAATCCATTAGTTTAGTGATGCAATCAATAAAGCCATGTTCAAATCAAATTTCTAGAAATTGAAGATAGAAATCAAAATAAAAGCTAAGACCAACTGCCTGATTTGTACCACTGCCATTGTAAGAAAGAAATTTGACCTTGATCATCAATGTAAAAAATTTCCCACTTAAACTTTCAAACTGGAAGGCAATGCCCATTCATCATTTTTAGGTGATCAAGACATGAAAGATAGCGACGTTAAAAAAGATCACCACATTGAATGATAACTTCCTTGTGTAGATCAAAATTTATGCATTGGACGATTTGAGTCCACACCACATATGCTAGAACAAATCCGCAAGTTTCATGTCTAAAAAAATGGCTTGGACACCAACAACCTACACGTGTGATAAGTGTGCAGGCCTAGGTGTGGGAGATGCACATTTTGCTACCTCTAAAACTACCCATAGGGGAAAGCTTTGATTTCTTCCAAGTGAGTATTAAGATGCACCTTTATTGCCTCAACCATGCGCGGTTAGCCTTTGATCACCTCTCAAATTAGTCCATCGATATGCATATTGAATTCAATCTGTAGTAGATATGGCTATGCCCCCAACAAGTCTCTTTAGGCATTCTGTGTGATCCTTGGAGAGATCCTCAGTGTATGGAACTTCAACATATGGCCATCCCTGTTGGTGTAATCACTATCATCTAATTGTAAAGCATAGATTATATGCGCCTTTATACCCCTGATGTGACAACAGTTTCTACTACTGTCCTCTCTCAAAAAGGTATTTGAGGCTCAGAGAACTAAAGCGCCAACCTTCAGTACACAAAGTCAAATGGAGGTATCGATAGAAGGAAAATTTGAATCATCTAGTAGCAAACCTCATGCACGATTAACAAAGTAAATTTAGACATAGCTGGAATGATATTGGATGAAAAAACAAAAAAAAGAAATAGCAGAAAAAAAAACCAAGAGGCGCGGTTTAATATTCGGCATACTTGAGTGTCTTGCACAGGTGTAGATTTTTCTGGTAGACAATAATACTAAAAAAATTGATATTGCAGATATTTGATTCTTTTTTTTTCCTTTTGAATAAAGATATAAAAGATGCTTGGATATCAAGACTCATTCAACCTTCCATGTTATGTGGATGCTTAAATATCGTGCCCTCCCAATGATGGTCGAATAGCACAATAGTTAAGTTGTTTAAGATTACAAAAAATGGCGATCTAGTACTTACTCTTAAAGAAAAAATGTTAAATGAATCTGCATGAGAAAAAAAAGCTGAGGTACATGAATAGCATTACAAAAAATGTCTGCAACAATGGCCAAAACCCAATATTGAGAATAAGATACTATCCTAACATTTTCTTTTTCTTTTTCTTTTCTGTCTTCTTTTTCTAACACTGGTGAAAATTTTGACAAGGTAGAGGTGCTCTTTTGTGGATAAAAGGTGGGTTACTACTGATCAAAGATGTATCAAAATAAGGCAATGGCAATTTTTTGGAATGGTGAGATTCTAATAAGATTTGGTTTGATTTCTTTGGCAAGAGCAATGTGGGATAATGTTTTAGCCAATGAGATGGAGCCACTTGTCACCTTGTGAATGGTTGGAGGATGTGCAAGTTTTGGTCAATGTGCCCATAAATGAGATTGGTTGACCTTTTCAAATTCAAATTTGGCTTGTTGGAGGGAGAAAGGGAGTTTTTAATGCCAAGTGGGAGATATGTAAGAGGGAAGTTATTGCCATGTTGGAAGGGACAAGACAACTTGTTTTCAAATTCAAACTTGAGCAATATTCTTCCAAAGATGCTTTGTTGAGGGAAAATGTTGATTTTAATAAATGAATTAAAATTCTTTATTGGTGCAAGTGGGAAAAGCTAGAGGATGTGATGGGTGGTTAGATTAGATTAATCAAAGTTTGATTAACTTAGATGATGATTAGGTGTTTGACCCATTTGACTTAGATTTAGGGATTTAAACTAAATCAAAGGGATGAAAGATGATTTCATAATTAATTAAATAAAGGTTTGATTTATTTCATTAAAAGAATGATGATAAGCTTAAATTAAATAAAGTTAATTTATTCAATTTAAATGGATGATCCTGATTTACCTGATGAATGGATGAATGTGAATTTGATTTATTTAATGAGTGGATGAATGTGAACTAATTAGGGTGCATGATGCTAATTTCACATGTATACATCAATAGACCATATGAATCCTGCATCTAGTAGTTTATTGAGTTCGTCTTTGACTAACAGGGTGATCTGAGGATGCATTTTGCATAGCTTCTATTTTACTAGTTTTACGTCTTGCAGTAGTGGCAAATGGTGCAAAACTAATTATGGATCCAACCTAGGCATATCAGTATATGACCATGTGAAATTAATCTTTCGTTCTACAAATAATTTTTGAAACTCAAGTTTCTCTTCTTTTGTCAGGGATGCCACAAAGAGGACCATTTTGGGATCTTCTATCATTGATATGTTGACTTCTATGGTATCCTCTACAAGCATTGTTGATTTCTCTTTCAGTCACAGGAAGAAAGTCTAGTCCTCCATCTTTGGGAACCTCGGAGAGGTTTTCACCCACAAATACATCCTTTATTTTTACTTTTTTGTCGTCAGAAGGTGCCTTTTAGTTTTCACCTAAATATGTTTCATTTTTTGCTTTATTTTTATTTTTCATTTTGTGACTAGAGGATGGAGCAGTCTCCCCAAAGTAAGCTGCACAATCTAGGTCGATAGAAAATCCAACCTTGTGATCACCACTGGGTATTCCCTCATGTAGTCCCATAAATTCTACAATGGCCTCATCATTCTGAAATATGTCCAAAACTAGTGGGTCTTGTTGGTCCCAATCAATTAGTTGTGGGTAGACTAAGGATATGTCATCATCAGCATTGGTGAATTTTGGGGAGGACGTGGACTAGAAGATGGCTTGGGTTTGTCATTGTTCCTTGGCTCAAAGGGTCTATCCCAACTTTCTTGTTTCCTTGGGAGCTTCAGATTGTCAGCTGTGTCAATTTTAAATGTTTTCTAAAATCTTGGTTTAGAGGTAAGTTCTCTAGGTTCAAGGAACAAGTCATCAAGGCAGCAGTCACTTATGGATTGTTGGGAGCCATATTCCCACTCATGGGAGTGAGTTTCGGTAGGGAATTCCTCAATAGTCTTGACACTTTCTGAAGCATTCACGCTCTCACTCGAAAGTACATTGGTACGTCGATCATCATTTTCGGGTAGACCATACCCTAACCCAAGATACTTTGGTCATTTGGAAGGTTCTATGGGCTATCTTTGTCTAGTTTTATTTCTTCCATGGCCACTAGTTCAATCATAGCCTTTAGCCTTCATCATGTCATATCGTTTGCCATATTTCTTAACTGGTAATAGGGGTAAGTCTTCTATTTCTTTATAGATCCATCCTATAAAATTGGCAATGTCCTCATTGTTCATGTCTCCCCATTTTATGAAAACAATTTTTGGCGAAACTTTGAATATTTTCTTTAGGTTCCATTCTATAGCATATCCAACCATAGACCTTAGGAGACTTGGGTATTGTTGTGATACTATATGCCATATTCAATTTGAATTCTCTGAAGCCTAGGTCTTGGATCTTAACAATGGACTCAGCCTTAGGAAGTGAGGAAGATGATAATGGGGTGGAAGATGTGGATGGAGTGGATGTAGATGATGATGCGGGTGTGGACAGGTCAATGAATTTGTAAGAAGAAGAGTTAGGAGCTTCTCGGTTGATGGGCACTTGATTATCAGAGATACCCCTTAGGTTGGTACAATATTGAAAAGGATTGAGATCTCCATATATGGTGATTTTTGTATCTCCAAAGGGAAACTTTAGGCATTGGTAATAGGTGGATGGAACAACTTTGAGCACATGAATCCAAGGTCATCCAAGCAAAATTCTATAAGGTAATTCAAGATCCAAGACTTGGTAAGTTGTATCCACAATGACCAGTCCTTCTCTGATGGGAAGAGTGATCACACCACGAGAGGAACGTTCTTCGTCATCATATACTTTTATGACTATGCTCTTTGTTGCATCTATGCAAGCATCAAAAAATCCTAGATCCTTAACCAGTTTTAAGGAGCATATATTTAGTCCTACTCTGTCATCTACTAGAACTTATCTAACCTTATGCTTATTGATGAAAACCTCAATGTGAAATGCATCATTATGATTAGTCTTAGGTGATGAATAATATTGGTCAGAAAATGTTACATGATGGGGTGTAGTGAGATAATCCACCATGGCCTCAAATTGGTTGACATCAATGCCCTAAGGGACAACAAACTCTTGCAAGGTTTTGTCAAGTATAGCCTTACGCGTAGGAAAAATGTGAAGCAACTCAAGTATGAATATTTGTGTAGGGGTTTTTCCTAGCTGGTTGATGAGGTTAAACTATATCTTAGATTGGGATTGCTTTGTAGATGGACTTGATGGTGGTTGTCTTGCAAATGGACCTGGTACTATAATTTTTGGTTGCTGAGGAGGTGGACCAACTATGGTGAATTTTCCGCTCTAAGTAGTGGCATTCCATTTAGGTGCTCTTTTGATAGTTATGATATTGACATATTCATCGTCAATTCAAACATTATTGATGATGGTTCCTCCTAAATAATCAAATGTAGTGCGAGTGTAATTATCTTGATTGTTATTAGTCTTGGGATCTGATGTGGAAGCTTTATTAGAACCATGGTCTTGCAGTGGGTTCTTATGAATGGTATGGCCTACATTGGATGCAAATTGTGGCCCACCACTTCAATTATGCTATTTTCAATGAGGTCTTGTACAATTTTCCTTAGTTGCCAACAAGATGTTTTATGCCCTTTAGCCTAATGGTAATTGTAAAAAGCATTATCATCCCACCATGATGGTTTAAACTACCCTAGTTCATATGATTTAGGATCCTCAAGTGTGATGAGACCATTTTGAAGGAGCTTCTTAAGGACTTCCTCAATTGGCTTTCCCAAAGCGGTGTAGGTTTTTCTTTTTGATAATTGTCTTATCTAGTGGGATTGTCCTTGACTTTGACTATTTTAACCATTTTGGTTATTGATGGGGGGTGTTAGTATCATTTTTGGTTTGTTTTGTGGCTGAGCTCCCTTAAGAGCAAGTACAAGTCCTATCATGTTCACAACCTTGGCATCAACAACATCGTCATTGGTAGCATGCTTATTTTTGGCCCAATACTTATTTTTGTCTATGAGCGGGTTTACGATTGTGTTTCTAGGACCATATTTCAATTCCCCTTTAGCAAAAAAGGATTTCTCAACTTGGACACCTTTTCTGAATAGGTTTGTAAAGGTTGTGCAACAATGAACTTGAAATCCATATTTCAATGGGCCTAGGAGCATTTGAACAAACATGTCAAACTTTTCTTTTTTAGGTATGTCAATGTGACAGTGACTTGCTAGACTTCTCCATCTTTGGAAGAATGGGATAAATGTTTCAACAACATCTTCTTGTGTAAGATTGCACAAGCTAGTGATGGAGGTGTCCATCTCAATGTTATATGAGTAATTCTTGATAAAAAAAATTAAGTTCATCCCATGTTTTTATCCCTTTCAAAGTGGTGAACCATTCAAGTGCAAGTCATGTAAGACCCTTAGAGAAAAGTCTCATCAAGTTTGTTCATAGGAAATGTCCATGCAATTGGTTATAAACTCTCAATTATGTTCAACAGGATTTTTCTTTCCCTTGTATTTGGTAAAATGTGGTGCCACATATCTAGGAGGGAATGGTGGCAAGTTCAAATTCGTGTCAAAAGGATATAAGCATAGGTCGTATGACACATGTGACCTCTTTTTGGATGCTCACATGTCTTCTATGGTATTTTACAAATCCATCATTCTAGCTTTCATGGCATCAATTATAGGGTTATTTGTGGCATCACACATGGGAGTGATAGATATGCCATGGGTCCCCATTTGTCGCAAAAAGATGTTGGTGTTTTGATAAGGGATGTGTTGTTGCGAGACGTATGATGTGTTTTGGTTCGCATGTTGTTGGTATTGAAAGTTTGGATTAGGACCTTGTTGATGAGTGTGAATATGCGATGAATATGTCAGAATGTGCCCTCTAGCCATTTGAGTCAAAATTTGGGGAATATGTTGACCATGAATATTTTGGTGCCCTAATGATGTCATGTGTTTCGTATTCGGATTGCCTTGTCCAAATTGTTGGAATTGTCCATAGGGGATGTTCATGCTTTTCCCTTGGGAAGTGTTGGCATTAAATTGTGATGATGTGTTTACATTTGGTTGTGGTGCTTGAATAAAGACACGTCATTTATTGCCTCCAAAGGGATTGAATGAGGTTCCAATGAAGGGATTTGATGATGAGGCACACATGGCACTAGATGAAGCTCCACACAAAGGACTTGAAGAGCTTGCCCCCATTGATGAGGACCCAAAATTTGTACCAACTGATTGTGATGATATTGTTGACATTGTTGGCATTGATTGTGTCATGACTTGTGTCCCTCCAATGGATGTTGCATTGATTGAATTGGGATTGTTTTGATTGGTTGTGTCATGTGAGGTGACATTAATGGTACTTGTGGCAATTTGTGAGGTAGCACCAACATATGCATTTCTTGTATTATTTTGAGGTTGACCATTGTTAGGCATGTTGTTTGTATTGTTTACATTATGGTCAGGTGATATTGGTCTCAAAGTGTTAACGTCAAAACCGTGTGGCAATTTAGCTCCTTGACTTAGAAGTATGGCCAAATATCTATCTCTATCCTATAAAACCATTTCTTCTACAAAGAAGGTCACTTCTATATTTTGGGTTGCAGCTTCTATGTCTTCCTCATATATTTTCCCATGTTCATCCCTACATATGAATGATTCAAAGGGATTATGTGACAAAGATGGCATGTTGTTAAATGGATCAGAAAAAGTCCAATGTTGGTTTATGTCATAAGTGTTATTGTTGATGTTCGAATTGGAATCTTGTCCAAAGTTTTCCATTTGTCTTTTCTTTTTGTGAAGCCTAGTTTCCACCATAAAAGGGAATTGTTCAAATGAGGATGATGAGAATGACAACTAAATGCAAGGATGACACTAGACTATGTTTTTGGATTTTTTTGATAAAGGATGACAATGCAAGACTATGTTTTTGGATTTTTTTGATAAAGGATGACAATGAAAGGTTTTTTTTTTGGATTTTTTGATAATAAGGGATGCAATATGACTATGCCAAAGGACAATGAAGACTAGGATGACAAGTTATGACACTATTTTTTTTGTATTTTTGGAATAAAGGATGTCAATGCAAGGTGATAACGACGTTTTTCTAAGATAAATGACTAATGAAAGGTGATAAAAATGTCAAGAGAATATGCCAAATGCCAAGGTGAGAATGAAGACTAATATGAAAATGTTGACTAAGGAAGTGACCAATTCCAATTCTAGATGCCAAATGAGGACTATGATGAAAGTTATGACAATATTTTTGGATTTTTAAGGATAAATTATGCAAGGTGATGACTAAGATGACTTGAATGACTAAAGTATGAAAATGCAAAGGTATAAATGATTTGGAAGAAGGTTACCTAACCACCCTAATCTTGATCTATGTCTCAATTTTGGAATATCAAAGGACTTATTTTGGAGGACTAAATGACAAGTGAGGTTTCCTAACTAGACTTTTGAGTTGGAAAGGTCTCACAAAAGGACAATGACTAAAGAAGATAATGATGATGACTAAAGGTCTTTCTCGACACACGTGACTAGGATGCCTACACACCTCTTGATCCAAAAAAATATTAAAAATCACTAACGAAGAGGTTTTGACGCCTACCTGGTCAACCTCGATGCCCTCGATGATGTCTGCACACAAATGGTCTAGTCTAGGATCATCGTAGCCTCTTCTACTTGGAATTTTGATGAATTTTCTCTCACAAAATTGAACAAAATCCTTGTGATGAATAGTGCAAATGGCCCTTCTTGGGACCCACCTAGGTCCCTGGGGCCCATTTTTCTTGGAGTTTGTGGCACCCTGGTTTCTCCTAAATTTATCCCACCTAGCTGGGGGAAAACTTAGGAGGGGGCATAAATTCACCTCTTTACCATGTTTTTCTTCCAAATCATTGATATATTCTTGAACATTCTTCTCATCATGGTAGCTTCTTCTGATTTTCAAAACTAACCTAAAATTTGAGTTTTTCTGGGGTATAATTTTGTGTGATTTTTCACAACCAATCTTGTACTGCTTGTTGATCTAGTTGTTGGAGGCACCTTCAATACTGGTTGGCTCAACCTCGATGACCTTTGAGGCACTTTTTCTTGGCATGAAAATCCATAAAACTCCAAAGTTTGGATAAAGCAATTCTTCTTTACTTTAGTGTGGCTAGTTTTTCCCAAAATTGAGCCCACTAAAGTGGGGGAAAATGTAATGTTGTAGAATTGCACCTAGGGAAAACTCCACATTTTAGCACTTTTCCTAGCATTTATGACACCTAAGCACATTAATGATAAAAATTCCATGGGTCAAAATTTCATGATTCCAGCTCCATGTGGACCAGTGGTGAGACAGCATCAGCCTAATAACATGTTTCCCGAAAACTAATGCCTTGGACACCAAAGCGGGGGTCTGATTGCAGTAGGCCCCTATATAGCCCCAACATTTTCCCATCATTTTTTATGTGTATATTGCGAAGTGGACCTTGGAGTGAAGGCTTTAACGTCTGGTTGAGGGTAATATTTCTCCAAGTTCTCCTAGTACTTTTCTCATAGTTTATGTTCTTTGTTTTATTTTTTTGTTTAGTAGACTTTAGATTTGAACTAGAAAGTGAAATGTTGTTTTTTCTCATTTTAGCCCCTAAGCTCTCTATTACTCAAGATTCCAACATGCTAGTTGGATAACAACGTGTTAGTTTGGCATCTTGAATCCATGGTGACATCCTTTGGTGGATACTTCCTTTGTGGGAGATAGAAATCTAGAAGTTTCACTCTCTCAAGATCTAAAGTAGCTTTCTCTAAAAGTTAATGTGCATATGTTTCCTTTTGTTGTGTATTAAAATGCATGCCCTTGCATTTGCATACTTGTTTGGACCCACCCTACTTTGTTTATCCTTATTTATGTCTTAATTGGTCCTATTTTTCCTCCACATGCCTAATAAACTACATCTTTTTATGGCTAATCCCAACAAGCATCAAAGGGTAAATATAATTTAATGATTCTTACTAAGTGTCCCTAATTTTTTGGTCAGAACTAAGATGCCACCTAGGGCACCTTTGTCCCCCAAAGCTCTTGGGACCTTGATTTCAAGGTACCTTAATTGGGCCCCTTTTTGGAGTTTGTGCCCCATGTTTCATGCCTCGGGGCTAAGAATCCACCTAGGGTGTCTTAGTACCCCTCAAGGTATTCTTAGGATTTAATTTTAAATTCTAGCAAGATTTAGCCTCCTTTAATTAATGAATTCATATGTAGGCTTGGTGTGGTGTAATTTTGAGATATTAAGCATGGATAAGTATAAATATAAGGTTCCTTTCTCTCATTTTCATATCTAAGCACTCTAAGCATCCAAACATTCAAGTATTTTAGCATTCAAGAGCATTACATCAAGAATTTGGAGCCATCATCAAGATTCAAGCATCATATCAAAGATCTTCTTGCATCATGTGTATTTTTGAGCTAACATTTGTGATGTAGGGTTTTGATTCAAACAAGCAATTCAAGTCCATATCCATCAAGTACTTCATTGATTCAAAATCTACATTCAATCTATCCACTTCACACAAGTTTGCAAATTTCACAAGGCTTTGGTGAGTTGCAACATAGCTTTTTTTCATTCATTTCCCTCCTTTATTTCATTTTGTTTCAAGGTTTAATTACCAACAATGGGTTTGACCAAGGCAAACCCCCATTCACTAACAATCAACAAGTTTTTCCTCTCTTGTGTGCTTGTTATTTTTTATTTAGGTTGAAGACATGAAGATCATTTGAAGTGCAAAGTTGCAAAATTGCAAAGTTGCATTGCAAAGTTGTCATCCTCACTAAAACTCACCTACATGCCAAATCTAGAAGTTTCAAGACCTAAGATCTATAAAGAAGGAAGTGCAGACCTTGAGCCTTAGGATCACATTTGGAGATTCTAGAAATTTAGATCGAGACTAAGATGGTAGCAAGAGCATCTTAGTCCTCCCGAGGGTATTTTTCAAAAACTCTTTCAAATCCAATTCTAGTATCCAAAGATTCTACATCTTCCCTAAAAAATAGCAACAAGACTAATAAGATAGTAAGGGTGTCTTAGTCCTCCATTACACATTTTGATAGCTTCTTTGCATTTCCATAATCCTTCTCACATTTCCAGACTTCCCAGATACACATATCCTAACTTGTTGCATTATTTCATCATTTGCATCCTTCATTTAGCTTGCACTACTAGGTTTTGTGAGTTGAATGCTAAGTTGTCTTTTCCAAGATTTTTCTTGGTGGTGGACCCCTCAAAGTTTAGAGAACCCCCTCCTAGGTCTTGTTGAGAATTGACTCACCTTGTGAGGTTGATAGTCAATCCAATTAGGATTCCTAGGACATTATTGAATGGCAATTGGAAAATAGTGGTGCAACAACATCACCACCCTATTGTTCACCTTTGTAATTTCCTCATTTGACTTACATTGAGGTGGATAAGGGTAGTTCATTCCCTGGGAATCTCTTGAGAACAAAGAGACTCGTGTGCAACAAGTCCCTCTTATCTCACACTAAGAAAATGTTATCCTTGAATTCCCTCTTCAATGAATAACCATTTTGGACAACTGGCTTTGTCTCAACACAAATCTATAGATTAAATCATAATTTCCTAAAAAAATTATGGATGTATTTTTAACTGTATCATTATAAATAAAATCCATACAGTTGTTTACAAAAATATCTTTGTGAATATTTTCAATGAAACACTAACTACTTATATAAATAATTAATTTCATCAAATTTTCCATCATTTTAAATTACAACTAATCAATTCAAAAACAATTAGTATCTCTTATTATGTGTAGCATAGAAAAATGGATCTTTAGACATTTTAACGCTCATTTGGGTCTTGGTTCTTGGCCTAGTTTGCCTTGATTCAATGTTGTAATGTGGTCCACACATTCACATTAGGTCTTGAGTCTTTATAAATCATTAAGAACTTTATGTGCCTTGTAAAATTGTTGTGAAGTGTTGTAACACATTTTCATACTTTTCTAGGATTCTTTTATTAAAATTCACTTAAATATAACCTCTTGTTATCACTTACCAAGTCTTATTTCCAAGTGTTGTAAAGTGTTGTAACAAACTTTCACACTTTTCTAGGCCTTTCATCAATAATTATACCTTTCTTATGCCTTATTTGGCCCATTTATGCTCTTACAATCCTTAAGTGTATTTTTAAGAATAATATTTTCAAACATCATTTAAGACAACATAATTCCAACACCCACTTGAATGCTTTGAGTGGAACCCATTTTCCATTAGGGGCAAATGAATCCCTCTTGGCAAAAAAATTAAAATTATAATTTCAAATACTGGCAGTTTTTAATTTCTTAATACCTAAGGTCAACCTGTGATGTTGAATTAGGGAATAATTGTTTATAAATATGAGATTTTCTATTCATTTTAACCCTCGTCAATTCATTCAAGCACTCAAGCATTCCCAATCATTCAATCAAGCATTTTAGGCATTTTCAATTACATTGGAGCTATTACTTGCATATCTTCATATTACCACTCCAAGGGTTTGGTGAGTTGTAGTATTTCATGTTGTTCATTCATCATTCTCTTTTCATTTCATTTCATTTTCAAGGGTTTAATTACCAACTAGGGGTTTGACCAAGGAAAACCCCTATTCTCTAACCCTTAACACTTTTCCCCCTCTTTTCATGTGTGTTTTGTAGGTCTTATATGCATTATTTTCAAAGAGACAGGTGTTAAAAAGTTTCATCAATTCATCAAATTCATTCAAAGTCAACAAAGCCCTAATTGAAGCTTGGAGAACACCTACAGGTTAGATTTTCCAATTTCAAATCTGGACACCTGTTAGGAAGAGAAATGCAGACCATAAGCTACAGAGTTGACTTTTGAATTTCTAGAATTCTGAAGGTAGATTTATTTTCCATCTGTGGTGAATGAGTCCCACTACCAAGCTTGAAAAAATGTTTTCTGAAGTTTTGAGTACCTAGTACCCTGAAACTTGTTCTGACAAATTTTACCAAAAATAGGAATAATTCACCCAACTTGGTGAATGAGTCCCAATGGGATTCATCAATAATTTAGACAACATTCCAAGCCTCTATTCTATCACTTTCCAGCCTCCAGGTGCACATCTTCAATTTCATTAATTTTTGTTACAATTTACTTTCATTTCTAGGTCTTTTTGCATACAACACTGTGTTTTCAAAAACTTTGCATTTCTTTAGTTTTCATTCAATAAGTGATCAATTTAATTATTTTTCTATATTTAGGACATTTAATTTAGGCATATTACAATCATACTTGCATTAGATTTGAGTGAGCCATCACAATTTTTGGTATATCTCTCTCCTTTTAGGTGAAAAACCCTAGGAGTGCAAGAGAGCCAACATTGCCAAAAATTGTTGGTTCACTACGTTGGAAAAAATTATGACAAATGAACCCTTTCATAAACATGCTTGTTAAAAAATTATTTTAGTAAGGAGAATGATTAATCTAATCCACCTCTTTATAGTTCTCACCCTCAATGCTTGTAATATTATAGTGTAGAAAAATGTATCCCTTTACATTTTCACACTTGATTAGGAATTAATATTAAAATGAACTTAATTATGCCTTTATTTAGTGTTTTAATATGTATTTTACATATTCACATTAATTTTAGGGCCATATTAATTAATTTATGGACTTAATTGTTCCTTAATGTGGCATTGTAAAGTGTAACTCTTTACACTTTCACACTTATTTAGGGCTCCCTTAATTAATTGAGCCTAATTTCCCTTAATTGACCCCTTTAATTCAAATCCAAGCCTAATTTATGACATTTTTCAAAGAGGAAACCCGACATTCATTAATGCCTTAACATAACACCTCTCATTGAGCAATGTGTGTCCTAGGTGAGTGACCTAGGACCCATTTTCCCATGGGAGAATGGGTCCTCACTTAGACTTAGGACCCTAATTTAAATTATGTTTTTGGTGCTATTTTAATTTCTTCAAATCCATATTCAAATGTTGGCTTATGATAATTGAATTTTAGGAAATTAATGTTACATACCTATAAATATAAGGTCATTTCACTAAGTTTCTCTTAGCAAATTCAATTTATCTTAAGAGCACTTTCACAAGAGCATTATTGGAGAAATTCAAGAGCATTTCAAGGAATTGAAGAGTAGATTCATTGAAGAATTATTGCATAAATCAAAATCCAATTATCATATCAAGGTCTTCTTACGTCATGCATGTTATTGGAGCTAATATGTTGATGTTGAGTTCATGATCCATTCAAGCTTTTAAAGTATTGTTTCAAATCAAGATCCACATCCGTTGAAGCCATTTCATGCAAGTTTCAAATCTACATTCCAAGATTCATTCAAGGGTTTGGTGAGTTGTGACATTGAGTTGTTCATGTAGAGGGGGTTAGTTTATCACCAAAAGCATAAAAGCATAAGGGAAATGAACTCAAATGCATAACAAAAGAGTTATACTGATGTAGAGAGGAATTCATACACTTTGATCCCTCTCTAAAACCCTCACAACAATAGATAAAACAAAATAAGGAGATTGTAAATTAACCTCAACAAATTGTTTGCACATGAAACCACTAATTTTTTCTATTAAAGAAAGTTGATTACAAATGATTTTCAGTCATCAATGGGCTGATGAACAACAAGTAAAACCCTTACAGACATCAAATATGCAAATTAAATATCATTCAAACACAATATGTGCTCAACTATGTGAGCTCCTACAAACTATTCACCTTCTAGCACCTCAACTCCACCTACAACTCATGTAGCTGGTGCAGGAGCACCTAGGCTGACCTCCATTTTGGTTTGCAATGTTTTGGCTTGTACTGACTTTAGCCAAGTCAGGAATGTTTGAGTGTTTGGATTGGACCTTTAGAATGTATTGTGTGTGTGGAGAATTAGTCACTAGGACTAAAATCTTCATTAGTTATCTTATTGTTAAATTCTGCTTTATTTAGATTTGGAAAGCATATGTTAAGATATGAAGCTTTATGTGTGTGCTTAACACATCCTCATTGGTAGAAGATGCTAATGGACAGTTAGGGAGGTGTTTGATTCGGAAACAAGGTGTTGGAGATCCTAAAAGGTAGGGTGGTGGCGAAGTTGCAAGGATATTGCACATTTGCATGCAACCTAACTGTTGGTTTCCCTTGAAATCAGGGAAAATGCCGATCAACTGCCCTTAAACTGTGGATATGGCATCAAAATGAATGTAATGGCTCGTAGATAGTGGAGATTTTTCATTGTAATGAAATTTTGGAGTGAATAATAGAAACAGTGAGTAGATTTCCTGTATATTTTCTGTGTTTGAAAACCCCGTGTGTTTTCAGAACAGGGATGTATATGATCTACGTGCCTTTATTTGGTATTGGAACAGAGTTCATTTAATATACTCTAGTATCTTTCCTTTTGTAAATAGTTATTGAATCTGAATATAGGCATTTTTAGTTAAGTTTTGCAGTGCAGGGTATAGGAAAGACTGTGTTTCCTGTGTTTCATCCGAGTTCTTGGGAGACAGTCATACAAAAGCCATTGTATATACAGTTTATTCATTGTTTTTGTGTTTGTTGAATGTTATAGAGTGTATTTCCTCCTGTATTCAAGAGGCTTTGAGTTAGGTTAGTGTTTTGTGATCATTGCTTAAGGTTGTAGAGTCTTTTCTTGGTTTGGACAGTCTAGTTTCATTTCTCATGGCTCCCCCATGATCTCTGTCCACGGGAATCTCCTGAGACCAGTAGGATATGGAGGGGGAGCCACACCTTTGTAATTACTTAGCACTAGGAAACACAAGGATCCAAGCTATGTTTTACAAGACCAAACCCTATGCGAGTAATTAGCTACCCGGTTAGGTGTTTGGTAGGGAAAAGACAAGAGAATAGGCAGGGGAATAGAGGACTGTACGGAATTCGTACAGTACCAAGTGAGGTGAGGTGAGATCTACATACTCTAAAAATTTTGAGGCTTCCCTCAAGGCATTGGAGTTAATTGTGATTCAAAAACCAGAGAAACCCTAGAAGATAGGGAATTAGCCCTCCAATCCAAGAACTTTGGAGTCAGCTATACGGTAAAGATAAGGATTTGAAAACCCATGCAAGATTTAAAACCCTAAAAAGGGTGTCTGAAAGTGTGTTTTTTTTCTAGGTTGTGTGGAGAATATAAGTAGAAAAAGCCAATTAGTGACTGGTAAGGGCTACAAGGATTAGCCCCTTCAAAAGGCAAGTTCATGAAATCGGGTAGGTTGAGGAGTGGACACCAAGGAAAATGGATCAATTTGGTTGCAAGAAGCATGGAGACAGCATTTTCAAAACCCCTGCAAAGAGTTCAAATCAGATAGAGGCATTGGCACTTAGAACCTTCTAAGTCCAAGGAAGAGTGGTAAATTGCAAGAAGGTGTGGAATTTCCAAAGGTAAGGCACTAGTGGAGAACTCTTTGAGAAGAGTTGGAGCAAGACTATGATGGTCTATTGAGCTCAACAAGAACCCCTGGTAGCTGGTTCTAGGCAGGAGACAGTGGAAAGTCTTCTATAAAACAGTGCAAGCAACCTTTAGAGTTAGATTACACCAGTAGCTCATCCTCATGTCTTCAAACCTTCTTGACTTCACTCATCTTCTAAAATATATTTTTTCTCTTCATTATGCAGCCCTCATGGCTGCCTTGAACACCTACAAAATCCATCTTCTCTTCTCCTATTCCTCTTCTTTCCACAAGCTTATTTTCTACACTCTTTCTTGTGCAACTCTCAAGAGCAATATGCAAGTTCTTTCTCCAACCTTGTTGTTGTTGATTGTTGCTTCTTGACTCCATATAAAGGGTCTATATTATTAAAACCTTTCTTAAGGCACCAAAATTTTCTCTTTCATTTCCCTCCAATTGTCTTTTGAAATTCTTCTATTTGTGCTTAAAATTCATCATTAAATGCTTCCAAATATGGCACACAAAGTTTTTGCACCATATTCCATGACTTTATGCTTTAAATTCCTCTTAAAAAATAATAAAATCATGAACTAAGTCATTCTCATTCACTTTAAATTGAAAACTAAAGTCATTAATTGTTTTTTCTAAATATCACTAGTTTTTTCCTTTGTTCTAGGCATGCAAATTGAAAGAATATAATGTCAAATGCCACTTTCCACATTAAAACTTTTATAGGCATACAAATTGAGAAAATTAATTAATTTTCAATTCATAATATGCCAATGAACCCCTTCAACCCTTAAAACATTAAAATTATGCAATATTGTAGCTTTAAAATCACATAAAACACCTTGTTTGCATTTGCTTTTGAATGGAAGCCAAGTCTTGATAAAATAAATATTTCATCCTTCAAAACTCCACAATATTCTCTTGAAGCTCCAACCTACACCAAAAATGAAAAAACTAAACAAGAATTTTTTATTTTTTTTTGGTGATGTGAGATTGCTTGTGAGCCCAGATGCTCCTGCATCATATACCTTTGATAAGCCTCCTAGGTTGAGCTCAAGATGCACCCAAATCTTATTTGACTTGCTTCAAGGATGAATGTGGATTTCTCATAATTGCACCAGCATAATAATAGCTAATTTCAAGACAATCAAATGAGGGAATTGTGCTCCAATTTATAGAAATTGGAAGGGAGAAATGGAGGGCTAAGATTGATTGCCAATGGAGGGATAGGATTGATTAGGATTTTGAGGTTTGGATCAAGGAATGAAGATTGATTAGCTTTGTGACAAGTGTCACAAGATGGAAAGGGGAGAAATGGGGAGGTGTACTCACACATGTGTGAGCACAAATTAGGAAGAGAGGCATTAAATTTGTGTAAGAGATAGGGTGGCTCATAGGGTAGTTGTGTAAGAGGTTAGTGGGGGTAGGTGAGATTTATCTCATTAATGAGTCAAGATTAGGGGGTTGTGTGTGAATTTTAAATTAGGAAATAATGGTAATGATGGGGGTTAGGATAATTAATCATGGATTAATTAGCTTAATGGGGTAAGTTGAGTCAACAAACCACAGATTTATTAACTAGGCTAGGGTTAAAAGTTGTAGAATGGGATAATGAAGGTTAGTAAGTTAATTAATTAACTTAATTAGCATTAGGGGAGTAGAGGATTTTGATGGGATCACTTAAATAATAAAATCATTTAATTGATTGGAGGAACTATAGTATGAGAGATGATATAACTAGAATACATATATTAAATATTAATATATATAAAATACGCCAAGAGTTATCATTATCGAGGTGCGTATTTCATATATATTAATATTTAATCAACATGTAAGAGATTAATATAATAATATTAATTATTATAAATTAATATTATATTATATTATATTAATCTCTTACATGATTAAATATTATAATAATAATTATAATATAATATAATATAACCCTAATCAAACCAAAATGCTAACCCTAATCATAATTGAAACTTAATCCTAATTTTATTGTAATAAGAACATAGTTAGAATTGAAATATAATTATTGATTATCAAATTGAAGTTATAATTTTAATTAGTTCAATTACACCTATGAAAATTATTAATTATAACCCTAAACTTAATATATAATCTTCAAATTTAAACATCTAAAATAATTATTGAATAGGGAACTAAAGTTTTAATATAATATAAAATGACTTATAATTAGATCAATCTCACCTGGATTTTAATTTATCATTTATGTTATTGAATTAAAACATTTTAAATGATACTCTCTAATTCATCAAAAAACAATTATAGATATTTTTTTATTAAATACATTTCAAATTTTACCATAGATTGTAAAAGTATATTTTTCTTTAATTTACATCATTTAATTAATCTTTCTATCTAATTTTTTTGAAACTTTACATTTAAAATTGAAAACAAATATATTACATAAAATATTCAGTGAAGCACTTAATTACATTCACTCATAAAATGAATCATAATAAACTTTCTTTATTTATTATTAAATATTGTCATTATGAAATATAGAACACTATAAATAATAAAGTATAAAACAAAGCATTACTTACTAAAATACAACCACCTCAATGGATTTGCATGATCTAGCTTTTCACTTCCCAAGAGATCAAAAAGTTTAATGTAGTAAATTTTTTTTGAATAAATTCATTGACGTCCTTGACATCATTGACAAAAAATAAAGCATGTCAATTTAAGCATTGTGGCTACATATTTGTTTTTTATCTTTTGTTTCTTAACTTTTGTTTGCCCGTTGTGCTGGGACCCAAAAATCAACACTGTAATGGTTTTTGGAAATGATTTCTTTTTTCAATTCTTACAAAACTCTTGGATGATTAAAAAATAGAATAAAATGTAAGAAAAATTATTTAAAAAAAAAAAATAGACTCTCTTTGCATTGACCCAAATTGTCACAATCTTCATCTAGGATTTTATAACTGAGTGAATTGAAATTTGGTTGCTTACAGATTCCTTTGTAGTTGAGAGTATAGATATTTACAGCTTCAAAAATTTCTTATTTCTATAGATTGCCTTCAGCATTTTAAAAACTTATATTCTTTCCTGGTAGGTCTCTACAAAACTCTCTAATCATATGTATGCACACAGCCAAGTATGACAAATCAGGAAAGCCTGCAAATATATTTTGGATGATTTAATATGTTTTGGCCTTTGATTTTATAGAATATAATTCAATTTAAAAAATATTAAAAAATACTAATGAATGGTAATACTTTCATCATGCAATAAAAAAAAGAAGATTGTGCTAGCATACAAATAAAGTGTAAGAGGACACAAATTCAAGTGGCACACTTTGACAGATTTTTCTTTCAGATAAATCTTGTAACACAATCCTCGACAAACACTGTGAAACCCTTCTCTTAACTTGCACCTCCATGTCTTATCAAACTGATTAAGAACTCTACCATTATCACTATATTATAAACCTCCAATGACTGTTATAGACATATGCTCATGTCAAGGGTTTTAATTTGGATAGCAAGAGAATTATTGGGGTGTTTTGTTATTTAACTCCATGACCTAGATGGGTTTTCAGAACCTTTGAATAAGTACAGCAACAAAATGCTAAATCTAATGAAAAGAAAAAAATTCTAGATCAAGGGCGCCTTGGATATGCTTGCAGCAATCTCATCACGCTTGTAAAAAAAACTTTTCCATTCATCTTTCCCATGTCTTCCTTGTAAAATAACATGGCATTAAATTTCTTTATATCATCCACAAATTTTGCAGCACAACATGGTGAATTCTACAAAAAAACTAATTAAACACAACCTATTACCTATACAAAAAAATGAACCTGTTGCATGAATTTCTAGCAATACAAATGCATGAAACAGATAATCTGCTTGCACCGCCATCTCCAAAACACAAACCTAGAAAAAATTACCTCGCCTAGAAGTAAGCTTTGAAGACACCATCAAATGTAGGAGTAGTGGAAGTCCTAAATGAAGAATGCATATCCTAGCATAAAGTAAGCCAAAATGAGAAAGAAGCATACAGGCTCCATCGCATCCCACAACTACTCCCAAAAGGTCTGCCTCATTAGAAGAGTCGTCTTGATGGTCAAAAACTCCAATCGTCACCATTTTTTAGCCTTTGTCCGCTTTTCAGCTTCTTCATCAATTTTCTTGGGATCCTCCAAATTTGTGAGCTCTAATTTACCACGATCTACTTTAGGAGACACAAATAGTTCCATCACCATCTCCAAAGCTCATTCCACCTAAAACATGTAATTATTGAACCCTCAACAGAAACCTCAAAACCATAAAACTCTAAAAAGCATGAAAATAGAAAAGATGAGATACCTTGTATGGACCAAGATGAACTATTGGGTATGATGCAAGAATGTGGCTCGATTCATAGAAGAGCTTAACAAATGCTATGGATTCCTCTCCATAATTCTTCTGTGTTAAGGCCGAAAAGATTGTAGAGAAAGGAGATAAAACAAATACTGATTGTTCGACATCTCTTCACTCTTTTGCATTTGTAGTGGCCAAATGAAATAATGTAACCTTAGAGCACTGAAACCACTTACTCTTCCACTCTCATCGTGAGACTCTTCAGCTTTTGTCGGTTATGAGCCGATGCCAGCTAGTCGTTGCCTGCCAAACATCTGATCTGAAAATTTTCAGCTTCTTGTTCGTAACCGCCATCATGACAGTCAGCAAGGACGTCAATTTTTTTGAAAAAGGGTTAATGTTTACGGAGAAACATTCTTCCCTCTACAACTGAATATGCCTCTAGGCGTAATTAATCAAATAAAATATTTAATTAATTATAACAAGAAAATGGATTAATTAATTAAATAATAAATATTTAAGTAATTAAAAGATGAGGAATGGATGAATTAATTAAATAATGCTATTTAATTAATTAAGAGGAAATGATGTTAGATTTAGGATGACTACATTTTCCCCTCTTTGATGTAGTGTCCATAGTGATGTTGCATCAAAGAAGTTTAAAATTTTTCCTCAGTGGTTTAGAAAGTGAGTTATGAGATGATGCGCCTTCAAGAGGCAAACCAAAAAAAAATTGAAAAAATATTCTCAATCTACATCTCGAAAAAGGCGAGTTGAAATGATGCAAGATGATTTAGAAGATGAAATTAGTAAAATGGAAGAGAAGAAATAGAGAAATAAGCTTGAAGAGAGATGTGATACGAGACATTTGATGCATCCAGTATAGAAGAAATTAGGATTAGGGGTGGTATTAGGGTTAAACAGCCTATAAAAAGTCTTTGGGGGGCCCAAAAAGTTATTTTCAACTGTGTGATTGGTGGAGAAGTTCTTAGGTAGCAATGTAGAGCAATGGCAGAGATCCCTCATCATTTGCATCATGCAGAGCAAGTTCACGAGTACCAACAGTCGAAGGACACAAGCAACCTGGTATGTGCTCTATCCCTTAGGTTTTAGGTTAGTTTAGGGGTCTAGGGTAAGTCAATCTAGGGAGAGAGATATGGTATAATTTGATGTGTTCCATCTACAAGGGCAGATGGATGGGCAGCTAGCTACAACTACTTTCGATAGGGACGGGGTCCAAGCAAAGGCAGTGACATTGAGGGGCAAGAGGGATGCAGCCAGGGTAGAGATAATGACATTGAGGAGTGAGTGGGATGAAGCTAAGGTAAATGTGGCTAGATTATAGGCACAATTAGATGGGGGGTTGGGGGAGAAGGAGATGATGGGCAGGTGGCAGCGATCACGGTATAGTGAGATTAGTTGAAGAGAGAGGTGGATAGACTTTGGGGAGAGTAGGATGTAACCTATGATATTTTGGGTGATGGTGGATTGGCTAGTGGTTTTTTAGAGTATGGATGGGCTACTCAAGAGGCAAAGCGGTGGAGGAGAGCATATGAGGAGGCAGTGCCACCATATTAGAGGATTACCAATGTTATTGTTAGCAATAGATCACATGGGCCAACTCATTTAGGGCCATTAGTGACTATGGGTCCTCTACAACCACCATGAAGAGATCACCATCCACCATAGAGGTCACCTAATAGGTAGTTAGATGCAAGGAGCATAGGATAGTGCAGATTGATTATGACATTTTGGTTTTTTGCCCCATTGATGGTCTCAACTTTTGTACACACGAGATACTTTTGTACATTTTATATCATGGCATTATATTTTGATATATATGATATGATGGATTTTGTCTATATGATTTATATGGATGATTTTATGTATGGCTATTTATTTTGGTATTATTATGTTTTATGCAGGATGTTGATTGATTATGCATGTGATGTGGTTTATGTTTATGGATAGTGTATGGTTATGATGTTACATATGATTATGCTAGATGGTTTTCATGGATTATGATTCTTTATTATGACATGTATTTATTATGACATTTGAATCATTTATCTGAACATTTTGATGGTAATATATGATGGGTTATATGTGAATGGTTATGATGTTTATTATGATATGTATGTAATATGATGGATGTATGCAATTGATGACATTTGAAGCATTTACCAAAACTTTGTGATGTAGTTCTTGAAATTGAAGAACTTGTGTGTTCATTACTTTATGGATAGATGATAGTGATGACATGCAGCTACCCATCTGATGTTCATTATTTGATATAAGCCCAAGTCCATTAATAGATCATATGGTATTAGGTGTACTAAAGCTTTCCTTTGATGGCAGTTTATGATTTATCTTTAAATCCTATGATGACATTACCATATGTTTTCTTCTCTTTTTTCTCTTCACTGCATGATGGGTAGATATTTTTTATTTGTAGAGTATGTAGTCAGAAATGTTATAAAATTCATGGTAAATGCTTATGTGAGAATGAATTTTTATGCATATGATAGATGGATGTAAAAATGTTAATGCTTATGTATTTATGACATGCTTATGAGGTTAGATGATTTTCTTATGTTAATGAATGCATATTTCAGGTATGATATCTAATGTGATGTGTATTAATTGCATGCCATTGATAACACCTAATTTGTAACTTGGATGTCATCTTGTTTACATTTACTTTGCATTAGTAGTGGTTTATGCGAATAATTTGCAATGGTTGATTTTATAACCCCATGCCAAAAATATATATTTTAGGGGTGTGAACAAACTAATAGGTTCAAACAAACCAAAAGAGGGTTCACTAGAACCCGGGTTCAAGCAAACCCATTCAATGAACTTCCCACCATTCCTACCAAAAAAACCAAAGGAAACCCTTTTTGAAAGGGGGTTCGAATGAACCCTAGTTTGAGTGAACCCTAGTTCGAGTGAACCCCTGCGGGTTCAAGGGGTTCGCTCAAACCCCCCTAGTTTCGAGTGAACCCCTGGGGGTTCAAGGGGTTCGCTCAAACCCCCCTAGTTCGAGCAAACCCCCCTTTTCCTACCGTCCTGCTCTCTAGCACATAAAAACATCAGAATTTTTCCCTTCGAAGCTTAGGTTGAGGATGAAAGTGGAGGAGAATTCACAAACCTAACTGGATGATGGTAGTCCTTGGAACAGGCTATCCAACGAATATAATTTTAATATGTTTTGGTTTTATTATGTATTTGTTTTTTTAGTTTTATTAAACATAGGTTTTTCACCAAAAATCAAGCTCTTTGTTCTACACATGGAAAAATAGCAGATTATAAAAAAAAATTGAAAAATATGAGTGCACCAGATATTGAAGTTCTTGATCTAACAAAAAAAATTGAATTTCGATCTACATACAAAAAAAAGTTACATGTTATACAATTTGTCTATGTCTGAATTGTAATCGGTTTGACTTTGAAACTTGATTAAGGAAAACATATTCAATAAAGCACTATCTAACCAATTAGAAGCACTGGATATGGGAGTTACAAATCTAAATTAGAAAGAATTATAATTTCATCCTTCATGAAAAAAAAGTTATGCATTATATAGTGAGTGTCACTCCTTTAAAATGTTGTTTATTGAAAAAAACTAGTTTTCAAAATCCAAATGGAAAAATAAGTGCAATTTGATTCCAAAAATTTTGAAAAAAATATATTTAAAATCTACATAAAAAATGTCACAAATCACTAGTTTGCATCATCTTCAAATTCCTCACGGTTTAGCCACTATAGGTGCCTGGAAGTGAAGATTTAGTTAGAAAAAAATATTTCAATATCTAGTTTGGCCAGAAATTGTAAACTAGTATTGTAGGATCACCCCTTTCAAGAAAAAAAATTATGTTGGACAACATAGACTTTACTTTCTAAAAATATTGTTTACTATTAAAAATTAGTTATTAAAGGAGATGTTGAAAGATTCATGATTTATTTCAAAAAAAATTAAAAATATATTTAAAATCTACACATAAATCACCACAAATCACTAACTTATATCATTTTCTAATTCTTAACAGTTTAGCTGCTATAGGTATGAAAAAGTGAAGATTCAATTAAAAATGTTAATATAAATGTCCATCTTGACCAAAAAGTGGGACTCATTATTGTGGGATTACCTATTTGCACCTAAATAAAATTACAATTCTTTTTTGTAAAACCATAAAATCAAATCTATAGCCTTATAGTTCTAAAATGAGATGTAGGAGGTATGTATAATATGTAGAGTTATGGGCCTATTTTGAACAATTAGGAGGAGAGCAAAGACAAATCTACAAAAAGGGGCTCCAACTTATTGTCATATGATGATTATTGCATAGAAATCATAAATTAGTTTCAAAAGCATGATTATTTTTGCTAATAATTAGTGTTGGATACATTTAGGGTAAACTCACAAAAGTGATTTACAATTGGAGTGAGGAAGGAAAAGTTGAAAAAATTGACCCCATGGCAAAAAAATTGTTTTTTGGGTTCAAGCAAACTATTTGGTTTGAACGAACCAAAGGAGGTTCGCAAAAACCTAGGTTCGCACAAACCCATTTAATGAAATGCCCCACCATTCCTACCAAAAAAGACAAGGAAAACTCTTTTTGAAAGGGGGTTCGCTCGAACCAGGACCTAGTTCAAGCAAACCCCCCTTTTCCCACCTTCTTGCTCTCTAGCACAAAAAAAATCAGAATTTTTTCCCTTTGAAGCTCGGGTTGAGGATGAAAATGGAGGAGAATTCACAAACCCAACTGGAATCAGGTAGTCCTCAGAACAAGCTATCCAACGACTATAATTTTAATATGTTTTGGTTTTATTATGTATTTGTTTTTTTAATTTTATTAAGCATAGGTTTTTCACCAAAAATCAAACTCTTTGTTTTACACGTGAAAAAATAGTAGATTATCAATATATATATATAGTGCACCAGATATTGAAGTCCTTGATCCAACAAAAAAAAATTGAATTTCGATACATACAGAAAAAAGTTACGCGTTATACGGTCTGCCTATGTTTGAATTGTAATTGATTTGACTTTGAAACTCTATTAAGGAAAAAATATTCAATGAAACACTGTCTAACCAATCGAAAGCACTAGCTATTGAAGTTACAAATTTAAATTCGAAATAATTAGAATTTTATCCTTCATGGAAAAAAAGTTGTGTTATATAGTGAGCGTCACTCCTTAAAAATGTTGTTTTTGAAATAAATTAGTTTTCGAAGGAGATAGAAAAAGAAGTGCAATTTGATTCCAAAAATTTTGAAAAAAATATATTTAGAATCTATAGACAAAATATCACAAATCACTAGTTTGCATCATTTTCAAATTCATCATGGTTTAGCCGTTGTAGGTGCCCGAAAGTGAAGATTTAGTTAAAAAAAAAATTTCAGTGTCTAGTTTGACCAAAAATTGTAAACCAGTATTGTGGGATCACCCTTTTTCATCTAAAAATGACTATTTACAAACTCTACTCTATTCTAATTTTTTATGAATTTCTCATCATACAAACCATTTTAAAACTAACAAATAACAATTGCTATATTTACAAACTATCTAATTTCCCTTTTCAACATCACAAAGCAATAAGTTTGAATCCTTTTGAAAACTAGGTTAGCATTTCTATTTGATGCCCTATAGAGAAATAGGTAGTATTTTAGAGAATGAAGAATTCCCCCTCACAAATTAAATAATGTGTTTACCTCATGAGTTTGACCTCCCAAATGTGGCATGCTTACAAGATCTCCTTCATGTTGTGAGCCTACAATCAAATATGCTTGCTTCCAATATTGGTGGCAAATAAGATCAGTAGCTATAATTATAAAATTCTTAATAGTTATCTTTTATACATACAACTTTATATAGACATCTCTTACTTTCTTGTTGCAATATAATAGAGTGTTGGTCAAAGAAATTATATATTTTTAAAGATGTGTTACATGCCTAATTATTATGCTATTACATAAAAAGGTAGTGGGTGTTGGGAAGGTCCAATCACAAGTGAAATGAAGAGACATGAAACCTACATGCCTTCTATAATAGTCAAAGCTTAGAGTGTGTACAATAAACCAAGTTTAGAAAAAATGCTAAGGTATTGTAATAAAGTGCACAACATAACAAGTTTGAGGGTGAAAAACCAAAAGTTGTTAATCAACACTTAGCATTTGCTGAAGTTGAATGATTCTAAATGCATCTACTAGGAATCAAGTCTTGTTAATGCAATGCCTCAACACCATAAAGGATGAGATAGAGATCATGCCCCAGACAACTTTAGAAGAATGGATACCCCTCAATCATTGACTTTCAATCGAAAAGATTTCAACCTAAAGCTTATGCTCCCATATTGAATAGCTAAACAATTGTATGAATTTGTTATAAAATCATCCATAAAAAAAAAAAACCAAAAACAATCAAAACTCTAATTTTTTTTAAGCTCATCAAAATCTAAAATTAAGATCTTACCATATATAAAAACTTATATGAGTATATATAAACTTTGACAATATAAGATCATTAAATACATTTATTAGATGACAATCTTTAGTTAAATTCTTTCTTCACAAAGGAAATCCAACTCTGCTGTCTAGATCGTCCTTCTCCTGCCATGGCGAGTTTTACTGTTAGTTCGAATAATCAAAATGTTTGACGTCTTTTGTTGTTCGGGAATTAGTTTTAATAGCATTTTTGTCAGATACAATTAAAAACAGCTTCACTGAATGAATTGTACCGATAGTTTTTAATAGGAATCCGGAGTTTTAAGAGTACTGAAACGTTATCATCTTTTGTATGCATGCTGGGTGTTTCACTGTTTAAATGTTTGTTTAGTTTTGAAAGGTTGTACTCTTTGACAGACTACCTTAGAAGATTTTCATTCATTGGAAACTTGCTTATAAAATTCTGTAAAAGAAATCCTCCCCAGCTTACCATCACAATCACAAAATGCCATTGCCATCCGCTACGCATCTCAGTCTCACAGCATTATGTTGAAGGAGGCGCAGCACATTCGGCTTACAACACACAACCCCCGTGAAGACTATTCTACCTGTATTCTCAAGAATGCGCTTTCACAAGGGAAAAATGTTCGCTCTTTCATCGCTCACAGGCAATTTCTGTTTGGTGCATGTACAACTTTTCATAATAAGCTTATTTCCTTGTATGTCAAGTGCGGAATTTTGGTGGATGCCCGCAAAGTGTTTGATCACATGAAAGAACGAGACAGAGTTTCATGGAATACGATTATTGCAGCATACAGAAGACATGGGTTTCCTCATGAGGCAGTCACACTGTTTCATCATATGCAACGAACAGGTTTCCAACCCGATAAGTTCACATTTGCCAGTGTAATCCCAGCCTGTGCCAAAATGGGTGCCCTGGAACAGGGTATGGACATCCATCAAAGCGTAATGGAAGGGGGATTTTTGTCAGATATTATAGTTGGAAATGTTCTGGTAGACATGTATATAAAATGTGGAAAGATAGACAAGGCAAATGAACTGTTTGACATAATGCCTCAAAGAGATGTCATCTCATGGACTGCAATGATTGCAGGATATGCACAAAATGGGTTGTTTGATAAGGCTTTAGAAACTTTCAAGCAAATGCAACTGACAGGTGTAAAGCCAAATTCCACAACCTTTGCCAGCATCCTCCCTGCCTGTGCGAAAATGGGAGCTTTGGAACAGGGTATAGACATGCATCGAAGCATAAAAGACTTGGGATTTTTGTCAGATGTTACAGTTGCAACTGCCCTGGTAGACATGTATTCAAAATGTGGAAGCATAGACAAGGCACGCGAACTTTTTGACAAAATGCCTCAAAGAGATGTCATCTCATGGAATACAATGATTGCAGGATATGCACAAAATGGATTTTTTGATAAGGCTTTAGAAACATTCAAGCAGATGCAATTGGCAGGTGTAAAGCCAAATTCCACAACCTTCTCCAACATCCTCCCTGCCTGTGCAAAAATGGGAGCTTTGAAACAGGGTATGGGTATACATCAAAGCATAACGGAAGACGGATTTTTTTCAGATACCATAGTTGGAAATGCTCTGGTAGATATGTATGCAAAATGTGGAAGCATAAACAAGGCACGTGAGCTCTTTGACAGAATGCCTCAAAGAACTGTGGTCTCATGGACTGCATTGATTGCAGGATATGCACAAAATGGATTTGTTGGAAAGGCTTTAGATACGTTCAAGCAAATGAAAATGGCAGGTCTAAAGCCAGACTCAACAACCTTTGCCAGCATCCTCCCTGCCTGTGCCAAAATGGGAGCTTTGGAAGAGGGTATAGCCATCCATCAAAGCATAAAGGAAGGAGGATTTTTGTCAAATATTATAGTTGCAAGTGCTCTGGTAGACATGTATGCAAAATGTGGAAATTTAGACAAGGCACGTGACCTGTTTGACAGAATGCCTCAAAAAAATGTGTCCTTGTGGACTGCAATGATTGCAGGATATGCACAAAATGGATATGTTGAAAAGGCTTTAGAAACTTTCAAGCAAATGCAATCCTCAGGTGTAAAGCCAAATTCCACAACCTTTGCCAGTATTCTGCCTGCGTGCGCCAAAATGGGAGCTTTGGAACAGGGTATGCATATCCATCAAAGCATAAAAGACTTGGGATTTTTGTCAGATGTTACAGTTGCAACTGCCCTGGTAGACATGTATTCAAAGTGTGGAAGCATAGACAAGGCACGTGAACTTTTTGACCGAATTCCTCAAAGAGATGTTATCTTGTGGAATGCCATGATTGCAGGATATGCACAAAATGGATCGGTTGGTAAGGCTTTAGAAACTTTCAAGCAAATGCAAGTGGCAGGTGTAAAGCCAAATTCTACAACCTTTGCCTCCATCCTCCCTGCCTGTGCCAAAATGGGATCTTTGGAACAGGTTATGGACATCCATCAAAGCATAAAAGATAGAGGAATTTTATCAGATGTTGTAGTTGCAACTGCCCTGGTAGACGTGTATGCAAAATGTGGAAACATAGACAAGGCACATGAATTATTTGACAGAATGCCCCAAAGAGATGTGGTCTCATGGACTGCAATGATTGCAGGATATTCACAAAATGGATTTGTTGAAAAAGCTTTAGAAACTTTCAAGCAAATGCAGTTGACTGGTGTAAAGCCAAATTCCACAACATTTGCCAGCATCCTCCCTGCCTGTGCCAAAATGGGTGCTTTGGAACAGGGTATTGACATCCATCAAAGTATAAAGGAAGGGGGATTTTTGTCAGATGTTATAGTTGCGACTGCCCTTGTAGACATGTACGCAAAATGTGGAAGCATAGACAAGGCACGTGAACTGTTTGACAGAATGCCTCAAAGAGATATCATCTCATGGAATGCTATGATAGCAGGATATGCACAAAATGGATTTTGCAAGGATGCTCTCAAACTCTTTGAATTAATGAAGCAGTCTAGAATGAATCCTGACATTGTAAGCTTTGCTTGTGTTCTATGTGCATGCAGCCATGCAGGTTTAGTGGATAAGGGATGTACATACTTCAACCATATGAC
Source organism: Sequoia sempervirens (assembly GCA_007258455.2). Classification (NCBI taxonomy): domain Eukaryota; kingdom Viridiplantae; phylum Streptophyta; class Pinopsida; order Cupressales; family Cupressaceae; genus Sequoia; species Sequoia sempervirens. The sequence continues at coordinate 730,732,537 of VDFB02270651.1, read as the reverse complement.
TAACCCTTATTGTATCACACCTACAATTGATCATTATGTGTGCATGGTTGACCTTCTTGCCCGTGCTGGCTATCTTGAGGACACCCTAAACTTCATCATTAAGATGCCAGTTAAACCTGTGGTGGTTGTGTGGATATGTTTTCTTGGTGCCTGTAGATCACATATGAATGTAGGCTTAGGAGTATTTACAGCAATGGTGCTTTTTGATTTGGATCCTAAAAATGCTACAACTTATGTTCTTCTCTCAAACATTTATGCAGAAGCAGGCAGGTGGAGTGAGGTTCAAATAGTAAGGAGATTAATGAAAGATAGAGGAATTAAAAAGATCCCTGGATGTAGTTGGATTGAAGGCCATAGAAAGGTACATGCTTTTTATGTAGGAGACAGATCACATCCACAAACACAGGAGATTTATGCAAGGTTGGAAAAACTGGTTTGGGAGATGAAGACAGCAGGGTATCTTCCAGATTCAAGACGTTTACTTAATGATGTTGAAGAGGAAGAAAAAGAATTATTTCTCTGCCATCATAGTGAAAAGTTGGCAATTACGTTTGGTTTGTTAAACACGCCCCCTAGAACAACTATTAGAGTTGTTAAGAACCTTCGAGTATGTACTGATTGCCACACTGCAATAAAAATTATCTCCAAGATTGTTGCAAGAGAAATTGTTGTGAGAGATGCAAACCGCTTCCACCATTTTAAACAGGGACAATGTTCTTGCGGAGATTATTGGTGATGCTAAATGAAGCAATCTAGAAAATACGCTTGCACTATAATGATGTGCACCATGTCAGATCTGCAAGCAACAATAAAGGGACGAGGTTTTATTTTTAGGTTCTAGAAAGATTTTTGTTTTATTTCTTGTTTATATTTTTCGTTTTGAGTATTGGCAATCTGGACCATGCTCTTGCTTCATAAAATTAGATGCGTTGAGTGCAATGCAGTTCATTGCTTATATCCACTATTGTGGTGTCTGTCAAATATTTGTTTTATGTGTTACATCCCTCGCTGTAGGAGGACAGGGAAACAAATTAAAAAAGAACAACAATTAAAAGCTATCACAGGAGTACAAAATTATTGAAGTAAGGCATGGCTGCGTGGACCAGGGAAGAAGGGCCCGTAATTCCATTTACCATGGTATGGGCCTGTAGTCGTGACAGTTAAAACTGGATAGGGCAGAAGGAATGCTCAATCTTCTACGGCTCTGCTAGACGTGACAGGCAGTCGCAGAGTATGGACATCCATCAAAGATAAAGGTTAGAGGGATTTTGTGATGAATGGAAGCCGTCTTAAGCGAGGAAGAAATCTTTTTCAAGGGTATTTTCAATATTGCCATTACAGCTGAGCGACGGTGCAAGGCACAAGAGCAGAGGGACGAGGTATATGTAGCAAGAGCCAACGGATGGAGAATTGGGGCATTATCAATAAAAGATGCCAATATCTCTGCAATGGTCTTGGTAGGTAGTGCCACAATAGTCGTGAGGACACCATTAATCGATGTGAGTACATTTTTTGAGCAACCTTGAAGTCACTTGTATTCATACAGTTGAAGAGCTGGAGAATGTACTTGGGGTGCTGCTTGGATAGGAAAGAGCAACAATCGCTGAAAATTGCAGGACTGGTTAGTGAAGGAGTGTACAGTAGTGTGGCTCCCAAACTCCTCTATAGTGCAAGTCATTCCTACGCTGCCTTCTACTTGAAAGTCTGGTTCTAGGATGACTTTGAGATTTTTTAGTCAGCATGCCTGTGGGATGTAGATCTGACATATGCAAAGTTGTTTGTGATGAGGTGTCTGCTACTTCAATTGGTTGGCATGGATTTGCAAGTTGTGCATTTGATTGATGAGTATTGGAGCAATGTGGTTTTTTGTGTTATTTCAAGTATAGAAGTGATCATACCCGCAATCCTGATGTTCTGTGCAATACAAGAATCAAGTTTGGTGTTTTCATGGTTTTTATTAACAAGATGGACTTGACTAAGCTATATCTAGGCATTATGTACATATGGAACATAAAAGTGGAGACTCTAGGACCAAAAGGAAGAAGTGCATAAACTTGCAGCAGAAATGGGTTTCCCTAATAAAGAAAGAAAGGAGTCGCAAGGAATTGGTTTTCTGGGTACAAGGTGAAGTTCAGTGAATTTGCATTAGGACACATTGGTGAGATAGAGAGACTACTACTAGCACTTGCACCGAAAGGAGGTGTAAGGATTATGCCGATAATAAAATATATGTTGAAGTAATATATGGGAGAGTACAAATCAAAGAAGTAGGCATTTAAAATTTGATATTTTGGTCGTTGATATATGGGTTTGTTTTGTAGCATTATGAGTTGAAGGTGATGTGAATGTTATCAAGTTTGCATAAATTTTATATTTTTGGTATAAATGATGAGTTGAATATCTAACAGCCACCAGTCCACAAATCGTCAACAAACCTACTGACTAATTATCATAACAAATGCCTTCAAATATTTTTTACAATTGTATGCTAAAATACAAAGATTGAATTGAAATAGATGTCAAATTTTAGTAATGATGCCAACACATGAAGTGTCAAACATTTTGTAAAGAATAATGATGGTCCAAGGTATCACGAGTATAGGTTGGAACTCAGCAACGCTCCCAAAATTATAGTCGAAAGTATAAAAATGATCTAATCCACAACTATAGAATGAGTGGTTTTCGTGCTTGTGCAACATCTATGATCCAACCAAGGCTCTTAGACATACAATAACTAACATACTAAAAATTGCAATGGGAACCTATTTGTTCAATGAAGTACAAACAAATTTCATAAAAGGGCCTAAGTAAATCATAGCATATTGTGCTAATTGAGTTAAGTTTGGACTTTGCAACAAGCGAGATTTGTAATAAGCAGGATCCCTTTTCGTGAAGTATTTTTATTTTTTTAAAATCGATTGTGAGCTCATTTTTACCTGCACTGCAATCAAGATTCTAGGTGAGCAAAAGTGATTTACGACTTCCAGGTGAGTCATTCCTCCATTTCTTTTCATTTATTTTTTCATTTTTTAGTGTTTAGCTATGTATTTAGGCTTTTTTTATGTGTTTGTATTTGTATTCAGGTTTTTTTCATTTGAATCTTCCTGCAAAACAATGAAACCTTACATCCAATTTCAAAATTAAAAAACTTACCTTCTCACAAAAAAATTTAAAAAAAACTTAAATTGAAATCAAACAAAAAAATTTACTTTTCAAAACCAAAAAACTTACCTAAAATCAAGCAAAACAACCCTAAACTATTTCCATTTGCAATGCTTAGGGTTTAGGGTTTAGGGTTTAATTTGCATTGCTTTATGTCTTAAATTTGTATGCAACTTATTTCAAAATGGAAATATTTCATTTGCATTGCTTTATGCTTTAAATCTATATGCAACTATTTCAAAATGGAAATATTTCATTTGCATTGCTTTATGTTTTAAATTTGTATGTACAAACACCTACTCTCTTACATATTAACATACATATAGTTTTCTACCAGTGTAATCCTTGAACCTCCTTTATGAAAGGTTTAAAAAACTCTTGAGGTTCACCTAAAATTTTATCAAATCAATCAATCTAGAATCAAACCAATAAAATTAATCAATCCAATCAACTTAACAAGAGCCCTAAACTCAAGAAATCATAATCAAAGTCCTTATAAATATTCAAGATCAAATATATCATAAGTCTACACTAGCGCCCTTAGGAACTTTAGCCCACAACATGTAGCACCGTCTAGTGCTAGGACCTCAATAAAATTTTGTCAAATGATTGGTTTCCCTCTCTTTTGTTCCCTAATTTGATCAAGTTTATAAAATTCATTTCCCTAAAAACTTGGTAGTGATCAAGATATAAATTTGGTACTTAGAACACATTACATGCCTTGTTAATACTAGAATAAAAAACACGTATCTCTATCTTCTCTTATTTCACAAGGAATTATAAAAAAAAAATTAAAAAAAAAAGGTGGAGTTGAATATTAGAGTTCTAAATCATAAAATATTAGGGGAATTATTAAATTATTATATCATGAATCTATTTTATTCCTCCTCAAATTTGATCTTCTCCTAGTTTATTTTAGCCTCTTTCCTTATCCCATTATCTAGAATCCTTGTTATAGGATCATGGTTCAAATATAAAACTTCTCCTTCAATTTCTATTGTCTAAATATTTCTTGTGATCCTCATTACATCTTGTTTGAACTCTATTAAAAATAAATTTATACTCTTTTCAATGTATATTAATTTAAGTTATACTAAAGTGTACAACATACAACACCTATGGCATGAATCCAAGTTCAACAACCTAAAATTTTGTCAAACACTATAGCACTATGCATTACATAGAAAATAATATTAGGTGTGATGGGTCCCAAAGTGATAGGTAAAGTAATTTAAAACCTCAAATTTCATTGAACACATTGTTAAATTCTTCGATGATAAGTTCAAATTGTGGTTACAATTTAATAGAGTCAACTTTGATGACATCCAAAAATTTATTTAATATAAATATGTTCATTAGATCCATGGTCCATTAAAGCTTAAGTTTGATTCAAATATGGGCCCATTTTTCAACATAATATAAAATGTGAGGAGGTCATTCATTTACTAAGAGTGAACAATCTTAGCTTATGCAAATGAGGTCATGTTTGTGGCTTGGTCTTGAACAAGTTTTCATTGTATGACCTAGTCTTTCCAATGCAACCTAGTCTAATTCTAATGTAACTTGTAGGGATCTATGTGCATATGTTTCTTGACCCATTTGTGACAAAGTTTTGTGCCAAAAAACATAACAAGATTGTTTTCAAGACAAGAGGAGAAGACCTAGACAAGTATCTCAGTCACAAGCCAAGCACCTATAATTATCAAACATGATTGTTGTCATTCCTTGAGCACAAAGATGTTAATGAAGAGATCTAATGAACAAGTGAAATGAAAATATGTGCCTCTAAATTTCTACTAAATCGTATTACTCAAGTGCACATGCCACACCAACTTCAACAAATTTGATCCCCTTGCTTGCCATCATGATAAAGTGATTATACATTAACAATAGGAGCCATCATATGTTATTAATTACCTCCTAAATGTACATTTTAAAATATAGTATATGTAACTTAATGAAATTTGGTTGCCTTGGGCAACTTCAACAAATTTTATCCCCTTAAGACATCATTTTGTCTTAGGACCTTAATTCATAGATCCCCTTAAGCCATCCTACGAGGAACCCTTAAGCCATCATAATTTCTCAAATTTAATGTAATTTTAATGAGATTTCACATCACATTAACAATTATTTGTTTTTTTCATTTACATGCCTTAGACATAAATGAGCCTTACACATTTTTTTATTTGTATTCAATTAGGTCATTTATATCATGGACTAAGGGGATTTTTAAGAAAATGGTTTAAGGGGATTAAATTTACCTAGAAATTTAGCTTGTGTATGTTTTAAGTTTCCTTTTTAGTATGTATATGTATTAAAATTACATAGTTAGATCTTAAATTTTGAAATTTGTATGTGGTCAAGTTGAATGATGTATATATGCATTGTACATCCTATTTTTTCTTTTAAACATGTATCTTAAATTTTAAAATTTGTATGTATGCTCAAGTTGAATGATGTATGTATGTGTATGTATGTATCCTACTTAAATACTCATGTAGGTTTAAAATTTAACCATTTCTTGTAATTTTGTACTTGTTTGTTAATTTTGTATAAGTTTTGCATGTTCAATTATATAGATCATAGACTAGTTTGATATTGATGATATCCTTGGTCCACCACCTCAGCCCCCTTCACCTCCACTCCCTCCACCTCCACCTCCACCTCCCCCTCCCCCTCCACCTCATAAACCCCCTACCTCCATCACTTGGATTCGGTGAGGCTCGCTTGCGAATGTGGATCAGTGATAAAATTAGATCAATTCAAGATCAAATTAATGCTATTCAAAATGAAGCATTGATTCCACTGCACTTGAGACGTTTTACATTTGCGACGCAAAACATTGTTGATGTCATTAGGCATTGATGTGGACTTAGACAAGCATCAACGATGGCGAAAGAAGAGGAAACAATTTTATTTTGATGGTCTCTCCTACAAACAAATTTTGGACCTTAAAATAACAAAATCCCATCTTGCACCTTTTTTTGTCGACCCTGTCACAAACCAACCCATTCTTGAAAAACAAACCAAGAATATCAATGAGGCGATGCAGACATCCGTAAATGTCTGCCAATTGTTGGGACCGATGGTGGATGGTATTTGACCAACCATCACATGCTAATTTGGAGGTCCCTCTATATTTTGTGAGGAGATTATATAGAGTTTTTGTTGGGCCAAAAACCCAATTATTTTGATTTCAAATCATTTTAGGGTGTTGGTGGCAACATGCCACGATAGAGATTAGGGGCACATATTGATCCATGACAACCCATGCATGCTCAACCTCTTGTAGATCCTCCTGCTACTGCCATTCTTGCACCCATGCACCATCATGCGGTGGTATTTGCACTAGGATCTTTGAGTGCACTTGCTCTAACCTTGACAAGCATTCTTCTGTGATGGTAGTTGGGGCTAGAGAGTGAGACCATGGAGGAGTGTTGTATGGAGCTAGTCCTAGTACCACTCCACCTATGTCAACGCCTCACATATGTACCAGTTGTCATCAGCTATGTTATGGACCTAATCACGCTACACCCAATTTGGGTGCACATGGAGATTCTAATGATATTGATTCATACATTGAGTTTCTTGTTGTTGAGCATCACCCTACAGACATTTCAACACAAGTATAAATATATGTGTACATGTTGAATTTATAACAATTTTTTAAGCACACGTGTTTTTAATGAACATATATATCAAAAAAAATTGAAGACTTATTTAACAATCAAATTGTTTGGTGTAGATGGTGACCGCAGGAGCATCTTCTGCTCGTCAAGCTTGTTTTACGTCAACACCAATGCAAGTCGGCAACCCTTATGGGGTATTTTGATTGATTTCTTAAATATATTAAATAATTTTTTAAGTTGATTTTAATTTTTAATTCAACCCTAAACATGTGTTTTAAATATTTATGTTGGTTTAGGGGAGTCATTTGACTTCCACGTCGGTTCCACCAGAGGGATCATTGTCGAGTGCTCCTCCATTGTCGAGCATCTTGCATGAGGTGCTTGTACATGTATATTGTTTTATTTAAAACTATACATTACAATTTTGTATTTTGAATTCACTATATCAAACGTGAATGTACTTAAATATTATAAGCATTATGTATATGTACAAGTTGACACCACCATGAGGATGGGAATTGGGCACCCATTTGATGCACAAGCAATTCAGGAGACAACTGAATTTCAGGTTGTTTAAAAAATATTCTACATTTGTGCACAATTTGTAGGTATTTTAAGTAGAATAAAACACCCAATCCAACACACTTGAATATATATGTTTTAACCTAACTTGGACATATGTGCTTTAAATTTGACCTTGTAGGACTTTATTGGTGGAACTTTCCATCTTGATGATGTCACACCACCTCAACCAGGACATCCAAAGCAACCTCATATGGTAATTTAGAATTTTGATTATATTTAAAGTCAATTACAAATTATACATTGTGAATGACTTAAAGTAAATTTAAAATTGAATATATATGCTCGTGTGTTAAATTATTTTTCTTTTATAGCATGAGACAGGTCTTGTAGCAGAGCATGCAGAGATAGGTCCTGTAGCAGAGCATTCTAAGCAACCTCATATGGTAATTTAAATATGATTTTATAAATTAATTGAATTAAATCATTTTTAATCATCTTAAATCTAATTTCAACTTTTTTTCTTTTGCACAAATCGATTCAAAGCATGCAGAGACAGGTCTTGTACCAAAGCATACAGAGCAACCTCACATAGTAATTTAAATATGATAAATTATAAATTAAATTTTCATTAAATCATTTTTAATCATCTTCCATTTGATTTCATCTTTATTTCTCTTGTACAAAGTGATTCAGATCACCTAGGTAGTTTGTGTGGAGTGAAGAGGTCTCTTGATTATAGAGATGATATGAGTTAGATTGTTTCATGGGTTGTATTTGATGAACTTTTATACACGTATGAGTATTTCATGGACTTGATCTAAATACATGTGTTTCCTTATTTCATGAACTACATATATGTACATGTTTCAGTATTTCAATATAATTTCACAGATTATCTATCTATATATATGTTTCAATATTTTTATGGACTTAATATATTATTTCATGGACTTTATTAATTTCAGTATTTTATGGTCTATTATTATTAAATAGTAATTTACACATGTACATTTATGCATTTTTAAATTGAACAAATTAGTTATTGTCATTCAAGACAATATTTTATTATTAAATTTCAATATTTTCATACATGTTATAATATGAAATTGATATGACATTAATGTGAAATTAATATGAAATTCATAGGACATTAATGTAAAATTACACAAATGTGAAATTAATATGAAATTGATATGACATTCAAATATTTGTACTTTACAAAAAATTCATAGTCAAGACATTAATAGGATATTAATGTGAAATTAAATACATATGTGAAATTAAAGTTGAAATTAATAAGACATTTGAATATTTCATAGTCAAGACATTAGTAGGACATTAATGTGAAATTATACAAATGTGAAATAATAAGATGTCTTAAGGGGATCAAACAAGTTCTCAAAATTTGCTTAACGGGATCAAAGACTTCAAAGTACATGTCTCATGTTTAATCACAATTGATATAATTAAGTACTAGAATTTAAGATGACTCGTCATAACAATCACAAAAGTTATAAAAAATAGTGTTAATGTTAATATAATTTATGTCTTAATAGGATGTCTTAAGGGGATCAAAGAATTCAAAGTACACGTCTCATGTTCAATCAAAATTGATAAAATTATGTATTAAAATTTAGGATGACTCATCATAACAATTGATATAATTAAGTATTAATTTAGGATATGTCCTAATAGGATGTCTTAAGGGGATCAAAGAAGTTCTCAAAAATTTCTTAAGGGGATCAAAGACTTCAAAGTATACGTCTCATGTTTAATTGCAATTGATATAATTAAGTACAAGAATTTAAGATGACTCATCATAACAATCACAAAAGTTATACAAAAATAGTGTTAATGTTAATATAATTTATGTCTTAATAGGATGTCTTAAGGGTTCCTAATAGGTTGTCTTAAGGGGATTAAAGAATTCAATGTACACGTCTCATGTTCAATCACAATTGATATAATTAAGTATTAAAATTTAGGATGACTCATCATAACAATTGATATAATTAAGTATTAATTTAGGATAAGTCCTAATAATATGTCTTAAGGGGATCAAATAAGTTCTCAAAATTTGCTTAAGGAGATCAAAGAATTCAAATTACACGTCTCATGTTTAATCATAATTGATATAATTAAGTATTAGAATTTATGACTCGTCATAACAATCATATACTATACAAAAATAGTGTCAATGTTAATTTAATTTATGTTGTAATAGGATGTCTTAAGGGGATCAAAAAAGTTCTCAAAATTTGGTGAAGTTGCCCAAGGTAACAAAATTTAACAATAATATGCATTCAATATTTAGTGATTATACATTCAAATTTTAAGTTTCAAAGTAGGAAAATATGCACATTTAACGAATAAAATATATAGAATATTGATTTTGATATATAAAAGTGTAGAGTAATTATGTATGTACATATATGAATTTTTTATAAAATGTGTAATTGTGTAACTATGTATGTACATATATGCCAAATCAAAACAATGTTTACAAAATGTGGCTATGTCATCTCAAGAAAATCCAAAACTTGTGGAGAATCATGAAAATGTAACCTCTTCACACCACCTGATATCAAAATGATTTAAGCAATGTCAATATATCATCAAAACATGTATTTTAATTTATATAAAACTATATATATAGACAAGTACCTATATTTACAAGTATTCCACATGTGTGTAGGTTGAATCTGCATCCTCTCCTTTTTGTTTCAAAGTATGCGATGAATGTGATGATGGCTTAAGGATACAAAAAGGATAATAAATAAATTTTAACTATTAACGTAAGCATTATCAATATATCATCAAAACATGTATTTAAATATATAAAACTAAAACTATACTTACTTGTATATACCAAGTATTCCATATTGTCTAGGTTGAATCTGCATGGACTCTCTTTTTTGTCTCAAAGTATGTGATGAATTTGTGATGATGGTTTAAGGATACAAAAGGACAATAAATAAATTTTAACTATTAACGTACAAGCAAATCAAAACATGTATTTAAATATATTAAACTGATGTAGGGGAGTAAATTCCCTCAAACAAAAATTCCACAAACACAAAATCACCCTCATAGGAAACGCTCTACCTTATTAAAACATTCAACAAATACGATTTCCAACAAACCTTAACTTTATTGGTTTAATTACAACATTACATTCAATTTCCCTTTCATGGACTTATTCTTCTTGAACATTTAATCAACACCTTCTCTATTCTAGAACAACAACAATCACTCCACATGCTCCCTCAGATTCACACAACACTCTTCTTGACACCCACTCACACTTCTCTGTCTAACGCTTGGTCCTTGGTAAAATAATGAACAATAATTCTTATAACTTTTCACTATCTATTTCCTCTTTTTTCACATCCTTGATGTGGTTGTGCAAACCTCCTAACTTTATATCTGCATTTTGTATCATTTAAATGATGCAACCCAATAACACACATCTTATCTTCTCCTAGCACACTTCTCTTCCAATCTAGGTGCACTCAATCAATTCAACACACCCTTTCAAGAATCACATGGGTCCTATATTTCCTCTCCTATGCACCCCATGATCTGCCTTTTTCTTGCAGCACCTCTTGCTACCCACCAAATCAGCCTTTTAAACATCTTTCTTACTAAAATTTTAATTTCTTTTTCTCCCCTTTTGAGGCATGACATATTTCTCTCTTTCTATTGATCCATCAATCTTTCTTTTATACACAACTTTATTTGCATTTAACTCTTCAAATGCCATCAAAAAATGACATGAATTCCTATAATGTTTTCCTTGTGCATATCTTTAGGAAGCATTTTCATTGTAATTTAAATTTTCTTTGACTAGAAGGGCATAGGCCCCTTCCTTGCACCCGGCTGCAATTTTAAAACAATTCAAATTGCCTCTCCCCCTTCACATTCTACCTCCTAACATTTTGTAGGGGAATTTTATCGTTGAATGAAATGTGTTCAAGAATGTAGAGCGTCGCTTCAAACTATTAAGGATCGATACTTGGCTCAAAAGATTTAGAATTAAGTGTCCTATGTACTACAAAAGTTGCACCTTCTCAAAACAAGTTTAATCAAATCTGCCTCAAGCATATAAACTATCAAAATGGCTCTCGTATTTGTATGCATATCATTGATTCCATAGACTTAAATAATGAACAATAGCTTAGCTTCTGACTCAACCTTAGAAACCTCTTTCTCATCTCAACCACAATGGACAGAAAATGTTTTAGATCGATGTTGATTATGTTTGTACTCGGATTCTCCTATATCAGATGCACTCAGTAAAAATTTTGTGAGAATAGGCTCAAAAAATAGAGCTGAGTAGTAGAACTACTCTTTCAAGTTTTGAACAACTCGTAGCATGCTCCCATGCTAAAACTAAAACCTACAAATTATTATTATTTTTTTCCTTTTCTTCCAACATCTTGCCAAAACATTTTCCATCCTCTGACAATAATTCTACACTCCATTATTCTCTCCTCTTGTGGACTTGTTTCCACCATGTACTGACCTCCTCTTCCAAAGAATTTTTCCTCTCCATTTTTCATTTATAGGATCCAACCCACCATTATCCAACCTCCTCTACCAAGAAATATCTCCATCCTTCTTGTCCTCTATGGGTTTTGACCCACTACAAATCGTCCACCTCCACCAAGTCTCACCCACAACATCCTCTACAACCTTTACATGCAAATATACATCTGCATGTCAACCAACAACTACATTCTTCTCTCCATCTATTTGCAAATCCTATAAAATTCCTCATCACAAATCTTAGAAAAATTACAACTTAACTCTGCATACTTTGTTGTTACAACATCCTCTTTCACCAGGTTGGTTATTGCTCCTTCATTTCCCTTCAAATGTTCATTTCTGGATAGCTTCTCAATCTCTATCTCAAGCAAGCTACACTCCTCAACAACAACTAAATCAATAGCCTTCTTACAAAAATATGCATTGAAATTTTCCATGTGTCTACATTCTTCTTTCCCTTCATCCTTTATTGCATTCATCATCCCAAACAAATTATACTCAAAATTTTCAAATTTTACCTCATTTTCATTTGTTTCTTCAATTTCCTTTTCGTTTCCCTTCACCACAATTTTTTTATCTCCCATAGCTATCACCATCCTCATGTCCTCCAAAGGACACGTAGTTGTCTACTACTATATCAAATTCAGTCTCTTCATTCATGTCTTCCAAAAGGCAGACCTCTATCGCAACCTCTAATGCCTCCAGTCTTTTCAATTCTTCACGAATTTTCTCTTCTTCATATCACTGTCCTAAACTTTCCATGTCTTCCAATGGATCATTCTATGCTACAATTTCATAATTTACCTCTTCAAAAGAACCTACTACAACAAATTTTCCTCCTTTTGGGACTGTATGGGCTATTTCCACACTCTTTTCCTTCCATGCCCCTTCTATCAAAGGCTTGCAAGACTTCTTGTCCTTTGTAATCTCGGTTGCAATCTCTTCTCTTTTCTCTTGACCCTTTTGCACAAGGATCTCCTCTTCTTTTTCTCCATTTTTCATATCTGCTACAATCTTTTCTTTCTCCTCTTCATCCTTCAAAGGATTCTTAGCTACTTCTTTCTCACCTATTGTAACTTTGATGTTTCTTTCTTCTTTCATACACTCATTAGGGCATTACTGATGAAATTTATTTTACCACTTCTTGTTTATCCCATAATGGATTCAACACATATTTCTTCCCATCCTTGATTATTCTATAAGTGTTACTATTGCCATTATGTATAGCTTCCCTATCCTAAAGCCAAGGTTGACCCAACAAAACATGACAAACATCCATGGCTACTATATGACATACAATTTCATCCTTATATCTTCCTATGTGAAAATTTATAATGCTTTGTTCACTTACTTGAATTCGATGACCTCCTTGCAACCAAGAGATGTAGTATGGCTTAGGGTGCTTCATCCTCTTCAAGTTCAACTTCTCAACCATTTCCAATGCAACCAAATTATCTCTACTATTGCTTTCCATTGTCACTTTGTAGCACTTTCCACTGAACTTATAATTCAAAACAAATCACTCCTTCGGATGGGTTCTTGTTTCACTTTCTATCGCTTCAAATATTCCTTTTTCATCAACGAACTCTCTCCATGTCTCCAAGACATTTTTTCAAAAAATTATGGCACTCTCAATCTGCAACCACAAACAAATTAGAGCCAACGCTTGCTACCTTTGTAGGTCCCCCTACAACAAAACTCTCACTACTATCCTCTTCCCAATAGGATTCTAGAAGATGCACCTTCAGTATCTCTCTA